>JANBPK010000810.1:0-291783 GCA_027579435.1 Candolleomyces eurysporus | reverse complement strand
GTGCTCACCCTTATCCTCCTCTCCATCCTCGCCATATTCATCACCCTCCTCCTCATCTACATCCTCAACCCCGACAAGGAGTCTCTGCCATGGCGCGCGTACTGTTCGATACCGTCACTCGTGGCGCCTCCTCAGCCCTACTTTCCCTCCCAGCGCATCTTTCCAGAGCTCGAGTACGGCCAGATGCTGCCCTCCTTTCCTCCACCCAATCTCGACGACCTGCCCCCTGCTGGCCTCTTTGTCGGCGTCTTTTCTATCGATTCGGCCTTTGAACGCCGCATGCTCGTCAGAACCACCTGGGCCAGCCATCCTCGCAGCAGAGATGGAGCGGTGGGCGGAGATGAAGGCAGGGGTACCTCTCGCACAGTCGTACGTTTCATTCTCGGCCTCCCCAGAAAGGACTGGGAGCGACGCGTTAAACTCGAGATGGAGAGTAAGTCCTTATCGCCATCCATTCATTTCTCCATTTGCTCATCCACACTTTTCTAGTGTACAACGATATCGTTATCCTCCCCATCCCAGAGAACATGAACAGCGGAAAGACGCATTCCTTCTTTTCTTGGGCATCTCTCAATGGTTGGGTTCCGCCGCTATACACGCCCTCCGAAGTACCACTGCCTCAATTCTCCTATTCAAATTACACTTCGACACCACCTTCTCTCGCCCCCCACGACCCATTTGCAGCATGGGAAAACATCCAGTCCGGCCAGGTCAGGCCCTGGGTTCGTCCAGACTTTGTCGTCAAAGTTGACGATGATGCTTTCCTCATGTTGGCAGAGCTTGAATCGCGTTTGCGCGTCGAGCTTCATAACAAACCGAAACCGTTGCCCAACTCGACGTTGCTGTATCGCCGAACAGGTCCCGGAACTTCTTCGTCTTCGTCGTCGTCATCAGCGTCATCCGAAACTGCCTCGCAGGGGTCGAATTCCACGGACACCAGGACCGGTACGAGTACCAAGACGAGTGCAACCGCGACATCAACACCCTTGAGTCCCCATCCAACGTACCCGGAATCTTTGACCGATAATGATCCCTTGATTTATTGGGGTTATCTGGTGACGAACAGGTTGCATCAATTTATGGCGGGAGAAATATATTCGCTGAGTTGGAGTTTGGTCGATTGGGTGGCAAAGGACGCGACGGTCAAGACGATGACGAGGGGCGCGGAGGATAAGCAGACGTCCAAATGGATGCGTGCCCATCCGCGAGCGGATAAGGTGCGCTGGACGAGTGAACGGTGTTGGATATACGACCATCCACGGTCAGGGACGGTGTGAGTGCTTCTTTTTTTTCCTTTTTTTTTNCACAGCCTAACATGCGTTTTGGTGTTCTGACCATTATCGTATCATATCAGTTACTCGCACGGCTTCTTGTTCCCATCTGAAGTAACGCGGATAAAGCGCGCCATGGCAGCGTATGTCGAAAAGTGGACGTCCGCAGCAGCTCTCGGGAGTAGTGGGCACTCGTTGAATGGGGGAAATAACGCTGTTTCGGCGCTCACAGCATCATCGTCGACTATACCTTCAGAGTGGTCACACTCGACGGTATCCAAGTTTGGCGTACGTTATGTGCCTCCAATCGCCGACCTTTCATCAAGGCATAGCGTCGAAGCACTTGTGGAAGGAAGCGAGATGTCAACTTTGCGCGATGGGAGTCCGATGACTCCAGAGCATGCCTGGGTGCACCGTGAAGGTCGGAACACACGGTATGAGAATAAGCGGGTTGGTGGGACAGTTGCAGTGCATTACATCAAGAAGAATATGTGGTTCTTGGAGACGGCGCTGGCGCTACTCGAAGGAGAGGAGGTTTCGGAAGTGGAGAGATATGAAGAAGCTAGCCCTGGTGGACTAGGACCAGATGCCCACATCGACGAGGATATGTGGGGCAAGTGGGCGCATAGTAATTTTGGAAGGCAGAGACGGTTAAGAGCGTGAAGGAGTAGGTAGCGTCATCAAGCATTTTTTCACTGCACTTTCTGGTGGATTTTTTTTTTTTCGATCTTTTTTAGCATATAGAGGGACTGTTTCTTTGAACGTTTTTTTTTTTCACCCGCACTTTATTCTTTTCTATTTTTTTTTGCGTCTTTGACTTTATTTTATTGGTCTCCGCGAGATTCTAGACAGTCCTATTATTCTGCCTCGTTAGAGCTTATAATTCCTGGATACTCGGTTCTCACCTTCACTTTCGTGTCGACGCACTCATTCTCTTTTTTTGCACCATCCTTTTGTTGTTGTTGTTGTTGTTGCTGCTGTCGCGTTGTTAGTTGTCTTACTACTGTTATTGCACATTACACACGCACGCCATTCATTTTTCCACATATACCATTCGTTTTGTTTGCACAGGCGTACCTTACTACCTACTTGTTGATCATTATTACTACTACCTGTACTTTAGCATCAGCTCTGTCTCTCCACAGCCAAACCCAAATCTCACAAGTGTTGTTTTCCTGCTAGAACGAGCGAATTGACTGGAAAAGTGAATGCCGTGCGCAGGACCGCTACTCTGGTGTTGCTTGATGCACCCGACAAACCTACGGGGCGACAAAGCGGCATGTTCCAGCTCGGGACGCGACATTCGACATGCCACTCTAGTACTGTGATCAAAGAAGGCCAGGTGTATGCATAGTATGAAGCGTTGTAGTTTTAACAGGGGGTGAGATGGGGTAGTACTCTACTTGCTAGCTAAAAGAAAAGCGAGGAGTAACCTCGATAAAGGCATAGAGTGAAGCAACAGCATATGTACTCAAGGTCCTTCATACACTCGGTCCTTGATAAAGCAAAAGATGAATTTTTTGACAAAGATTAACTGACTGACTGACCTCGCCAGTCGATCATCGATTAATTAACCCATGTACCCGTCCAGGGCGATCGCGGGCCCTGTGTAGCCATATGCTCCTTCGGGCAACGGTTCAGTCGACTGGTACCTCATCAATACAGCCCGAGTGATCGCTTGCTCCCACCTCCTGAACCACTCCCCTTCTCTTAGTCCAAGGAGCTTTTTNAGGTCCGGATGGAGTCTGCATGACGCGAGAAGAGGACGAGCGTGTACGCGCTATGGACGATGGGTAGCCAAACGGGTCTGCGAATGGACTAGGGCTCGGCATGGGCGTTGGCAGGCCCGAAGGGGTGGCAGAAAACGGCGTACGGGGGAGGGTGGAGGACGATGAAGAGGGGAGTTGTTGGTGTCTCCAAGCTGGGGAGGAGGATTGCGAGTGGTTTTCAGTGGCATCAAATGGGGCGTATGGTGGGAGAGAGGGGTCTCCTGTTGCGCCACCATTGTTCTCGTCCTCCATGGGTACCCAGCGTTTTAGAGGATAGGCTCCTCCGCATACTTCCCATCTCCCACCTCCACGCGAATGGAAGCGTTTGAAGAGCCAGATGAAGGGGAAGATCAATAGGATGATAGATAGGAATTTGAGCCATTTGTTTGAGAGCATTCGGGAGAGTCGGTTGTCGGGGCGGATGTAGATTTTTGAACGGTGTTTAGTGAAGTAAATTTCGAGTTTTCCGTTATACGGGGTCGCCTGTACCGTCGACCTAATTGCCGACTCGACTTGCTGCATATTCCACCCGTATAGTTCTTGGGTGTAGACAAACTCCTTGAGGTGCTTGGGACTCGCGCAGTATTCATCTGCCCATTGCCGGATGGTTTTGGAGCTTCGAAGCGGGTGCTGTTCGATCGCCGCGAGGCTTTCTACCCAGGGATTGCTGGTACTGCTGAGCTGAGGCGACATGGGCCCTGCGAGGACAAGCGAAGACGGGCGTTCACCCTCTAGATCGAGTTCCCGCTCTTCACACCATGGAGGCAGTCCTCTCCCGCTAACTTCCTCAGCCCACTTGTCCCTGATCTTCTTTTCTTTCCGCTTGGCTTTACGCTTCTCCCTCCTAATGCCACCCATGCCAGGTATTCTCACCTCCTCGACCTCCTTGACCATCTTCCCCCTATATGCTGGAACGTGGTCTGCGACCGACCAGTGTATAGGTTCGATCGGGATAGGTCCTCCCACAGCACCGTCCGTCGCACGTGTTGTGTATATCGTAGGCTTGATATCGATGCAGAAGGAGAAATCTGTCACGGTCTCCGTGTAGTTTTCTAGCTCCTGACGACTCCGTCCGTCACTTCCAGTGCGAGTGACCCATCGAGTTTTGTGTTCGGTGTGGGTGCCCCTGATTTGAACGCGTGTGAAAGGCGGTCGTTGGGCGCGGGCGAGGATGAAGCGGTAGAGGGCTTCACCGTCCGAGTTGAGGTGCGGGTCGTGAGAGCAGATGTCCTCGTTTCCAACTTCAAAGTACTCGGCTTCGTAGGGTGCAAAGTCGGGTGGAGGGCCGTCAAAGTTGGTGTGTGAGGATGGGCCAGCAACGTCACCGACAGTGCTATGACCGCCTCGAAAGAGAGCGCTGTTGGCGGAGGTAGATCCCCCTGAGAGCCAGGCGGCTGCGTGAGGGTCTACTTCACCGAGGAGGGCGTCGGTTTCGGTAGGGTCCGAGTCGCGGAAGGGCACAGAGCGACTGCTGCCAGGGGAGGAGGGGGAAAAACGGGCACGCTGGGATTCGAATCTGGCTTCCTCGTCTTTGGGAAGGGTGATCATCGTGGTTTGCCGAGTAGAGGCAGACGCTAAACGTCGTCAAGAGCCTGGCAGCGCAAGTAAGGAGGTCCGGGTCAGTCCAGCTACCTGCGCAGTGACTCTGCTTGCTCACCCCTGTCGCTTACTCTACGCGTATAGGATAACGTTACAACCACGGCTGGGGATCCCTATGGCTATTGAATGTGATAGATATCAGAATGACTGAGTTGAACAAGGTCCGACGTCAAAGCGATGGCGTAACCAAGCTCCCTGTCCGACCAGGTGGAATGTCGCCGGCCTTGAGAAAAGGACCTTGCTGAACACGGTATATAGATATTTGCTAGACATCTAGAATAGAAGACCTACAAATTCAGTAAATGTTGTTGTACCTCCCCAGTCGAGGTTCTCGTTTGGGCTCTTGGGACTAGGCTCACTTATTCACTATAAAAGTCGCCGGGTTTTCAAGCCGTTCAGGTGGATAACCTTTTGCGAATGACTCAAGCATTGATTGTCCAGAAATGAATGCTGAAGTGAAGTTGTGCTGATGCTGGGATAGGTGGTGCCGCTGCCGGCGACATGATGTCAGCGGCTGCGGTCCCAATTCAGCCTATGCACCTCTTCCAACGAGCCCATTTCGAGCAGAGACACGTATGCAGATGGGTACCGGAAGGGCTGCTGGGGTTTGATTTACTGGAAAGAGGTGAGTTCGTCGTGTTCTCTCGCGTTATATATACCCACTGGTCGGAGTGCCGAAGCCGAACAGAATTTCTTCGAGAAGCGCCGTAACTTGTGGGTGAATTCTACCAAGCGGAAAAATCGCGATGGACGTCATAGGGACACTGAATATCCCCTACTGCGTGGGCACTATCGCTTTGCTTCCATCGACCCCTCTGGAGCCTGGACCTGCAAACTCGGTCCGATGAGCAGGTGCCGCCACTGCCCTTCGTGTGGAACCAACTCAGAGGCGTCTCTTAACCGAAGTGAACAACTTGAAAGCCAGTCTGTGCTCTGTGACCTCAGGCTTGTGACTAGTGACTCTGCCTGTGGGTCTCTCGTCTGCTGTATGCAGGCCCGACGGCTGTCCAGGACACAGAGACGTGATATCGTACGGATGGCCGACGAATTACGCGATGAAACTACTCTGGATCCATCTGCCCGACGCGAAGCGCTTGCTGGGACGCTTTCTGTCTAAACTGAGGATCAATCCTTTACTTATGGGTAACTGATGGACCGAGCGGAATGTTGCAGCTCTTTGACCTTGCCATTTATAGACGGAGGATTGCGGACGGCTCTTCCTCGAGGACTCGTCCTGCTCTGCAGAAAAAAGGGTCCAAACACGTCTTCTGAATACCTTTCTAGAACGTACTACCATGATGCTCCACGCAACCTCGAGTGTGTTATCTCGCCTACCCCAAAACCCAGAGCCCTAGTGATCGAGGGAGACACTCGGTCTTTGTATGCCAAATGCAAGGGTGACCTCTGGTCGGTGTCGTCCTTGACCTTGCCGCACTCACCGGGAAGTTGGATAATGAGCAACCCAAGCATCGCGGGAGTAGTCACAACACATGAACGGATCGCCGGGATAGCTTCCTCGCAGGTCAGGGCGACAATATCGCACTCTTTCCTGCAATCACCAGCACCCATGGTAACTCCCCGTTTCACTCGTGGCTTGGACCCGATATACTAATAGCAAAGACCTCTCTTGTAGCCTCTCTTCCAGACGTTTGGGGGAGCCTGAAGGGATATTTGTGCACGATCGGTAAGGGTGAACACCGCCTGCCAATCAACTCAATGGTAACTCCGGCTCTGTTGCTCGTAAGACCCAACCCAACGGTCTGACCGGGTGTCTGCGGGTTTCTCAAGGTTTTGTGGGCGTAACCACTCTACTATTCTCGTGCAACGAAGCGCCTGCGAATTTCTGGGGTACAGGAGAGTCAGTCATAGTGCCTCGTGTCTCTAATCCTGGTATGTTAGCGTCCATTCATGCACCATTTTTCATATCTCGGTGGGCGCAGGCAAATCCCATCGTTACCGAAATTCGTGTCATAAGACGAAACTCCCCTTGTAGGGGTATGTTCATTTCGTTCTCTGTCTGTACGGTCAATGACAAGGCGTCTCTCACCCTTAGCAGATCAGGGAACCATATGGAATATATCATATGAATCCAGAATTAATGGTCCTCGGCGTCGGCGGAATAGCACATATCAGCGGAGCCCAGCGCAGTGAAGTCTCGCTTTGGCGGCTGGAATTTCAGTGAGAAAGATTTAAAGAAGCTCTGGTAAGTCTGATATCTGTTGACGTTTCTGAAATTTCAGATCAGATCATACGTTTTGCCACAGGAAGTGATGTGTATATATTAACCTTTCAGTAAGTACAGCCCCACGACCGACCTCCGCCGTTATCCCCCTACCTTCACAGGACTCTTCGTTGCGGAGTTTTCTTCGAAACATGGATCAAACCCCTTTAAAGCCGCAGAAGCGCCTACGTCGATCGACTTTCTTCTGTTTTGTCAAACTCATCAAAACCCAGCCCACTGGGATGCTTCTGAAATGCCGGTAGACATTGCTCAAACCTTGCCCAAGGGCAAGGCTATGAATCTGGGCATACGCACCTGCGTGGCAGAGTAAAAACACTGAAGGGATAGTACAAAGAACAGGCCTTTCAACTATTGTACTGGAGGTGGCTTTCATCATCCTTCTGTAGCCGAGTAGATTCTCCGCCGGCACATCGACCCAGATAATTTTCTATTATCACATCTGCGCCGATGCACTAGCCCTTACACCACGCCCATTAATCAACCAAATCTATGAAGCACCCTGGGTCCTCGAGCAACTCCATTCATCTGTCGAACAGATGTCGGATTGCGGATATGATGGCCTCCCAGTTTCGATGCCATTGCCCGTTCATTAAAGGTGAGAAAACGTCGATTTTTATTTCAAAACTTGACGGAGCTGACATCTTTACGATTGATGTAGTGAGCACTTCACCAGCGGCGGAATATAGTCTTGAACCTTAATCAGCTAGCATATGACCTCAAGGCCCTCTGTAGACATGATCGTCCTGTGCGAACGGGGCGTTATGAATCCTACGGCACCTTTCGTTCGATTCCATCGGTGCGCAGCCACCTGCTTATAGGTGACCAGAACCATTTTGCCCACTTCCTTGCCTAAAGGTCTCCTCAATTAGTCCCTGATTCCCAAAGCAGGGTCACATCATTCTCCCGGTTGCGGCCTTTCCACAGCGGTCATTTCTCCAGCGAGATTCTCTCCAGAGATGTCACATAAAACATGCTTCATCTCACCCTTTCACCGTATAAATTGGCATCCCTGGCGGGACCCTTCCAATCAACCCAGCCCCCCTAAGTTCGCACCTTTGGCCCCCAGCGAAACTTCTGTGCTTCACCAACCAACAATCGTTCCTCACACCTGTTCTTAACCATTTATATACTCAAAACTCAAAACCCAATCAAGAACCCTTGCCGACGTCATCCCCATATCCCTCGTCAACCAAAAACGCCAATCGATATACCATACGCATCGTCACCCTTCGACATCATGTGCCACCGCAAGCTTCGATTTGTCAAATTCGAGAGCGCGGAGTGTAATCACAGACAGTTCATTGGAGAGGAACGTATCGACTGCGAGGCAAGAGACTGCTTATTGAGCAATGCACACGACCCGAACCATCCAGTTGGTCCTAATGGCCAGGCGACGTGCAGATGCAAGAGGTACTTGACGCAGCCCGAAAGGGTTGTCGAACGTACGGTGAGTTCCGGGCCACTCTGATTATCCAAGTATATTCCGTCGCGTCGGAGTACGTGTTTCTCTCCTCGGGAACGAGGCTACATCCTACGCGGATTCATAGGGATTGGCGAGGTTCCGAAATGACCTACGCGCCGCAGCCTTTATAATTTATCTGACCGTTTTCGTTCTGTTCCTGTGCTCTTTTGTTTCTTCTTTTGGTCCGTTTGCCTTCGCTTGGGTGGAGCGACCTCGCTAACCTCTGTGGCGCTTATTGTACAGGAAACCACGGGGAAGTGCCAGGAGTGCGTCAGAGGCCCTCCTGTGTATGCCGGCGCGAAGTCAGAGGCCAAGGACCCCACACCTGCGGTCCCCATACCGACTCCAAATCCACCGCCAAACCCACCGCCTACGGCACCTGGGAGTCCGTCTTAATTACACATCCGGGCTCAAGAAACTTGCGCTACTCGATGTCATAGTGGATCCGGATCTCCGTTAGTTTTCATTCACGAATCTTACTGTAGTAATCTCCTGGCGAGGTTTCTCTACGTTATTTAAGTCTTCCTACTTGATTACGCATCTGTATACATACCTGCACACAACGACATTGCATTCATTTATAAGTTCATTTCTAAGAGTTCGCTGAGATTGAGTTTAATCCCGCTCGTCGGAGAAGCGCCCGTTGCCCATCAAGCCCGAGTCTGCCCACGATGCCATACATGCACTCACTGCGAGACTTTATGGGGTTCTCCATTTCTAGTATGAAATTCACATTGTGAAGCCACCAGTCAAAGAGTCAACACCTACGTAGTCCTATGTTCCATCTGCCTTTTCCCCCATTCGGCCCCCGGCCTACATCTCCCTTTTGGGTCTCGGCCTCCACAGTTGATGCCCGCAGCGATAGTCCATGCGATGCCTATGCCACATTGATGCAGATGTGACTAACAGTAACAGAGCAATATAGAAACACCGTGCTTACTTACTGGAGGTACCATCACACCCCAGTCGCGCAAAATCTTGATGATCCCCGTGATCCTCCTGAACACAACTCCTTGACACGAGACCTCCACCGTTCGAGAGCCCTTGGAAATGCGCATATGGTGGTATGTGTTATATTGCGATACTCCAGCTTTGTGGGGATGCCGGGGACGAAAACATCGATTTCGCCCAGGTATGTGGGGTTTGTGAGGAAGTATCCACGCATTCATTGTACACACATTCATGTACACACTACTTGACTTGATATCTTGGGGATTTTAGATGAACTTAGCAGCAAAGATATTCCGGACTTTTGCATATCCCCGAGATTTGGTATTACTCCGAGAGTGATAGTATCAAAAAAAAAAAAGTTCAAGAC
Source organism: Candolleomyces eurysporus (assembly GCA_027579435.1). NCBI lineage: Eukaryota > Fungi > Basidiomycota > Agaricomycetes > Agaricales > Psathyrellaceae > Candolleomyces > Candolleomyces eurysporus. The sequence continues at coordinate 282,122 of JANBPK010000810.1, read as the reverse complement.
AAATCAGTCAAAGACATTCGTGTAAGACTGTGCCTACAAAGTGCCAGACCTGGAATAAACCGACCGGCCTTACGGCGACACACAGTCTCAGTCTCGTTGGAACGTAAAGTCAAGGAGTAAAGAGGCACCCAGGCTTCGGGGACTTCGGGTACGGGGAGTCCGGGTCTGAGCACCTGGAGTTCGAATAGTACTAGTTATAAAGTAGTACAGAGGTAGAACGGAGTTAACAACAGAGGAAGGGGTAATAGTAGCGTACTACTACAGACAAGCGTCCATGTTCAAGGTCCGGTGGGGGTCGTGTTACAGAGGTTGTATGTATATGTGTAAATGGAGGTCGTGACAACAGAGAAAAGAAGAATGGAAAAATGGCATGACATATTCGACAAACATCATCGTCGGAGGCGAACGTCCGTCCGTTTCGTGGTTAGGAAGAGGTAAAATTAAACCAACTTCATTCGTGTACGACAGAAATTGGCGTTGGAGTGTTATTAATATGGTATGGCAGGTTGTGTGTGGCGGCCAATTTTATTTCTGTGCGGAAGCCAAATCGGGCGACTGGATCGTGTAGATCGTGCACAGTGCACAGGTGATGGTGGAGGTGGCGAGTAGACGTTTGAGGTGGTCCAACGAAGGCGGGCAGTGTCCATGGGGTGACCGGGGAATGAGTGAGGGAAGAGGGTGGCAGATGGGGGNAAAGAAAGGGAGGGAAACAACAAGAAAAGACAGACAACAACAGCAGCAGCAACGACAGAAAGGATAACAAGACAACTACAGCGAACAAAAAATATACGAAAAATCCATCGGATATACAATGAAAAATTGCAAAAGAAAAAAAAAAGCCAGAGGTCGGGCAAAGCCATTCGTCCAGCGAGACGATCCCTTCCTTCCAGAACCCACCAGGGAGAGCCATTAGGCCAGATCATTCTCGGTCATGTTTGTGACACCCAACGTCTTGCCTCCCTTTATATTCCCCCCTCCGCCGGCCAGAGGAGAAGAAGAGTTCCCATGTGGTAAGACCCTTCTCGAGTAGTCATACTCATCCTTCAGATCCCCCGAATCCATCATCCTAGCGTCCAGTCTATCGTCATGGTGCCCATGACCGCTGCTGCTGCCACTTGAATGGCCATGATTTGAAGGAACTGGGGGTACATAAGTTGCCGCAAATGGGTCATGGCCAACGGACGGCTCAAGGTCGTCTGTCGAGATCGCAATCCCAGTCATGACCAGCTGATCACTAGCCGTGCTGTAAACCGAGCTCCTCGCGCTTTTGGTGCCAACCTGACCCATAAGGACTTGCGATCCATTGGGAGGCGTTGGCAGGTGTCCCGACGGCGCCGTGCCGGTCGACGAACCCGAGGTGTACGGTGGTGGAACTGCATTGCTTGCACCACTCATACTCCCTCTTTGCTCCCGTTGATACCCCGACAAGAGAGGTTCGCCACTCCCCGCGCTGTTATACGACGCACTATGGTGATGTTGATGTCCACTCAATACCATGCCGTCGTACGCACTCCCTGCCGTCCCATTACTGACCCTCCTGTCCCGCTCCGACCCCGCCATCATCGCCACCGCCCCTGCTGCACCCATGCCGAGACTCGACGTTCGATCCCTAAATGAGCCCATGTGGAATGCGCTCGGCGGAGGTTGCTGCACGCCATTCGCATTCCCAGGAATATAGACATTATCAGTGTAGGGGTTGAAAGGCACCTCCCCACCAAACGAAGGATCATCGCGGAAGGGCGTCGTCTCTGCATACACATGGCTCATCCTCTGGTTCCCAATGCTCGCGGGCACACTCGGGACAGAGCTCATAGCCAAACCCGAGCTCGATCGCCGAGGCATAGTACCGACGTTGTTATAGCCGTGGACATTGTTACCACTCGCGCGTGGGTCGATATCATCGTCGTCATCGTCATCCAGAGGTGCACGGTTGAAACCAGCAGCTGCAAGAGTCGCCGAGACGGCAGTGTGGTGCTCGAGACTTTGAGTACGACGCCGCCGCCGCACTGCGAAGAAGATCCAGAGCAAAATGGAGGCAGCTGCCAGCCCGACAAGGACGAAGACACCTGCTACTGCACCAGTATTTGAGAAGAAGCTGCAAAGTACCCGTTTCAGATCATAAATTTGCAAACAGGGGGGGGACAAAGGGCGACGTTTGTACGTGTACGTTAGCGATAAACTTTTGAGCAATCGGGAGGAAGCCCACTCACGCCGAAGAGTTGTTCGAACCATTGTTATTACCACTCAAAGTCGGGTCGGGGTTCGCTACAATTTCGGTGACAGTGATGAGAATGCCGTTAGAAGTGGAGGTTGCGTAGGTGGTGATTATAGGAGGCGCAGTAGTGGTGAGTTCTCCTCTATTATCCGTAGTCGTGACGTAGACAACTGTTGGAAGAGTAGACCTAGAAACGCAAAGGTTAGACGGAGGCAATAAGATAAAACCAGTGGGAAAATGGTGGCAATTGACGAAAGATATTGGCTATATAGGCAATTACTTACGACGGTGGAGGGCGCGTGGTTGATGGTGACGGTGTCGATGACGGTGGCGGTTCTTCGTATTCAGTCGAGCTGCTGGAGGTCACCGAGGAAGATGAGGGTGGGTTAGAGGATGGAGGCGGTTGTGTGGAAGAAGAAGGAGGTGGGGTAGGCTCCTCAGTCGAAGAACTGGAAGACGGCGGAGGCGTGGACGAAGAGCTCGACGGTGGAGGTGTAGACGAGCTAGAGCTGGAACTGGAGGAAGGCGGGGGAGTAGAACTGGAGGACGAGGAGGGCGGTGGATCCTCGGTGGTGCTTGAGGTGGGCGGGGGAGTCGACGACATGGTCGACTCCGTTGGAGTAGAGGACGGCGGAGGAGTTGGGGCGGATGGTGGAGAAGAGGTAGGATCGTCCGTGGATGGTGGGGAAGAGGAAGGAGTGCCCGTAGACGAGGAAGACAGGGTGGGCAACTCGGGTGGCAAAGAAGGAAGAGATATGGATATGGATACAGATGAGGGTGGAGCTGTCGGCCTGAAAGCGCAAATTCAACGTGAGAATACCTTGAACAGGACAAACACTTACCCAGAAGACGAAGAAGACGAGTCGGACATGGGAGGAGTCGTCGACGCGTCCGACGTCGAGGACGTTGAGGACGACGGTTCAGAGGATGTCGTCGACGCCGGCGATGTGATAGGCCGTTGAGCGTCCGAGTCGGAGGAGGCAGAGGAGGAAGCAGACGTAGAGGAGGTAGAGGAGAGAGGCGGAGGTGTAGAGGATGATGATGATTCAGAAGCAGAAGCGGTGGAGGTGGAGGACGGATCAGAAGGCGTGGATGATGGCCCAGGCAACGAGGAGGACGTTTCAGGCGATGAGGAAGGAGCGGCCGAGGACGTATCAAACGTCGAGGAGGACATGGTGGTAAAAAGAAAAGAAAATTAAGCTTCTCATTTCGACTGCAACGTGTTGTTGAACTTACCTAGAAAGCGCTGGAGCTCGATGAAGTGGGGAATGAAGGAAACCGAAATCGTCAAGGCCCTGACTTTATTCCAAGCTGCATGTCAATCCTTTTCCGGCAAATACTTGTCGCGGCAACTCAAAGTGCCCCTTGAATTAATTTGCTTGATTGTCGATATGTTACCTTCCTGGCAACGCACCTCTTGTCGTCCGTTGCCAGAGGTCGAAAAGAAGACAAGGATGTCGAGCAGCGAGGGATGGTCTCAGAGGGAAAGCAAGAACCGCAGTCGGGCGGTACCTCATTCACACTGCCAGTGATCTCTGTCAAAATGTCACGCCCTCAGTACTCCGTGATGCTCCATAATCCACCTTCTCTTGGCTAAACGGCATCATCAATAGATAACATACTTATCCTCTGCAATGGAAGGGCTAGGCCGCCGATATTTCGATATCCAGAAGCAAAACTCGATTGTTTTCTCAATACAAAATTTACACCACTGCGACGATACCATGTCCTTTTTTCAATGAGATGAAGTATATACATACAAAACCAGGGTGCGTTCATGTAGTTAGTCCGATCCAGACCCTGGGTCACGAGCTGTTCGACTCAATGCTCCTTCTTCTAACCTACGCTTGCAAAAAAAAAAAAGGGTCAGAATCTACAAGACAATTTTGAAAAGGTAACTTTCAAATCAACTTACGTCCAAAAGCAACCTCCTATTCGCCAACATCTCTTGGACCTTCTCCTGTACAACCACGGGACTCAACGGAGGACTAGCCTGCTGTTGCGGCTGTCCCACCGAAGATAAGGACCGAGCTTGACCGCCGTTGAGATTCGTCTTGCTCCACGAGCCCGATCTTCCAATGCTACCTGGTATTGTATAGGTAGGATTCGGTGAGTGGTTGGGCGTCGATGCAGGCGGGGTTAACGGAATAAACTCGGTCGATCCTTGCCGTTTTGCTTGTGGTGCAGTAGGGCTGGACAAGGCAGACAAACTGCCATTCGCACTCGTTCGCAAGATCGAACGAGGAGGACGTGGAGGTGCAGTTAAGCTTGTTGTCCTTTCCCGGTTATCAGGAGCATTGGTGTTGGTGTTGATCTTCAAAGGTTGAGGAGGAACGCGACTGACAGGCGGGAGCTGAGGCATAGGTGGAGGCGCAGGAGCAGGAGCTTTCGGTCGACTTGGCACGACGAACAGATTCTGGAAGGCTTTATAGCCAGTTACATCGTTGTACGCTGACGGCGGGGCCATAGCGCTTCCGCTACCGCTCTGCTTGGGCCGGCCACCCTTTTCCATAGTAGCGTCCGAATCAAATTCGCCTGTGTCGTCCATCTCGTCATCAGCAGGCAAGGTCGGAGGATACATTGAAGGGGTTGAAGGGGCAGGCGAATGTGGCGGAACCAGGTGCTGCCTCTGAGCCCAGTTCGAACTGGTGACCGAGGGAGGTGCCGTGGTTCCAATCCCAGCAAAGTTGACGCTGGAAGGGGCGATGGACGTGCGCTCCGTGATGGGACTCAATCCCAACTTGTCACCGAATGGATCGTCGGTGTATACTGGGGGTTTGCGAGTAGGCGATGGCACAGGGACGGGGAGGCTGATACTGTTCTTGTTGATGCTTCCTGGTCTTGGTCTCCCACCGACAGTAGATGCTTGTCCAGCGTTTTTGTTACCGTGACGCGTATGGGACGCAGCCGAAGATGTCGTCGATGCACTTCCACTTCGCGTTAAACCAAGGATTCCACCAGTAAACGGATTTCTGTTGACACTCCCATCTTGCGGAGCGTTGTTGTTGCTCGTCAACCGGGAACCGGTTCCAAAGGGACTCGGGGGCTCATCGTAGGAGTTGCCCCGGTTTTGCTCTCCCCCAACGGCACCCCGACTGTAATGCATAGCAGATCCAGCCCCAGCCAAGCCAGCCGAAGCTGCACCGGTGCCTCCCCCCNTCCCTCATCTCAGCTCTCTGAGACGGGATCCTCCTCCTCTCATCCCACGGGAGCCTAACGGAATCATCATCATCCGAGGTAGCAGCACCCCCGAGACCGGGAGGCCCATCCCCGCGATGAGATCCCGATGCTCTGCCAGCCAGAGGGGCGGGGTCCTGACCAAATGGATACCCTCCAATCGAATCTGGCCTCTGCTGCCTCATACCCGCCAACCATCGCTGTCGCCTGGTTGTTTGCCTGCGACGTCGCCAGAGGAGGAAAGCGATGAACCCGAGTGCGGTCACTAGTACGCCGACGGTCGCGAAGATCCCTGCAGCTGCGCCCGCACGGCTCAACACTCTATATAATTTTCAATTCAATGAATGAATGGTTAGCGAGGGACGATGCACATGGACGCTTGTACGTACCCTCGATTGCTCCCGTCCAGCGCACCCACATCGTTGGGTGGGTTCGCGACGATTTGCGTCTCAGTGGTCAGCGAGCCATCGGCCTCTGTACGTGTGCTATACACAGTCACGAACGGCGGAATCGTCGTGACCACAGATCCATCTGCAAAGGTTTCGGTGACTGGGACGGCAGTCTCAAAGGTCGACGTGGGACGTAGAGTGAGAGTCGTACTCGTCGTTCCTCTACTCTGGGTCCGAATAACCGTCACTGAGGGTTGCAGAGAAAAGTTCGGTTCGGACGGTCGGATTCAATCATCAACACAGGACACGAGTTGTGCAGTGTGGGGTTGGTTAAGGGATAGTCGATGGGATCAGAATAACCGGATATGGAAGAAAAAAGAATGCGGGGAAAAAGTCAGCGTATTGTTCTCAAATCCTCGGAAGTTTGCTTGAAGGTGGAGAAGAAAATCCGGGACTCACCCGAGGTTACAGTTGACGTTGGAGTTCTCGTCACTGGCGTTGACGTCGTTTCTGAAGGTGAAGACGAACCTTCCCTTGTTGTTGTTGAAGAACCCGAGCCTGTGGGACGGGTAGTATTGGAAGGGGACGCTGGTGGTGAGGTGGGCCTGCCAGTGGACGAAGAAGATCCTGTTCTGGTTGTAGTAGAACTTGAACTATCGTCTTCACCATCGTTGCTGGGAGGAGGTGGGGTCCTTGTCGAAGTGGGTGCAGGCGTCGACATTCTACACCAGAGAAAGCGGATAAGTATAGAATAATTTTACGCTCTATTCATCGAAACGTACGTTGTCGTTTCTGAGTTCGAACTTGTGGGGGTAGGTGGTGGAGTAGGAGAAGCTTCTGGTTCGTTGCCCGGTCCGTTATTTACTGGAGGGGTTCGAGTCGAAGTTGTGGACATAGACTGTGAGCTAGTCTGCGTGAAAGTTGGCTGAGACGACACGGGAGAGGTCGTCTCACTCGACTCTACGGTGCTCGCAGACTGTAAACACAATTAGTATTGAGACCAATCAGGTCTTATCGCAGTGCAGGGCTTACCGTGTGAGTCTGGGAGATCGAGGTCGGGGAGGAGGATGATGGCTAGTATCCATTAATATAATCGTCACTTCACTGCCCAATTGGGGAAAAGAAGAAGACATACTGAGGGTGTGGTCAGAGGACCAGTCGACTGCGTGGATTGATACCGTAAATGCCTGGGAGCGGCAAATCTGATGCTGAATGGACATACCAAGACAGACGTGGGCTTTGTAGAGACTGAACCTGGGGTTGTTGAAACCGAGACCGTCGATGTTTCCTACACATATTTCGAGGATTAGCGCCATCATCAAGTAAAAGTGATGGGGAATATCGAAAGAACTCACTATGTCAGTTTCCCCGTTCCCTACCGGAGGAAGCGTTGGACTGGCTGAAGTCGACGTCAATGAGCTGGAAACGGTTGGAGAAACAGCGACAGTATCTGTAGAGCTCGTAACCACACTGACGGGTGTCGTCAGTAGTGGGGACGGGAGAGATGTGGAGGTGGGTGTCAACGAGCTCATCAGATACGGTCGCTCATCATATAGGCAAGAGAACAACCAAGCTCCCCCAATCAAGAGGAAGAGCTGCCAGACCAGAAGGATGATAAAGAAGACAGCATGGAAACCAAAGCACAGTCCATTGATTTAGTGTGGAGTAAGACCACTACATCCGCAAGCTTCTTGTTCACCTGGGAGTACAGATAAGTGCGTGTCATACCGAGAACTAAGCGGCGAAACTCCTGAGCTGGTCGGTCTCGTCCAATACAATGTTTTCGAGCTTCGAGAAGACCCTAAGAAGGTTTTGCTCCATATCATCGATCAAGTTGCATGGTCGGGTGAAAGCAGGTGAAAAGAAGCCGGTGCGATCACGCAAAAAGAACTGGTAGCAGCGTGGCTAAGAAAGCTTTGTCTGTCAGGCTAGGGAAAATTGTCGGATCCTGTAAGGAAACTATCAGTGTCGACTGTACTCTTAGAGTGTGGGATGGCGCTCCTAGCACACGGACTGGAGGCTACTCAGCGTGCTCGAATGGCATGGGGGAAGCCTAGTCACGAAAGAAAGATAAGTAATAAAAGAACAAGGTGAACAGCACTAGATACAGATATTATCCATGACAGATGAAAATTATAAATGAGCGTGCTCTAACTGGGAGGCTTGAGATGTGGAAAGACGAATAATGCATGTCTAGGATTGAAGGTCCATTCAGCGCACTAAAATTCAAAAGGTGCAACGTACGTGGGTCCCGACTAACTCCGTAGTAGACAGGGATGGGTATGTGAAGAATTATCAGTGAGTATAAATAAGTGAGGTCATAAAGAATCTGGTAAGAAGGCATCACGGGAGGTGAGAAGAGTGGTCACCCGAACAATACTGGGAGCGGGAGGGGCTTACATGGGTGAAGGTCTAGCAGCATTTCGATCCCGGAATCCAGCTTTTAACCTTTAGTCTGACTTCACCTCGTCGCCGTGAGTGGCTCAAACTGCCGAAGCTGAGACGACTCGAACTGTTCACCCGTCGAAGGGCTCGATCACCGTAACTAACTCCGCTTCCAGGTTTCTCTGGGTCCAAGGTACCGGATTCAATTGAGAGCAGAATGGCGCGTGCGGCGAGCAAAAAGGGGGCCTCGACGTTCTCTCCTGTTAACGACGATGCTTCTAGAAAGTGAACGTCTAGCAGTGTAATGTCAAAACGAGCTAATTCTTGCTAGATCAAAGTCAGACGCACCATTCTCCGCAGCCCATCGACTGGCCTCTGCCCAGTCTACTTCCCGGTCATCCTCCCTATCTGATTTGTTCCCTACGAGAACAACGACTAGGTTCGGGCTTGCAAGTGCTCTAGCATCCGCTAGCCACCGAGAAAGATTGGTAAAAGAATTCCGGCTGTATACTGTCAGTTTTCTGGCGTAGTTTACGGCAACGGAGGGAACTCACTTGGTGATATCATACACCAAGATTGCTCCTGCTGCGCCTCGATAATAACTTCGAGTTACGGAACTAGACAAAAGTCAGGCACGCTTGTACGTTGATGAGTATGAGGACGCACCGAAATCGCTCTTGGCCAGCAGTGTCCCAAAGCTATCAGAGTCAACTGATTCATTTCGATAAGTGCGGAGGTTCGGACTGCGGACGAACCTGGAGCTTAATCCTCTTCTCGCCCAGTTTGACCGTTCTACTTGAGAACTCGACACCAATAGTATGCTGAGAGTGATCCTTGACTGTTAACAAGTGAATTGGAGTGGCAGATAGCGATAGGTTTCTGGATCACGGACATGAATTGTGGGTGAAGTGGTGTAGCAAGCACGATTTCCCAGTTCCGGCCTCTCCTGTTTTACAGTATATGGTTGGAAGAAGTTCTGAGGTCACGAGCGAAGAATGGCTTGCCAATGACAATGTACTTCATGAGGAAATCTAGAGGTGTGGTGTCAGCGACCCTCAGCATGACCAGACCTGGACGAACCATAGGTTTCGACGAGCTCCGTAGCATCCGCATCGTAGTCGTCGGATGGCATGACACAATGACGATAAGAATAGAAAAGGGACTAGATATAGAGATAGATAAGGGAAAGAGAAACGATGAAAGGTGAAGGGTAGCGAGGGTCGTTTGACCGCCTCATGCCCTGTTGCTCAACAGGCTAACCATTTGGGACTCTGTTCTAGTATAGCATCACGTGAGGCATCAACAACTACATATAAACGTCTTTACCATCCCTTCCAAGGTATCCAGATGTCCACAACCTCCTTGCCCCCAGACTCGACAATGTAATACCAGGGATAGGCCTGTCAGGTTTCATGTTAGCCATATTCTCCAGCTGGAGCCCGGAATTCAGCCACGTACAGCAGCAATCAGGCACGCGTGCTGCCCAATGATGTCAACAGCCTCACCAATCTCCAATTTGCCGCTAGGGTCAGCCGAGTCCGTGCAAACCAATATACCGTGCTCTTGGGACATTCTCAACAGCTTCCAGGGCTTCCCGATGACCTCTCCAAAGCTCCCGGACGGACCGGTATCCTTACTGAACGCGATGGCGCCTGCGTCAATCAACGCCTCGTCCTCACCACCTTTGCCTCGCCCAGGATAATACGACACCACCGTTGCACGAACGTGCTGAGCTACGCGAGCATAGTCGATCAATGATGTGTGCTGTTGCTGCAAATCTAGCAACGGATAATTTCCTGCGTGCAGTTCAAGCTTCCCATGCAGAGCTCTTTCCAAGATTTCTCTGGCCTCGGCACCGGAGGCATGGGCAGTCGGCGTCGATCCTACAGAAAGGACGAATGGCTGGCTGTGGTGTCCACTTCCCAATTCGTCTTTGAAGCTCTCTAGGGCGAACAAGGCTGCTTCATTGACCATTTGAACTTCGGAAGAGAGGTGAGACTGCGCCTCTGAAAGCGATGTGGACCCGTAGGAGTTCCCTGCGTGTGCATAGAACCCATGTAGAGACACAGCGGGGGATCCCAATATTGCTGTAAGGAGCACCTTCAGCTCCTCTGAAGCTGGACCAACCCCTGCTCGACTGCGGTGTTGTTAGTCCCAGTACCGAGTATAAAGAGACTATTGACGAACTTCTGTCCCCCATTGATCTTGACGAAGACGCTCCACCTTTTCGACGCACCGTCCCTCTGTGCCTCTTCGAGGAAGCGCACTTGGTGTGGGTGATCGAGAAGAAGTCTAACAGTCCCGTTGTACGGGGCAATTTCATTTCGAAGCTGCTGGAGGGGTTGTACCTTGTTCTTTGCGATAGGCACGCCGTATAGAATCTGAAGAACAGAACAGAATACATAAATATCAGCTCAAACTCGACAAAGAAAGTGGAGAAATCTGGTACAGACGTCATTGACAACCCCATCTTTCACTAACCCAGAATTGAATACCTCCCAAGCTTCCTTGATTGTGGATACAACTACTGCGTGGGTCGGGCCATTCCGGGTTTGCAGCTGCAACTTCGTTCCTTCTGGTGTCTTGATTCATGTATGCCAATTATAAACAACTTGAATTATGATGCTTCATTGGAGAGAGTACCTTGTGTGTTTTCAAATGTGCGCGAAACTGAGCACCCCACTCGTTAGCCTTCTTGATCATTGCTGCACAGTTGTCCTCAAATATGCTACGGTCGATTATGAAGGCGGGGGTAGGGACCCCATCCACCGACTTCCCAACATACTCCTTCCGTAACTTTTCCTGAAGCTGGGTATTCTCGGAATTGTCGGATTTATAGACCATGTCGAGGTTGCACGAATATGGGAGTCAGCCAACGCAGAGGCAGTAAACCACAGAACTCTAGAGAAGCTAACCATTGGATAAATAGGTATGTGAACAGCTCCCGGTCCGGGGTTTGTGTTCAAGCGGATTCAAGTTTAGCCTTGCAGAGAAGTGAATGCTTATTCATTGCAACTGAATACCTAATGTACTCCTCGAATTACGAATCACCTTATCATCTACACGGTCGCAATCGCCTCAATCTCAACATCCACATCGTGGGGTAATTTTGCCGCCTGGATGCAAGTTCTCGCAGGCTTTGGGGTCGGCACCAGCTGCAGAACGAGAGAGAGAGTGTGTGAATACACGGGGTCAGCAATTGACAAACGAGGATAAGATATCTCCTCACTTTCTCATAAACAGCATTCATAGCAGCAAAGTTGTTCATATCCTTGAGGTAAATGTTCACCTTCACGACTTTATCCCAAGAAGTTCCCGAAGCTTTGAGCACGTTCCCGACGTTCTTCAAGCACGCTTCCTGACAGATCCATCGAAGATCGGGTCAAATACTGCTTGTCACTGCTGAAATGTTGCACACAGTTTTTTCACCAATAGTGCCATCGATGAGATTGCCACCAGAGTCTACTGGGACTTGTCCACTAACAAAAACGAGGCCAGGAATCTTCGTCGCATGGGCTGTATGTCATCTTTGTTAGAGAGTGTGTTGTTCTCCCCAAGGACGAAACGAGGAAGAGGACGACATACACAGAATGTGAGAGTAGCTCGGATTCTCAGTAGAATTAATGTGCTCAACAGACATCGTATAGGATGGTCTCGTAGGTTCTGCTAGTGGGGCGTATCGTAACGTACTGTATAAAAAGGACTGAAAAGCCAATCGCGGGCCGAGTGAATGCGGTGATGTAGGCAAACATAACGCAACTTCTGGGAGAAGGTATGTCATGTGTCCCTATCGCCATACGATTCTCGAAGAGAAGAGACCCATCGAGGACATTGAAACCCAGTCTGTGGCTCCAAACACCGAATGGGGGATAGGTGACAACACGATTTTATTACTCTGCTTGCATAATCTAACATGATTGAGCCCATAGAAGCATCAGAATAGAAAACGACAAGGTAAACCTGCCTCCATAAGTGTGATCCTCATAAAACGTGGTGGATTAAACGGATCTGTAAATTATTTGTTTGATGAGAGGGAGTCAACAGGGCGACAACATGGAAAGGAACCAGTTGAATGATCGGTCATATAAAGAGTGAATCTGTAGTTAAAGAAAAAAGCTTCAGTACGAATTGGACGTGGTTGTTCTGCGCTCCGATCTGCTTCTTCACTGGTGAGCCTGCATGATAGCATCGGATATGAAGGTGGCAGAGATCTGTCGACCTCCAAACCAACGGCCGTTGAGAGACTGAATAGCGGCTTTAGCAGACTCAATGGTGTCGAACTTGACATAAATCTCTCCCTGTCAAACGAGGGTCAGACTTTTCCACTAAAAGGGAGCAGAGAGCGCGCACCTGGGAATCCTTCTCAACCTTCAATGCTGAAACAGGTCCGTACTTGCTTTCACACTCTCCTTTGACGTCTTCAGCTAACTCCTTATCCCAATTGGCCTCAGTTTCGCTAGGGAGGAGATGAGTCATGCTAAAGGCATAAGAAGGTCAAAAACGTACTCGTCGGGATCGAACATATTCTTGAGAAGGACCGAACGAGATTGCATAGTTTGTGGAATGTTGGGCCTGGCACTGTGGCGAGCGTCAATAACAGATCGTGAGACTAAGATTGAGGGTTCCGTACATAGGTTCTGGAGCGGCAGGCTGTTCAGTTCTAGCAAGTTTCTGCATCAGCGCTTGACGAGACGCAGCGTTCAAGTTACCACCTGCAATAAAACGTCAGCAATGGATGAGAAACGCGGTCAATAAGGGAGGTATTACCGCCTGATTCATCCAAAGTATCTTGCTGGGAGTATCGTACGCCGGAGCCTTTCTCATGTACTGTATTTACACGGAGCTATAGTCGAGTCAGAAAGGGCATCCAGCTTTCGGAAAGCAAGACGTACAGTGCGGCCGGCAAGTTCGAACCCATCCATCTGTTCCAATGCCATTCGAGCATCTTCCGGTCGTTTATACCTATGCAATGCGTGAGGAACGGATCTAAATGATTGACAAGCTAACTCACTGAACGAAGGCATATCCTTTGCTTCGACCTGTCATAGAGTCTCGGTGAAGGTCAACGAACTCGAGTTCTCCAAATGGTTCGAAAACCTGTTTGATATCGGACTCCGTCAAATTGAAATGGAGGGATCCAACGTATAAGCTGTATAGGTAGCATTAGTGTGGGGAACTGGACGAAGAAAGTGAACACACTGACATTGCGCCATGAGACGCCGTCACTCCTGGGGGAAGGTGTAGGCTCCTACAACAGGCTGTGAGCACGACTTGATCGAGGAGGAGCAGCAGGCTGACGTACCCATCACCTGCATGAGTTTTGTTTCTCTCAGATTCTGTCAATTGCACCATGACGGGCAGGCCCATGACAATAGTCCCTGAGAGAGCTATTGCCTTTTCTACGAGATCAACGGAGCGGAACTCAACGTAACCAATGCTGCGACCGATATGAGCCAGCTCTGAATTAAGTTCATAGAAATTCCTTACCCTTTTGAACGACGAGAAAGCCTGTCCGTGACGATCCTGGCGTCCATGACAGTGCCCTCTCCGAGTTTATCTTCGAAGAAGTAACCTAAGTCTCTTGCGGTCAACCGAGCAGCAAGTTGAGAAACGAATACAGATCGTGCTTCCGAGTCATCTTCCTTTGGGTCTTCAGGATTGTAATCCTCCGGCGGACCGTCATACATGGGTGAATCTCGCCTTTCGAAAAAAAAATAAGAAAAATGTAATTGGCAGGGAAAATGGAGAATGCATACTTTCGGGGAGGTAGAGGGCTCCTAGTTCGGCGATTCCTGTCCCTGTCGTCGAAGTCGCGGCGTCGGCGATCTCGCCTTTCGCGCTCGCGGTCTCGATATCTAGGTGAATCGTCATAGCCATCGCGAGAGTCTCGGTCACCATTTCTGCGGTCAGAACGTTTGGGACTGTCCTGGGGGGGAGGTGGCGGGGGTGCTCCATTGGGAGGGGGAGGGGCGTCTTCGCCATCGTCCGAGCGCTTCCTTTTCGAACGGTCATCGGCTCCTCCGTCATAGAGGTCGTCATCTTCAGGCCGTTTGCGGCGGCGGTCCCCCCGTCCTCCATCGCGGTCGCGGTCCCGATGGCTGTGGTTGTTGCGATGCCCTCTGTCAATATCTCTGTCACGTCTGCGATCCCTGTCTCTGTCCCGTCTGTCGCGAGAACGGTCCCTCTCGCGATAGCTTCGCTCGCTGCCTCTGTCCCTGCTGCGACTGTGCCTTCTTTTTTCTTCATCTCTATCCCGGCGGCGGTCCTTTCTGTCTCGTGAGGTTGACCTATGTGAGCTGCATGGGGCAAAATAGTCAAGTCAGGAATTAGCCACCAAGAAAAGGGGGAGTATACGCACGAACGAGGATTAGGGGACTTCTCCACATCCATCCTACCGTTAGGAGACGACATTTCGCAAGACTTGAAGCGTTGGCTACTTTTTGTGCAAAAGAGCTGTTGTAAACTGCAGTGATGGCGGACTGTAACAAATAACAAAATTGGACAGGCACCCATTTTGCTTGTCTTTGTTTGTTCGCCCCAACGGGTGTTGGGTCCGACTCCGAGTTGGAGGCCGTTGAGCCATCGCAAGTTCATTGCCCAGTCTGTACCAAGGTTATAATACATATTATCTCATATCCCAACTATGATAATTTGTTAAATAGAAGAGAAGTGGTACAAGCACAAAGGGTGTACAGAAGTGAACTACATAGCAGTGTCTAAACGAGCATGGTCAATAAACGGATTCAGCGGGAATGAAAGAGACACTCACAATAATAATATTGGTCGATGAGAGGGATCCAATCCTGCGCCAGGGAACCAAATAGACCAATAAGAGGCTTCTGCACTGTCCAAGCAACAAAACCTTCCAGCTTCGGTCTAGAAGGGAATGGTTATCAGACGAATCACAGAGAGGGATAGATAAACTAACCTTGTGAACGTCTCCCAGATGGAACCACGGAGCAAGTACCACAGCATATCCTTGTCCCTCTTCGCGTACTCTTCTTTTTCCAGAAGTGCAGATGACGAAGGCGAGCGCCGGAGGTTCCTTGCGATGAACTCCATGATGAGAACCACAACAAGCGCCCTGTTTGTTGGGAGTGGAGATTTTTTNATCTTTCACAAGTAGGGAAACTGAAGAGGGGTGTTAGAGGGTGTCTATAATCACGTAGCGGATCGACTTACCATAGACCAATGGCCGGAGAATATAAATAATTTCAGCAAGATAGTCCCGCGGTCCTGAGAGCTTGCGTAGCAATGAGAAGGAAGGTTTTACGGAGGAGGTTGTAAGAGCTTTCGCAGCAAGGTATTCTTCAGCTGACGTCTCTGACCGTGACGAGGATGGCAGAAGAAGTGGGTGAGGCTCAAAAGGAATGTGGTTGTTCTTGAGGTGATCTGGTGTACCGAGACGGGAGGGGACGTTGGAGGTCGGGGCAAGAGTTGGTGATGAAGTTGCACTCGAAGGAGGAGGTAAAGTTGTAGGGTCAAAGTCTCGTTCGGGGATTGTTGGCGATGCTAGCGGTCGCTTCGTTGTCCTCAGCAATAGGATACGAAGAGCAGCCCTGAAAATGATTGTCACGAAGTGTTCCGGGTAACAAGCGCAGGCTCTCTTACTTGATGACCTCAAGGAGGATTATACCCCGCCATCTCATCTTCTCAGAAAACTTCCTTCGGAGGCCCATTTCGATCATCAACTCTGTGAACTTGATGAGCTCCAGTGTCCGTGAAGCCCATTTGTATATCGACGTCTTGTCCATCCAAGCTCTCGTGAAACGAGTGTGGAGAGTAGTTGGAATGAGAGGTTGGTAGCTCGGATTGCTTTTGACGACACGCTCGAGCAATGTATCGTGATACATGCTGACTACATTGAGCAGGGTGGCGACTGTGGTACGAGTGTTATTGGTGTTCTCGTCAAGCAGTGAGATCACTTACGGGCCTCCGAGGCCAGCTCAGCGTCCTTGAACCTGCCAGGCAAGAACCAGCTGATGGAACGGAGCGAAGACTCGAGAGTCGATATCGTAGAGACATTGTTGACGAGGAAGGACTCATACTGAGCCCTTGAAAGGGTCATTGCATGAACGGAGTGAATCGTTTGGAGCCTTGTATAGTCGACCCTTGAACTGGAATGTGATAATCCCAAGCAATAGCCGGAGGATTCCCACGAGGCATACCTAGTGGCGGTGCAGATCAGGTGATAACAATGCCCATCCGTCCAAGCCAAACACTTTTGGCAAGTACAGCTTCAAGGTATTTGCATGTCAGGTCCCTGGCGCAAATACTAACTCGAGGCGGGCAGTAGTCCCTTCTTGTCCACGTCCCCCNACGATGGCCCCAAACTCCAGCACACCTCCCCCAAATCCGGACCATTTGCGCCCCAGTCCAGTGAGGGGACAGCTTGAACCCCCGAGCTCCAGAAATCCGGAGGGATGGCGATATATTCAAACCACCGATACGCCAGGGGAGTTCAAGGTATGTCCATTGACCACGGATACGAATTATAATCAATGCAATGTCGTGCAGGTGCTCTTACCTCCGGGAACCGCCGCCATGTACGACTATCTATTGAAGCTGGAGGCTCATGAACTGACGAGGAAAGCCTCAATTAACTGGGAACGGCTCATGGAAATACGTCACTTGAAGGATAGGATGATTCGAAAATGCCAGAGGCTCGGAAGGGCTTCCTCTGGAACCAAAAAGGTCTCTAGAGGCGAACCCTTCGCTTTCCAGTCCATTACCGCCCCTTCCGACTTCCGGTTGAAGGA
The DNA here is from genome assembly GCA_027579435.1 of Candolleomyces eurysporus. Taxonomy (NCBI): domain Eukaryota; kingdom Fungi; phylum Basidiomycota; class Agaricomycetes; order Agaricales; family Psathyrellaceae; genus Candolleomyces; species Candolleomyces eurysporus. Next base: position 265,197 of record JANBPK010000810.1, on the reverse strand, counting down.
GATGGAAAAATGGTTCAGAGAGCAGCAAAAACGTCTTATCGCTCGTGGAAAGTGGCCCCCTCCTCCCCCTTCTCGGGGGGACACTTCCGGTGCAGGTCCCTCCCGCCCATCTTCAAAGCCAACTCTGATGATCCGCTCCTCGACAAACCCCTCTCCGCCCGAAACTCCACTAGAACAGTCCAGCTCCAGGGCCGTTTCTGTCCATAGGCCACCCTCTCGGAGTCAGAAGAGCATCTCCCTTCCTGCCGCGACAGAGCCGGAAGCCACTCCACAAGTATTCTCCCCTTCACCTTTACCAATGCTGCTTTTGGTACAACGGGAACAATACGGCCTCGAACCCTCTCCAATTGACCCGCCAGAACGCGAACGGGTAGACCGTGGTGAACCTGGACCGGAACAACTGCCTACTAGCAATGACCCTCCGGCAGGCTCCGGTTCCAACACCCCCGATAGCAATGGCGGTGAAGGTTCTTCGGGCGGTCAGCTTAGACGCAGACGAAGTTGTATCAAACGAAGTAGTATGAGCGACTTGGTCAAAACTGTGTCCTGGGCAGACACGCAGGAATTGGACAAGCAGATTTCCAAATACGCGGCTGCGGCTAAGCAGGCGCAAGCATCTGGTACGTTGCATTTTTTNCTCGAACGACCTGCACCTCCCACTCACCGTGCCTGTAGGCACTTGGAACGAAGTGCGAGTGCTATACCTGGAACAGCTCCGAGGTCTGGAAAACNTTGCATGAGCAAGTAAGGGAAGGGATCGAACAACTTCGATCGGAATCCGAGCAATTATATCGTATGAACGATGCAATCCAACGTCAACGAACCACGCTGCAGGGTACCTTCAAAGACTTTGAAGACGGGTATACCCTTTTCCAAGAAAAAGGTGAGTCCCCCTTCTTATATTTATCTACTTCCGTGGCCAAGCTGACTTGCTCTTAGTGCGGGAAGCGATTTCAGAGGCGACGAATGGTGTAAACGGCGCGAATGGAAGGCTGGAATTACCGCCAATTAACGAAGATTGATGATATTCGACGACTTTATACCATGTATGCCATATTTTACCTGTATCCTGTGTGTCAGCGATACCCGTTTGAACATTTTAAAGTGTTTCTTAGCTAGATGTATCCTTTCGCCTGTTCTAGTATCTATGTACAAGTTGTTGTACCATGACAATTGATTTCAAGCTCAACACTACATTCTGAAGCGAAATATAATCGACGTGACTATTTCTCTAGTTGAAGGTTTCATTCACAACAATAGAAGCGGCACCCATACCACTTCCAATGCACATACTTGTGCAGAGGACCCGCTCATTCCTCCTTCGCAATTCAGCGAGGCCTGTGATGATTTGACGAATACCAGCTAGAGGAATATCAGCACACATTCTTGAGGGACCGGGATTGAAACTCACTCATTCCGACTGGATGGGAAATCGCAATTGCACCACCGCTAAGGTAATAGTTAGTAATTGGGTATCACAAATCGAGTACGATGAACAATGCTTACTTGGGATTGATCTTCTCAATGGGAATTTCCAGTTCATCTACGCAGTAGACAAACTGCGAAGCGAAAGCCTCATTGATCTAACAGGTGCATTGATTAGCTACTTGCCAATGCATGCACAGCACGAAATACTCGCCTCGTAAATGTCCACTTCATCCTTGTTCAGTCCGTATTGTTGAAGCAGCTTGGGGATGGCATAGGCAGGCGAGATGCCCATATATCTCGGGGGCACGCCTAACATTCAATAGTCAATGTTTCATCCCACACCTCACCCAAAAGATTGTCACACACCAACGACTGAGCTTCCGACCCACTTCCCGAGGATCGGCATGCCTTCCTTCTCCGCGTTCTCGCGAGTAGTGAGGATGCAAAGACCGGCACCATCACCTATACCACTGGCATTACCAGCCGTTGTGGTCGAAGGCTCCCATTGCGGGAACGCAGGCTTGAGGTTATTCAGCTTCTCCAATGTCACTCCAGGACGAACAGTATCGTCAACAGTGGCTACTTGTCCACGAAGTTCAATAGGGATGATCTCTTCCGAGAATATGCCTTTGGAGACAGCCTAGGTTCGCGAGAGTCATGGTTATTACTCAAGGTGTGACCGTATATGTATGCATTTGCTACATACCTCGCTAGCTCGGGAGTGCGACAAGAATGCAATTTCGTCTTGTTTGCTTCTAGGCACGTTGAAGTCGTCTGCTACCCTTTCCGATGTCCAGCCCATTGGCTAGAATATGAGCCGAGGTCAGGCGGGTGAATCTTCTGGCAAAGTTAAGCTTAAGCTCACCTGAATACAATCGTTTGCATGAGGATGATCTGAAATGTGGTCAACTACTTCGGGGGTCGGACGCGGACTATAATCAAAGTTGGTCGTTATCACTTCAAAAAAGAGGGTACTCTCGAACTAACTTGTTGCTCATGCTTTCGGCAGCAGCTGCAACCCCAATGAGAGCTTCCCCAGCTTTGATGTGGTGCGCAATGTTGCGAACTGCCATGAGCCCAGAAGAGCATAGTCGGTTGACCGTGGATATGGGAACTTCAGGAGGGATACCAGCAGCAAGCGCAGCAGCCCTAGAGATGTAGAGGGGAGAAGGGGGATGGCACGTTCCTTGAAGAAGTTCAATCCGACGGGTAATTGGTGCATCCACCAAGGTGACGTACCGACACAAATATCATCGATCTTGCTAGGGTCCAGCTTTGAATCGGCGAGAGCAGCCTTGAACAAGGCATGGAGCAGCTCGTCGACAGGAATGTCCTTGTACTGGCCCTTGAAAGCTCGACCAATAGCCGTCCGCTTCGCGTAGGTGATGACCACATCGTCAGGGTTCTTCTGCAGTATCTGTGCGAGTCCTTGAGGCCTGCTGGTACTTGCAGCCCTTCTCAGCGCAGGGCCATAAGCAGGTCGAAGGAGACGTGAAGCCTGTCGGAGATACATGACGATAAACCGTTGGAAGTCGGGAGAAAGGAAGGTTGGTTGTTGAACCGCTTAGTGGGCATAGACATTTATGCTCCGGACCGCCCAATGACTTGGAAGCGTTCACATGAGCCGACAGTTTGATGAAGGATGCTACAGCTGGTTGCATATCAATAGACCAGAATTCGCCGCGCTCCCCTTTTGATATTTGTTTATCTGTGGAGCAGTGGCGCAGCAACCAAATAAATTTGAGAGGGTTCTACAGTGAGGGAGGTGGCGGTTGAAGCAATGACCCACCCCGTTTGGGCAACATGTTTAATTTGTACGCTCCACAGATAAACAAATATCAAAAGGGGAGCGCGGCGAATTCTGGTCTATCGATATGCAACCAGCTGTAAGAAGGCACGAAGCGTAAAGACACACCGAGTCCCGAAATAAGAAACATATTCCTTTGGTCCGACTCTCATGAGAAATTGTGTACGAAAAGGATAGCGATTATAGAGCATTGCGAATTATGATAGTCTGCTACATGTCAGTCCTTTCCCGAAGGCCGGACGGTGGTACGAGGGCTCGGGGGTCTATAAGTATTCTGAGCCTGGTGCCAAATGGTGCCGATGGAAGCGGCAAGTGGTATGGAGGTCGAAAGGAGAGCTATCACTTGACTGTAAACTGGCGTGTCAGAGAAACCCTGGTTTTGCGGAGAGTATGGAGAACATACCGAACTCATTTCAGTTTTCGGGATTCCGTTTTTCAGCTTTCCATCTCCGCGTAATCTCACTGTAACATGTTGCGCAGAAGTGGTGGGCAAGCTTTGGCGAACCACATCCGGGACACGCGACAATATCTGGGAGGTGGTCATAAGTAACTGAGGCAACTTTATGCACTTCCTGACGACGCACTTTGCTTGTCCTTCAGACCCTTATTTGAGGCCCTCATCCCCTTCCGTGAATGCGAAACCTTCTTCTTGGGCACTGCCAACACAATGGACGGAAAGAGTTCGAGGAGTGACTGTATCGACCAATTTGGGATGCGAGGCAGGGCTGGGGCCAGGAAAAAGGTGGCGGGGAGCAACGTCCTGAAGAATGGTGTCCATGATAGCGACGACTTGAAGGACTGCAAAGCGAGGGCCATGGTGGGGAACGATGAAGCAGAGGTCGCGCACCGTAGCGCTGTCCTGTCCAAATAAAAATTGATACTCCGACGCGCGACTCGGCGGCGCCTTCACTCCCAGAGTTCACTCAACCCTTTCGTCCTCCACAATGTTCCGTCTCACACGTCCCCTCTTCAACGCTGTCAAGCGTACCACTGGCATTACCGGTCTCAATGTTCACCCAAATCCCCTCCCTGAATTGGCCAAAACCTACAAATCAACACTCGACGTACTTGCCAACATCCCAGAAACCTCGGTGTACCGCCAGGGTGTCGAGGCCTTGACACGGCACAAGCTCAACATCGTAGAGAGTGCAAAGGGAGATGTTGCCGCCGTCGAGCAGAAGCTCAACGAGGGTCAAATTGAGCAATCGTTGGACGTTGCATCAGACGAATTGAGCCTGGCATCGAAGATGCTTGAGTGGAAGGCGTACGTGATGACTGCATTTTGTTTTGCTCTCAACTCACATATCTACAGGTGGGAACCATTGGTGGAGAAGCCTGAGCCAGGGCAGTGGGAGTACGCTGGCCAGCAGACGACAGCGTCATCGTCGTAGAGTCGCGTGCAGGAGGGACCCGGAACGCTTGTTATTAGATGCAATATACACATAGATGTCCGGGGGAAGGTTTCTGGAACCTGAATTACAAATTTCGACTCGCGTCCGTGAGGACAGCGACATAGAGAGGGCGATGTGCAGCCAAAAGAAATCGCTGAATAAACGCACAAAAAGTTCGCTGGAAGCAGGATTTGAACCTACGCGGTGAAACACCAAGTGATAAGTTTGGAAGTTCAAATCACTCGCCTTAACGACTCGGCCATTCCAGCTACAGTCGACGCTCCTCCCAGTGCCTGTACAATGTCATAAACCCCATCCTCCGAACATACCCCTTCTCGCGCGCTCTTTTTGTTTCCGTCCTCGACCTTTCATCGTTTCACCATTCCAGTCGGCGTTTTTACACTATGGACTCCCTAATACCATTCACAACATCAGGGGCATTGGTCGATTGCGTGGACAGTACGTCTACTCCAACAGTCAGCTATTTTCCGAACGGCCACCTGAGCTTGTAGGATGCCCTCCTCCCGCTGGCCCTATTCGCTCCATCGCTGTGACACTGCTCCTCAAACATCTCGATTACATCTAATGTCAATCCCTGGAAACCCGGATGGTCCTTTCGTTCACTATCGTGAACGGACCTCCCATGTTCAATAAAAACCCAACTCTCGACATTTGATCCTTGCTCGATCGTCGCTAGGGAAGATGCTAGTCATTCTCCGAGATGGTAGGAAACTCCAAGGTGTCCTACGTTCATACGACCAGTTTGGTTAGTCTTTCATTCCGTGTCGCGCCCTTTGAGGTTGCTCAATAAACATCGTTGCCGCAATTAGCCAATCTTGTCCTCGAGGACACCTATGAGCGGATATACCACCAAGGCATGTTCGCAGAGCGCCATCATGGCCTCTTCCTTATTCGCGGCGAGAACGTCGTGCTTTTGGGTGAGATCGTATGTATCTTGTTCTTCATCTTATCGCCGTCCGCCTTCCTCACTTGACGCCTGTAGGACCTTGACAAGGAGGACGATGTCCCTCTAAAGCAGGTCGAGTACCACTCGCTCGAACCCTACCATCTACAGGAACTAGATACCAAGAAGGAACGGGATGAAGCAAAATCGCATATCTTGCTCGAAACAAAAGGGTTTTCCAAGGAGGGTGGCGAGGGAGACGGATACTAGGACCAGACCCCCAAACCCTTCCGTGCTGTAGCTACTGATGCTCCTCTCCTCTCCTTCTGGGACAGGGTCGATTAGATTTTCGAGTCCTCTTGCCGTGGTTCTACAACCACCTCGAACACGGGCATTGTCATTGTATTATTATGCGTCAAATATCACATCGTCAACCTTCATGTGCGGAATCGTCATGGTATCAACAAGAAAGAGGGAAGAAACAATGGCTACAACAGATATGAATAGTGCGAATAAACAGATGAACTGACATTGCAATGCAGGACAGATAGAACATGCAACAAGAATGCATAGTGAGCTGAGCTGAGGAGGAACAATAAACGATGTCGAGAGTAGCTAGAAAAAAAAAANCGACAANTGTGTATTGACTGAAGAGAAAGCGAAAGAAAAAAAGAGAATTGTCAAATACATAATAAGAACACGAATCCGAAGTAAAAATACATGCTCATTTGCATTAACACGGGAATATTGTTTGAATGCGGTCGTAAAATGAACAATGACGACGTAGAGAAATCGACAGGAAAAGAGACATTCAAAAAGGAGAGAATGAGTTGAATCACGGTCAAGAGGCAGGGGCTTTGCGCTTCTTCCCCTTCTTGATGGTTTCGCTAACAGGACCTTTGTTCCTGTGAGTATTCCCGTTGGACAGTTTGGCATTGGCAGAGGTGAGAGGCCCCTGGTGGGGAGCAGCCTTCGTGGTGCGATCCTGGTGGTTGGCGTTACTAGCAGCACCTTTCCGCTTCAGCTGAGGATTGGCGATGTCCTCTAGGCGCCTTCGAATATCGGTCTCGCGGCCGCTTAGCTTGTGTAAAGCTTCTTCCTTCTTTTCCTTTTCCTTGCATATGTCCTTGTAGCGGGTAGTTTGCCATCTGGACAAAGAATCAACAAAAAGATGACAGAATGATATGGAAAGCACATACCCCATATGACGAGAGCAGGCGGCCTCCTCAGCACACCACCAGTCACCTTCACCATTATCGCTCTGTCCATCGACGTCCATGTCCCCATCGCCCCTATCTTCGTAGCTTTCGAAGACAGATTGACCGTGCTCTACCCATTCCTCGTCCCCGTAGCATAACCTCTGATCCCACCCACATTGAGTAACGGTCTCGGCACGTTCAGTTGCCAACTCCAGCAACTTCTCCCTCCATGCCAGCACACCCATCCCTTTCTTCAGGTCGTTACTCGTGCGCATGACCTGATCCAACATCTTGGTCAATCTCTCTTTCTCCCTCTCTCCCTTGGCTTTCTTAGGTTTCGCGGGTTTCAAAGAGCCATTCTTCAACGTCTCTTTGCTCTCCTTGCCTTGCTGGCAGTCGAGGTCGCTCTTCCCGTGACAGCTGCTGAGAGACGAAATATTATCGTCATCCTCGAGCCGGACGACAACGCCTTCCCGTTTCTCGGCATTCTTGACACTCTCCCAGAGCTTATCTTTCTTTCCACCTTTCTTCGCCCAAGTATCAATGCGAGATTGCATGTATTTGACGCCGCATTCTTCGGAACAATACTTGGAAAAGGCGCCACGAGCTGGTTTGTGGCACGCTCGTGGTGAATCGGGATCTGGGTGCTTGAGGCCCCATAAGCAGCGCGGCTTGTATGTCGTGTGGAGGTCCACGCCAGGGTTTTCTGTGAGAGATATTCAGCACGGTAGATCGGAGCCAGTGGAAGTAACAGGACGTACTCTCAATGCAAGGTGGACAGAAGAATTGATCGACAAGGTCGGCAACGAGCTCCGACATGTCAACACACTGCATGTGGTACCATTCGTCGCATCTGCGTAGCCAGTCAGCATCAGAAAGACCGCAGCCACACGCCAACATTCACTCACCGGTCACAGGCAATCATGAACCTTTCCTGATCATACTTCGTCTTACAGACGCAGTATAGCCGATTGTCGTCGTCGTTCCCAGCCACTTCTTCTTCTTCCTCTTCTTGCTTATCCCCTTTCTCTGCCTTGTCCTCAGCCACACTGCTACTGGGCGTAGGGGCGGCATGCTCCGAAGTGATCCCAGGCATAACACTTGTTGACCGAGAGCGCGATGCGACTGAGACCGAAGTGTGCTTGCGCGACGTTGCAGGGGGTGCATGACCGGCTTTCGTGATTGAGGGCACAGCTTTTGACGAAGAGGCTGCAGTACCGTTCGGGGTGAGGACAGGAACAGCATTCGCTGAAGCTTCAAGCTTTGCGGAGGCAATGGCAGCAGCAGCAGCCTTCTTGCCTTTGCCAGCCTTGGGACGAGATTTCGCAGCAACGGTAGCCTGGGAATCTTCAGTGGGGGTGGAAAGGTCGGTTTTCATGGAATCAGCGGCCGTTGCTTTGCCTTTCGACTTCTGTAGCCCCAAATGTGAGTCAAAGAGAAGTACAAAAGCCAAAGAACAAACACACCTTTGAAGTACTGGTACCTTCCTTTTTCTTCTTTGAGGCCGCCGAAGCCGTCACAGCTGAAGTAACACCTTCACTATCCTTCGTTGACGCGTCCTCTTGCTCCTTATCTTTCTTGCCCGCGATAGATGGTGGTGGCATAGATTCCCGCTCAAGCTTTGCTGAAGCACTCAACGGGGCTGAGGCTGAAGACGGGCCACCGGTTGGGGACGTGTGGCTTGGCAGGCCACCTCCACTTTCGGAGGTACGCAACGGTGGCGGCACTTGCTTTGAATGTCGACCGGTAGACGGGATAAGTGAAGAATTAGCTGAAGTCGGAGGCGCAGGGACTCGTTTGCCCATTGAGCTCGATGATGGCAACCTGTCGTCGATAAGGCTGAGCAACTCGTCGTCGAGTGGCATAGGCTCTCCGTCTGCAGGTTGATAAGGCGCCCTCGAATTACTGTCTTCCACCTCCTCATCGTCACCCTCAAGCGTCTCAGCCACAAGCTCAGCCACCACCGAGTCAACATCCATGGATTCCTCCTTGAGTGGGACGTCTGCCAGTAACTCCTCCAGCTCTTGCTCAAGCGCATTGTCACCTTCGTCCTGAACCGCGGGAGACGGTGACTGCTTCTTGACTTGAACGACAGGGGACAATGTGCGACGTTGCGAAGGTACGGAAGGGGATCGAGTGTGCCGGGGAGCAGCGTGACGATGGTGGTCCTTTTTCAATGGAGGCGACGGTTGAGCAAAGTGCTCAAGCAGCCAATCGTGGGCGTCACCATGTTGCTGTTGTTGAGGTTGAGATGAAGGGGGTTGAGACTTCTCTTTCGCTTGGCGGGGAGCTGAGGCAGGCGGTGGGGCGGAAGGTTGGTTGAAAAGACGATGTTGCTGAGGGTGGGTGGGTTGTTCTCCTATCTCCTTTGTCGAAACGACTGATACAGGCGTTCTCTGCAGCACTTCCGTTGGCATCGGCGAGGGCACCTCTTCCACCTTTTGCCGCCTGACCACTTGTTCCTCCCTGACGACTGATTTCTTCACAGATGGCGCAGGTGGTGGCAGCGGTGGCTGGGAAGAAGGGGCACCCGCGGGTGCAGATATTGACGACGTNCGACGAAGCCGAGACAGAGGGTGTGAGAGCATTGAGAGAGGCAACATGTTCATCAGACTTTCGTGCGGCTTTCGCCCGCCCAGCCTGACTGCCAGGCGGAGAGCGACGTCCCAGTGGGCTGAGAATGCGATGGTGATGGCTGGAGGGAGGTCCAGGGTCTTTTTCGCGCGATATGATCCGAAGAGGAGGATGATGAGGCTCGATGGGGGTGGGGAGCAAAGGGGGCTGGGGCTCAGGTGGAGAGCAGATCAGAAACGGAGACGGGTCGCCTGACTCCAGTACCTGAAACCGGGCGACGGGGCACGGCGGATGATGATGACGACGATGGAGGCGCCGCGACAGGCGACTCGATTCGCCCATACCCTATTTCTCCCACCGACATGCGTTCCCGCTCCCTAGCAATGCGATCCTTGTCATCTATGAGGATAGGAGGCAGCGAGGGCGAGTCTGAGTATCGGGCTTTCTTGGCTGGGCGCTGGTCGGGATGGGCATGGGCAAGATTTGGGGATTGAGACTGCAGTTTGGTTGGGGGGGATTGGTCAACCTTGCGAACGGGGTGTTGAGGGCCCGGAGGGATCTCGATACGGGGAGGAGGTTCATAGTGACGTTGCTGCGGAGAACGCAATTGCGGCTGATGGTGGAATGCATATTGTTGTTGTTGTTGCTGAGCTTGTTGTTGTTCATGGGCAAGCTGGGCCTGCTGCTGCTGCTGAAGCTGAAGTTGCTGCCGACGATGACGTTCCAATTCTGCTCGTTGCATATCGTAGATGCGTTGCTCCTCCTGCTGCCGTTGTAGCTCCATTTTGTGCAGCAGCTCAGATTCCCTTCGATGATGCTCACGGCGCTCCGCTTCACGAATGGCAGCAATTTCACGCTCTCGGCGACGCTCTTCTTCCAAACGACGAAGTTCTTCCCTTTTTTCGTCCTCCCTTTGCCTTGCAGCCTCTTTCTCCCGGAGCTGACGCTCGAGCTCTGCTAGGCGCATTCGTTCTTCCTCAAGTTTCCGACGTTCCTCTTCCATTTTCTGCCTCTCGAGCATGTTCTGACGTTCGAGTTCAGCAAGACGTTCCTCCTCCGCTCGTCTTTCTCGCTGTTGTTGTTGCTGTTGTTGATGATGAAACTCCTGAGCCCGGTGCAACCGATCGAGATCGTGTTGTTGGGTGTGGGGTGGTCGGCTCCGGGGGTCGATGAGCTGGAGATGTCTCATCTGTTGAACACGGTCGTCCATGGGATGTCGTGAGGCGAATGGAGAGGAGGGAGTCTTGTACGCATCGCGGGGACTTTCGAGGGGAGACTGAAGCTGGCGTGGTGGGGGGTGGGCATACTCTTGCTGCTCTTCCTGCCAGGGACTGCGGCGAAACTGGGGGGAAAGTCTTGGCTGCTGCTGATTCAGGTGATGGGATGGCGGGGGTTGCTGGGGCTGCTGTTGAAGTTGGTTGTGACCATGATTATGCTGGTGCTGAACCGGCTGCTGGTGCTGGACATGATGATGTTGGGGCGGTTGCTGCAGGTGCTGCTGGGGATGGGTGAGTTCACCGCCGCTGAGGCGACGACGCTCTACCGTTGCTGCATGCACAAGGGCATCGAATCCGACGAATGCACCAGCCTTGCTGGAGGGTGGCTCCGGTGGGTATGCAAAGGTATTGGCCCTGGGACGGTGCAGGGGGTGGAGGTTGGCGGTGGGAGGGGACGGGGCCGAGGTCGGGGCGGGTTGGCGGGTGTGGGACGACGNACGGGCGGGGGTTGTGGGCGACGTGGTCAATGGGCTCGTCGTCGTCGCAAAGGAGGGCGGAGATGTCGAGACGCCGCGACATGCTCGCTCAGAGGGAAGAGTTGTTGGGATCAAAGGGAGAGACAGCAGACAGGCGATCGGCCATCACATAACCAAACAATTGTTATCAATGATAATTTTAATATTAACTCTACAATTGTACAACCGGACATTGCGCCGTTTTCCACACGGCTGTCCGCGAAGGGACGCCAGAGAAGACACCGCACCCAAGTCCCATCGTGGATCCCTCTCCAGCCACAGTACGGTCTCAAGGTCATCGATCGGTCCAGTCCAGACGGCGGTCCAATCCTCGTCGAGATGCTTTTGAGGGGCTGCGAGAGACAGTCAGTCAGGGCACGGGCAGACGGACGTCCAGCATTGCAACGTACCTGTGAAAAATGCGTTGCAGGACAAATTCCGCCAGCCCCTTTTATACGCCGGCGGACCTAGAAACTGTACAGTTCCAACGTGGCTGATCAGGACCCCGGCTCGCAGTTTTCCGGGGTCTGTCTATCCACAGAAAATCATCCCCTTGCGCCGTCGTCGTCGTCGTTCACAGCGTCGAAGCCTCGAGCACAACGCCCATATTTTGTCCTCCACAACATCCGTAGTCACTGACGACTCGTAGCGACGGCCCCNGTCCACAATGTCGGTGGCCTCTAGAAACCCCTTTGCCCTTCTCGACGGTCTGTAATCTCTTGATCTATCCCTTCATCGCCGTCCTCATCGTCGCCGCAGCCGAGGATTCGTCCAGGCCCGCCAGCCCTGGTGCCGCCAAGCAGGGTGCTCCTGCCCCTCCCTCCGCCCCCGCTGCTCGTGGCCAGCAAAAAAAGACCCGAGGCGGTCCTGCCTCCAGGGGTGGCAAGTACTACGCTCGTGGTGGAAAGCCCGCTCCCAAAGATGGCTCAGGCCCCGGAGAGGACGCGCCTGCCCCAGAGGGCCAGCGCAGGTGTCAGTCCATCCTTCTTCTCCTTTTTTGCTCGCATTTACCATCGATCTTCCTGTAGTCGAGGGTGAACGCGGTGAACGCGGTGGTCGCGGTGGTCGAGGCGGTCGTGGTCGTGGCGCTCCCCGTGGCGGCAGAGGAGGCCGTGCTTTCGATAGGCATTCTGCCACCGGCAAAACGTGCGTCCCCATCGATGTTATTTATCTCTCCATCTAATCTTCCCATCACCTTAGCGACTCCCACAAGAAGGTCCACCAGGGCTGGGGAGGCGATGAACCTAACACTGAGCTCAAGCAAGAGCAAGCTGCTAGCGCCGATGCTGCAGCTGAAGCTGTTCCTGCTGAGGGTGGTGCCGCCGATTGGGGAGGTGCAACCGGAGGTGACTCTTGGGGGGCCGCACCTGCAGCTGACGCTTGGGGGGGCGCCCCCGAAGGTGAGGCTGCCACCGGTTGGGCGGCTCCCGCCGAGGGTGAGGCTGCNGCCCCCGAAGGCAAGCCTCGCAGGAGGGAGGAAGAGGAAGAGGAGGACAACACTCTTACTTTCGATCAATACCTCGCAAAGAAGAAGGACCAGGATGCCGCCATCCCCAAGCTCGAGGCCACCCGCCAGGCCAACGAAGGAGCTGGTGACGACATCTGGAAGGATGCTGTCGCTTTGAACAAGAATGAAGAAGAAGAAAGCTACTTCATTGGAAAGGTTCGTTTTCTACATAATTGTGCCTTTCCTTCTTTATAACCGTTCACGGCTACAGACGAAGACCGCTCCCAAGAGCAAGACCAAGAAGGAAGAAAAGGTCTACCTTGAGATCGATGCTCGCTTTGAGCGTCCTGACCGTGGTGGACGCGGACGCGGACGTGGTGACCGTGGTGACCGTGGTGGCGATCGTGGGGGTGAGCGCCGTGGCCGTGGCCGTGGTGGGCCCCGTGGTGGTCGCCAGAATGGTCCTAACGCTGCTCCCAACGTGGACGATCAGACCGCCTTCCCCTCTCTTGCTTAATTGCAACTGTGAGGGTCCATCTTGACGTGTTATGTGTCCTTGTGACACCATATTCCCCCTGCCATAAGCCTCATTTACTTCGAGTAAATAACCATAGGACACGATAACACGAACCCAAAAAGAACGAAGAGAAGGATCGAAGATTTGACTGCTGTGCCATAGTTCATTGTTTGCTTTTTTTTGACAATTTTCATGCTCTCTTTTATGTTGCTGGTGGGTTTCCGCGATGTTTACTAGGGCTCCAGTGCTTATACGAAGTACGACTATCATCCACTGCAATGCATTTTCCTGTAGCATGTTTTTGGGGTGTTGCATGAGTACCCGGCTATCTGGTCATCAGCCCTGAACAGCTGAAACCCCAGCGAAAGTTGCGGGCGATAAAAATGGGGAAGCGAACGTGCACCTTTTTTCTTCCTGCCTATACGAGCCTTCCATTCTGTCCGAGTGCTATCTCGAATTCGAAGGAGCTTTGTGGAGAACAACCCCTATTCTTATTTCAGTGATCTCATCGCCGGCTATTGATTTCTCTTCAGCCGGGCTACTTCACTTTGTCCTTGCACCTCATCTTCTACTGCCAACCGTCCACAATACCTGTTTACAGGTGTACTATCTCTCCACCAAGTGAGCAGTGACGACGATCTTGGAGAGCCTTGCACTGACTGTGAACGTATTCTAGCTGCAGAGAACTGGTTTTTTTATCAATTCACAGGGATTAAACGTTAGAATCCTTCTCTCAACCCACGAATACTCGGACCTGGAGAAAGTGAAATGACGGAAAAGATCTTTATTGCACGACACGGTGAGCATATGACCTGATTCTCCGGGTTTAGTGCGATTGTTCACTCACATCGAACTGCGTTCTTTCCCTCGTTCTGCCACTCTGCTGTCTGTACATCGATTTGGCACAATCTATATGCGTCGTGTTGTCTCCACGATGCCTAACTGTATCTGGGTTCTTCATGAACACATTCCCATGACGAACTGCGTCATGTCATGACGTTCACGATAACGGGGCCGTCCTCCTTCAACACGTGCCTGTTGCTTCTCGCCTCGCCCTGGACAACATCGGCATACAGGCTTCAGGTTGAATTGGATCAACTCGACGTGGTCAGTTTCACGCCTCATCGCAACAAGCGCTCGATATTCACCAAAAGGTTGTTTGTCTCGTGACACAGGAAAAGCGTAACAGGCTTGCCACGGGATCCACCCCTTGCAGCCGTTGGAGAGGTACGTCCGATGCAGATGTGTTCATGCAGATAGATATCTCAAAAGTGTTGCTTCCTCGTCCAGGACCAAGCAAAGGAACTAGCTGCCTACTTCTTGTCTCTGCCTGAAAATGAGCGGCCGACGGCGATTTTCTCCTCTCCCTACTGTTCGTCCTTTTCCCGGGGTTTCCTCTCGCCGACGGTCTTGCTGATTCTTCACTCGTTATGTTTGTTTTGAGCAGACCGCTGCTTGCAAACGGCTCAGCCTACGGCACAAGCCTTGAACTTACCTATTCACATTGAACATGGTTCGTCGTTTTCGGTGCATTCCTTGTCAAGAAATTGACAATTCCACCACAGCCATTGCCGAATGGTACTCGCCAGTCGTTCCAGGAACCAACCTCCTTCATCCCCGCCCAGGCCCACCGCTGAGCCTCATTCAATATTTCCCTGAAATCGACACTTCGTTGTGGCCGTCTTCCCTCTGGTACCCGTCGCGTCAAGGGGAAACAGTCGAGGAAGTGCATTCCCGCGCCGAGGGCTTCTTGTCTTTGTTCCCTCAAGCTCTCGACAAGAAGCATCCTACGATTGACCGTACAAGGGTGTTAATGGTCAGCCACGCTGCTACAGTCATCGCCCTTGCACGGGGTCTTGTCGGAGATCGCGAGATTCCGTTGAAAGTGGGATGCTGCACCGTGACCGAGTTGAACCTCAAGCCAGATCAGGCCGAAGAAGGGAGGGAGAAGGGGCTACTTGGGGCTTATCACCCTGTTAAGCTTGCTGATGGAGCCCATTTGAAAGGTGGAGCCCTGAGGGAGTGGGGATTCGACGACGTAGAGGTGGAGAAAGGGAGGGTATGTTCGCATTTGTCTTTCTCAGTGTTTAGTGGTGGCTGACAAGGTTCCGAACAGGTTGTCGAAGATCCGGGCGAGCCTGGCACGGAGACCGAAGAGGACTTTCCTGTCGGTCCTCAGATTCATCTCATTAGCAATCTTTAGAGTATGTCCCAGACATCTTAGCCATTTGTGTTTTATGGATTTGTGAACTAGATGCTAAACGTACACTTTGAGCCATCTACTTGAGGCTGATATACAGTTGTATTTACTTCTTTCTCTACGTGTCTATCTAAAATTTGACATATGCGCTCGCATAGCTAACACTAGAGTCACGAATCGTATGACATTGACTGCTCTGTTCATACCTCACCCACTTCACCAAAGGTTTGATGTTGTCATTGTCCTTCTCCAACGCCGACAGGGCACCAAAGAGGACTCCGATCGGGTGCCTTCCACAAATCGTATTCTTAGTGTTCTCCAAGTATCTCGCAAAAAGATCGTGGGCCGTGGTTGCCGTGTTCGAGGGGACGGTGAGGATCTGCATGGCTTCATGGTCCAGCCTTGTAATGGACTCGTAGATAGGATACGAAGGGGAAGGCGCGACCGAGCGGGAGAGCTTGATGCCCGACGTTGTAGTAGGTTGTGCATCGGGATAATAGTACGTGTAGGAGAACCTCGTCCCCCTGAGCGAAGCTTGAGCAAACTTATTGAGAGAAAACAACCATTGATTGACTCACCAATGGCAGAAATCGCTGGACACCACGGTAAAGGTATCGTCTCTCGCCAAGTATGGAGCAATAAGTGCTCCGAACTCAGCTTCCTTCTCTTTGGAGATAGCCCCCACTACGATTGGTACAATCTTGATATCTTTCCTACGTCGAGAATCAAAATCAGCGTGTAGAGATACAGGTGAAACTGAAACAATTACCCCTCGAATACCTTTCGCACATAAGGGAGATGCATCTCGAGGCTATGTTCATCTTCATCAGCCTCCAGACTGAGAGGGGTAAACTTGCCAGTCTCCCTCAGTTCCTTGATCGCTGATGACAATTAAAACGTGCTAAAGGGGAACGGCGACAGGGGCCCGATGAGGATACGCACTCTCGAGATCCAACGGAAGATTCCCAATAGGGGTCTCGTATTCCTTACAAGACGAAAGTGCGCAGCCGTTCAGGTAGAAGTGATGAGACGGCCCCAGTACAAAGACTCGATTACTAGATGTATATGAATGAGCATTGTTCTACCAGAGATGTAGTCGACTTACATTCCAGATGTATCGATCGCCTTGTACGCCCAAGCTGCAGCTGGCCCAGAGTAAGAATATCCTGCATGGCTGAGGAGGACTGGGTCAGCAAATCCCCTCCAGGATTGATGAGTGGTTGAGCGTACGGGGCAATGACAGCCTTGCACTTGGGTATTGGGTACGTCTCATCTGCGGGCTCTACCTTTTGAAGCCATCCAGATAGCTCTCTGTTCAGTTGCTGGCCTATATTAATCCGTATCAGTGTTCAGAAATTCGAAGAAAGCCGCAAGATGTCGACCATCGCCAGTATACCAGCTTCCAGCATGCGATGCAGCTCTGACGGACCTATAGGGAAAAGTCAGACTGTGAAACGAATCGCCAAGAAAGCTCTTGCATTGGAGATTCCTAATGGTGGTTCGAGTATGTCAAGGTCCAAGACGAAAGCTATCTAAAAATAGAAGAACAGTTTCTGATCAGACTTCAGATCGCACAGTCACACGCAGTCTATCGTTTTGCGGCCATAATGTGTGGCATAAGGGCATGGTGTATTGATCGCGAGAGTAGAAGAGAATACATGAAAATCAAGGCGAAATGAAGGTGCTGGCGTTTTACTCTTCTGACCGGAGACGAGCAGCAGGGTTTGTCACTTTGATGTTCAACACCTTGGCCCTGTGGGACGAACAACAAATGAATAAATAGACGATTCTCATAGTATGCAAGACGTACCGTTCGAGGATGGTGGTGCGGTTTCGGCTGCTCACATTGTGGGCGATCTCGGCAGCGAAGGTCTTGTTATGCATCAACAAGAGGTCAAGCTCCCGAACGTTGCTGACAAGGAACTTCTTGAGGCCGTTAGGGAGGAGATGGCGGGTCTGTATCGTTGGTAAATAAGCGAGGCATGGACATAAATTTCTAACCAAAGCTCGCCTTTTTGTTGCTGCCGTAGCCAATCTGAATCGAGCGTGAGTGATGAAAATTGAGATCGAATTTCGAATGTGCACACCTTGGGCATAGCAGTCTGACCCTTGAAGCGACGCCTGACCCTGTTATCGATACCCTTGGGCTTCCTCCATGCCTCCTTCACACTGTGGTAGCGGTCCGACTGATGGCGCCTGTAGTAATTTCGTTAGATCTGTTTGTAGGCCGTTCTGGGGGATGCACGAACTTGAATTTGTTGGTCCTCTTCTTGACGATCTTGATGGCCATTGCGGACTGCAATTAAAGTAGTGAGAACTGGGGTCACAAAGTGCCCGAACGGTATCCAGACCGAAGAACTGCCATCCAGCCAAAATCACTGGAGAAAGCGGAAAACAAGGGCAACAGGACCTCTGGAATCCATTTCTGCACCGTCTGGACAGCGTTCTGGGCGACAAAAGAGTGTACTCACCGAGTTTTGGGGTGGAGGAAGTCGACGTTGACGATGGCGGGGGCTCTGGGGCGCAAATCTGGCTGCTCACGTAATCTGATAAAAAGTCTTGGCGTTGGCATAGGCTTCGTATTTGTTTGGCTCGCCCAAGCCTTCGCTTGTCCGAAAAGCTATTTGATGGATGACTACTCTGACGCTATTAGTCGGATCTGGGCTGAATGAAAATTCTCCAGCCCACCGCCTTCCCGGGTGGAATGGATCTTGTATGATGTAGTGGGCTCTCCTGGGCCCTGGCTCCGTATGTATGAGAAATAGACACTTGTATAGGAAACCATCTATTCTCCGAATTCACAGCAAGACGCACGTGGGGCGATCGAGGTAACCCCAGTTTCGTGGCTCCTCCAAGCCTTGCATAGAACGCTGTACATACTACATCTCCCTCGTCAGCCTTCTACTCCATATCCCTTTGCATGTTGTCGACATCCAGCAGACTGGATCTGGCCTTTGATGATTATGATTCTGACTGGTCCCCGCCCCTCCATCCGCCAAAGCTATTGTATCGCTCCCCCAGCGTCCGGAGCTGGGGGGTGACGTCGATTGGGCGGGGCTTCGACTGGGACGAGGACAGAAACGAAGGGGTCAACCTTGAAGTCGAGGAAGCGAAGACCAGAAACGCAATTGCTCCCAAGTTCGACCCACATGTTCGCAAACACCACCATTCACAGCAAGACAAATCCCCGGTTATTCCCATACCTTCCCCACCTTCTCTCCAATCTAATCTATACTTCATGCCCGAGTCAAGGTCCGCCTCCCACTCCAGGGCGGCTTCGCCAGGCCCTATGACCAGCGCAGGGCCTTATCGCACCCCGCCGAGCTCGTCGCCCACGCCTTCAACACGCTCTCGCCGACGTTCGTCACAGCACCGAGTGTCGCTAATCGCTGGTCGTGTTTCTATAGCTCCTATTGAGCCTCCTTCGCCTCCGCCCATCTTGCCTCAGAGCCTGAAGCGCACACCGAGCTCGGGCAGCGTCCTCAGTGCTGTGAGCACGCGAGCACCGTCACCGGTAGACGACACCCAGACCTTCCTCGGCGGCAGAAGCATTTCCGAATTCGAGATAGAAGGGGAGATTGGGCGAGGTGCATATGGTCTGGTTAAACGGGCTAGAGAGATCTTGTCGGATGGATCGCTTGGGGTGGGTATCATAGACTCCTGACTCCTTGAATCCCCACTGATGTAGCTTCTCTAGCCGCCCCTCATAATCAAGCAAGTTATCAAGTCGCGTATTCTGGCGGATTGCTGGAAGAAGCACCCTCGCCATGGCACGATTCCCATAGAGATATACGTCATGTCTGCAATCTCCAACACATCCTACATCTTGCCTCCCCGTCGCCCCTGGGACCCCTCTAGATTTTCCAAAGACGATGCTCGCAATGCCTTGCAGCAAGACCTTGCTCAGACAGATGACGAATGGGTAGAAGGTAAAGTCATCAAGGGCCATCCCAATATTTGCCCTCTCCTCGACTTCTTCGAGGACAACCACTATTATTATCTCGTGCTGCCCTGTTCTACTCCAGAACCCAAGCCGGGCCAACCCTCGCCACCATCGGATCTCTTCGACCTTGTCGAAAATTTTCCCCATGGATTGCCACCAAAAATGATACGGAGCTACTTGGGTCAGATCGCCGATGCGCTCTGTTTCCTTCACGCTCATGGGATTGGTTTGTGTTCCCAATCGCGATTTTGGCTATACCTTGTATTGACACTTGGTTTCGCTCTTAGTGCATCGGGATGTTAAGGATGAAAACGTCGTCCTTGGTCCCAACGGCAAGTGCATCCTCATTGACTTTGGGAGCTCTGGTTTAGTGAAGAAGAGTGGATGGGATACATTCAGTGGCACGTATGTCTACCGCCCCTTTATTTTCTCCTTAAGTGTCAGATGTTCAATGAAGTTCTAGATTGGACTATGCAGGTCCTGAAATCCTGAGGGGTGAGCGCTACTTCGGCAAGGAACAAGACGTGTGGGCGTTTGGCGTCGTTGCTTATGTGCTTCTCGTTGGAGAATGCCCATTCATGACTGCCGCAGAGGCTCAAGATGGTCTCGAATCCCCATTTGCAAACGCTTCGATCTCGTTGGACGAACGATGTGGAGAAGACAAGGAACGGGAAGGGGAAGAATCCGATGGTGGCGGAGCTCTCGGAGATGCAGCTGCCCTCGTGAGGGCCTGCCTTCGGGTTGACCCTGCTGCCCGTCCGACCTGTGAAAAGATCCTACAATGCCGTTTCCTCGCAGGACAGGTGGGTTGGGGGATGGACCATCCTCTGTGATGATTGGAAGGTGTAAACGTCAGAAGGACACATGCCCTCCGTCGATGCCTGTTTATCGATGGAGGGTTAGGGCATGAACCACGCCGTCATAGGCTCTTTATCCAAATCAGTGACCGTTAGGTGTATTTCATATTTGTAGTTGATGACTTGATGTGATTCCTCGAATTTGTCTCCCATTGTGGCATCTCCATCACGCACAGCAAGCAGTCCATATCATCCTGTAGATTATAACTTATTAGATTTAGAAAAGCCCAGTGTACCATGTACCATACACGCCACTGACATTTCCAATGGATGTGCATTTCGAGGACGCTCACTGGAGGCGCGATGGGCGGATCATCCTGCCAAAACGGGGACCGCGCCGGTACCGCACCGAGTCACAAGATCACGCCTCTTTTATCAGCCATCAGATCATACTATCGATAAAAAAATTTGGCCGCGAACCCAATATAACAGGGAAACATTGGCATCTCTGGATTCATCCCATCTTCTTCTCCCTCAACCACCATCTCCCCTCCTTCACGACCTTAAGTAAGTGTCCTCGTCGTCCTTTCTCCTCGCCCACAGCGCCCTCCGGCGATGTCTGCGATCTTCGATGGATCCCCCAGAAGTCGTTGCGATGAGGCACAGTGTCCAGAGTCTAAAACTTTTGTCTCTTCTTCATATCGTGTGCGATCTTGGACCATCAGGCACTGACCGCCTTCTCCTCTTCCACAGAACTACTTAAAAATGGGAAAGGAAAAGGCCCACGTTAACGTCGTCGGTGTGTATCAATCTTATCAAGCGCTCGTCGTCGTCATCGCTTATCATCTCCCTCAGTCATCGGTCACGTCGATTCCGGTAAATCGACCACCACTGGCCACTTGATCTACAAGTGCGGTGGTATCGACAAGCGTACCATTGAGAAGTTCGAGAAGGAAGCCGCTGAACTTGGCAAGGGTTCCTTCAAGTATGGTACGTCATCTGAAAAAATTTTATCACTGATTTTGTTCTGATCTCTGCCTTTCTCCCTCTAGCTTGGGTTCTTGACAAGCTCAAGGCCGAGCGCGAGCGTGGTATCACTATCGATATCGCCCTCTGGAAGTTCGAGACCCCCAAGTTCATGGTTACCGTATGTCCCGGTTTTTTTTTTCATCTTATCTAAATGAGTCGTCTCACCTTATCCCCGTAGGTCATTGACGCCCCTGGTCACCGTGACTTCATCAAAAACATGATCACTGGTACCTCCCAGGCCGATTGTGCTATCCTCATCATTGCTGGTGGTACTGGTGAATTCGAAGCCGGTATCTCCAAGGATGGCCAGACCCGTGAACACGCTCTCCTTGCCTTCACCCTCGGTGTCCGTCAGCTCATCGTCGCTGTCAACAAGATGGACACCACCAAGGTCAGTCTAATCATAGCCCTCTGTGTACAGCATTTGCTGATGGTCATTCTTGCAGTGGTCTGAGGATCGTTTCACTGAAATCATCAAGGAAACCTCCAACTTCATCAAGAAGGTCGGTTACAACCCCAAGGCTGTTGCTTTCGTGCCCATCTCCGGCTGGCACGGCGACAACATGTTGGAGGAGTCGAAGAAGTAAGTTGCTTATCGTTGTCAAGCTCTTGATCGTAACTAACGTTCTTATGCAGCATGCCGTGGTACAAGGGCTGGACTCGTGAGGCCAAGTCTGGTCCCGTCAAGGGTAAGACCCTCCTCGACGCCATCGACGCCATCGAGCCCCCCGTCCGTCCCTCCGACAAGCCCCTCCGTCTCCCTCTCCAGGATGTCTACAAGATCGGTGGTATCGGAACTGTGCCCGTCGGTCGTGTTGAGACTGGTATTATCAAGGCCGGTATGATCGTCACCTTCGCCCCCACCAACGTCACCACCGAAGTCAAGTCCGTCGAAATGCACCACGAGCAGCTTGAGCAGGGCAACCCCGGTGACAACGTTGGTTTCAACGTCAAGAACGTCTCCGTCAAGGATATCCGCCGTGGCAACGTCGCCTCCGACTCCAAGAACGACCCCGCCAAGGAGGCTGCCTCCTTCAACGCCCAGGTCATCGTCCTCAACCACCCCGGTCAAATCGGTGCTGGCTACGCTCCTGTCCTCGATTGCCACACCGCCCACATCGCTTGTAAGTTCGCTGAGCTCAAGGAGAAGATCGATCGCCGAACTGGCAAGTCTCTCGAAGACAACCCCAAGTTCGTCAAGTCTGGTGACGCCGCCATCGTCAAGCTCGTGCCCAGCAAGCCTATGTGTGTTGAGTCCTACAACGAGTATCCTCCTCTCGGTCGTTTCGCCGTCCGTGACATGAGGCAGACCGTTGCCGTCGGTATCATCAAGTCCGTTGAGAAGACCGACAAGTCCGGTGGCAAGGGTACGTGTAGTCTATGCTCACCGTATCATCGTTTGTCTGACATGCAACTATTACAGTCACCAAGTCCGCTGAGAAGGCTGCCAAGAAGAAGTAAACTAGATGTAGAACCAAATGTAACATTGTTTTCTCTCGCTCGTTTATTTTTTTTCTGCTCTTTCTTTGGTCTTGACCTGCAATTGTGCTATATCACCATCACGACATTTGTATTTTTTCACCTATCACGATTTTCGGCGCCTTACGATGTCGCATGCATACGCCTTCCAAAAATGAACGCTGCACTTCCGCCATATATCATTTGTTGCATTGAGATCGAGACAGCAGCTTTCAATCTGGAATGGTGAGTAGATGTGTCAACCACGAAACCGGCTGAGATTTTGAATGGCTTCGTCGCATGTCACATAACTGTCAGAATCTGGTCAAGTATAACGAGGTTTATAAAACATGAGCGACTTGAGAGCGGAAATCAACAGATATGTTTTGGTTTTTCGTTGAGCTCGACCCTCGGGCCAAGATCCCTGCCGATGGTCCTTTCAAACACTTCCAACATATACGTGAAGAGCGAGCGAGTCAATGCTGCATCCCATCGACCCTTGGATGACTCGTCGCGGATGAATGCGTGTTGCGCTTGAACTTCTAGAAACTATCCTTGCGTGAATAACACAAATGAGAGGGTATGGAGTTGACATTTCCTTACCGAAGTAGAGACATTGGCGTCTTCTAGAGTTGCACGGATAAGGTCTCTTCCCTTCCTAGGGACATGGGTGTCCTGTAATACGTTCGATCCAGATAAGAACTCTAAGACGGTCGTCACGGTTGATCACTGACTTGTTTTCCAAATATCATCTGAGAGAATAAGATTCGATTTGAGAGACGATGATGAGAGTAATCGAGGCAGAAAGAACCTACAACTACTTCCGTTGTCTTGGCTATATCACCATTGCGAATCCGAGCGAGGGTGTTATCTTGTTTCCCTTTTCCGAGAGACGAGCTGTGGATGTCAGTGGCGAACCAGCAGACTGAGGATAGGACTCTGGGGTCGAAGGCAGCCTTTCTCGCTGGTGAGTTTTTGTGCCAATGAGGATTGAGAAGCACTCACCCTGAACGCCTTCAAGAAGTAGTCGTAATTTGACTTTATAAGACGTTCGAAAACATTATTCAGTCAAAAGGAACGCACAAGATGGCCTCCTAGGCACATGCCGGTTGCTAGAATTCCGTGGAGGTCATTGTCAGGAATGGCATTGTGTTGCCCTGTTAGAAATAGAACGACACACTCACCTGCAATCCGGCCATTACAGTTTGGGTGGGCTGTCAAGAGATCGACAGAAAGAGTACAATCCTACATCGCGCATAGTTCGATATCTCGATTCCGACACCCCCGATTGTAGGAGGAGTAATGACCCACTTCGTCGTATGCCTCAACTAGCTTTTCAATCTGTACGCCGGTTCAGTTACCATTGCCCCTTTCGACATATCTAAAGGATAATATGGATCGATCTCACCTTGTAATTGTTTCCTCTATCGGTGCCTACCCGAACCGCAATGTCAGAGGTCGCCAAACAAACGAGATTCGTTTAGCGCATTACGGCACCTTCGACATCATAGGGAATCGGCTCTGGTCCTTCGAATTCATGATATACAGAGGGGATCGCTGCACGCCCAAGATCAGAAGCTTGACCTTGAAAACTAATACGTGGTTGGGTCGACACTCACCTACAACATAGCCCTGGCTAGCAATCTGGCCGGCGAAACGCTCGACAGGACCAGTAACCTGATAGATCTCGCTGAAATCGGCGAGATGAAGATCCAGCGGCTATCAGTCTCTGCCTTTCATCCAATGCGAAAGGAAGGCATGCATGCCTGAATACGACAACACCTAGGTAGAATGTAGGTCAGATATCGCGGTTCGGTATATGGACATCATCGCGCATCCTAGATAATCTGGGTTCCGGAGATATCGCACCTGGAAACTTGGCTTGCGGGTAGTTCGGCAAGTTGGGAGCGATTATGAAAATCCTAATAGGACGGCCACTAGCGTCCAATTTGGTAGGAACATCCTGGAATGTCTTGGTGATGAGCATCGTATCCTGGAGTCACCTCGGTGGTTAGAAACAAGATAAGAACAGCGTGGTATTTGTCATTAAGAGTGAAGACGTCACATCATCAACCGGAATTAGAGTACATATGTAGTCCTTGGTCAAGTTGAATACAACGATTGTCGAAGGACAACGTTACAATCAGTTCTAAATTTTTGAAAAGCTATAAAACTTTTCGACAACGCAGACTACACACAGCGATGCTATTGTTCCAAACAGAGTCCCAGAATTCGAAAGCGTGAAGTTGGCAAAGCGAAAGCGAAGAAAAGAAAGAGAGTGTGGGTTTAATGAGTGACATGAGAGGAGCTGAGGTGTCGCCGAAGCGCAAAAGTTCAGGGGTTTATGGCCTAGAGAAAAACGAGAGAGGCGTCGACCACCGCCTCCTTTTCCGCGCAGCAGCGATAGCCGAGTCACTTTCCGTCGAGTGAAGAGGGCCCTCTGGGAAGTGCATCTGCGCAATATCAAGAGGAGGGAGGCGCGACGGCGACAAACTAAGGTCTGCCGAATTCCTAAGGTTCGGCGAGGGGTTAAGCACAAGTGACCGTGGCCGAGGACGACGTTGAGTTATCTCGATGATTGGGGAACCCATTGGGGAGGATGGATCGTTCAAAGGGGTTGCAGGTAGTGTCCTGCGTCGGATATGTTTGATTTCAGCCATCGTCTGGGGTTTGAGTAGTTTCCTCCGGCTTTCCATAATTTTAGGCGTCTCACCGGAGCCCTCGGAGCCCTCCTCTTCTTCCGTTTCGTCTATACGGCTCTGTGAGATTCTACGTCAGCATAAATACATACAATCGACGGCACGGAGGCATACCAATTCCGAAAGACCAGGTGGACTCCTATACTCAGGGGCATCTTCTTCCGACGGGGTCTCAGGGTCGGGGTTTGTGTCGAGACCCGCCGATGGAATTTCGGCTGAGCTATTGGACGGCTTGGACTTTGTCTTTGAGTTGCGGTTCAGGGTGAGAGTTGGCCTCGCCTTCCACATTTTTTTTCAGCTTGTGGCCAAACTTTTTCATATCATCCAAAGCCTCCTTAAAATGATTTTTGGGTTCCTCGACAACGAGCGGTGGCGCATATATTTGAGGAGATAGGTCATCTTCAGGGATTATTGGACTGGGTTCGTACGGCGGGCTGGGATCGCCATAAATATCGTCATTGTCAAGGGGTGTCTGCGTTCCGTAAACCGGCGTAGGCACCGCCGACTCTAGGCCATAATAGTCAAGTGAAAGCGACGGGGAAGAGCAGTCGCTGGAGAGATAGCGAGTAGTGGCGAAGTTTCCTGGGCTGCTAAAGGTGGAAGATGTACCGGACCGAGGTGTCTCTTCGGAAGTTGAAACAGACGGAAGCGGGGAACCTGTTCCGAGGGACAGTGTCCAAGCGTTCATTCCATCTGGTTGAGAGAGGCAAGAGAAATCAACGCCGAAGTAGTGCGAGGTGTCATTATCGAGGAAAACGCCGTGATTAGCACGTTCAGGCTGGTTCGCTGTGGGTAAGCCGACAAGTTCCACGTCCAGGGAGAGTGAACTCGGGCATCGAGCTTGATCTAGCGGATGCGATGTGCGATTCGTGCCCGAACCAAAGGTGGTAGATACCTCGCTTCTAATGGAGGGCAGGTCGGACATTCTGTAATGCACGCTCGAGGTGTTTGGGTCGTGATCGGAGGGCATTGGGCGATTAATTGTGCTCCGACAGGATATTGTAGAGCGAGAAGAGGAGGCGTCGTCTTCTTCGCTTTCAGCAAGTGAGCGAGGCTCAACACTACTAAGCGAGCACGGAGAGTCGAGGAAAACGGAAGTGGCCACGGGCGAGAATTCTTGAGCGTCTTCCGCCGATGTGTCCTCGTCGCTATAAGCAGCATCATCTTCCTCGTCTACGTCCTATTTGGTAAAGTCAGTAAAAATGCGAGATGTTCGGGATCGCGAAGTAATGAAAATATTTTACCCACAATTTGGTATGTTTCCGACTAAAGAACCATCAATATCAAAGCAGCCACTATTTATGACACCGGATACTCGCCTTGTCCCCGCCGGTTCCATTCATCGGAGGATTGAAATGTCCTTGGTGTATCGCATGCTTGGGACGGTCAGCGAATGCTCTGGACTGCGCGAGCCTGGGCGAGACCTACCAGGGTCGTGTCGCCTGATTCGAGGGTGTCTTTACTGGCATTTGGCAATTCATACAGCCTCGCCCTGACAGGGGTTTCTGGATAATGGCCAGGGAATACAGGGGCTAGGGAGACGGTGCTGGGGGAGAGGAGGAACATGGTGGGGAGGAAGAGAGAGAGAAAACGAGGCAAATAAAAATAATTTACGAAGAAAAGCTTATGTCGCTAGCGAAGGAATGATTCTAGCCGCAGTAGCCGAAAGCTTTAAGCGGTTTGCGTAACCGTCATATCTCCGGATTAGGAAACACCCTTTCTTAACTAAGGAAAGCAGTCTGGTCATTTTCAACAGGGACAATAATCTACAACTTGCCACGGACTGCAGCATCTACGCTTTCAGCAAAGTACTCGACATTGCCGCCATTCAAACCAGCCATCGAGATACGGCCCTCGGAAGTCATGTAGATATGGGCCTTCTCGGCAAGAGCCTTAGTCTGATCAGGCTTCAAACCAGTGTAGCTAATAAAATTTTCAGTGACAGCACTAATGACAGTCCCCACGTAACTCACCTGAACATGCCAATCTGGTTCTTAATGTGGTCCCAGGTTCCGGGCGTCTTGAGGTCATGGGTGAGGATAGAGTAGATCTTCTCCCTCATGCTGATGATGCGATCGGCCATTCCCTTGACTTCAGTCTCCCAATGGGCATAGAGAGCAGGGTCACCCAGGATCTGGCTGGCGATACGAGCGCCGTGGGCAGGAGGGTTGGAGTACATGGGTCGGATGATAATCTTGAGCTGACTGTCGACACGGGCCTTCTCCTCAGGGTCGGCAACGGTCAAGGAGAACGCTCCAGTACGCTCGCCATAGAGGCCCATGTTCTTGGCGAAAGACTGCGCGACAGCGACTTGATGGCCCTGTGCAACGAAGTGGCGAACGGCGAAAGCATCTCGCGCGATGTTACCAGAAGCGAAGCCCTGGTAGGCCATATCGAAGAAGGGGAAGAGCTTCCTCTCCTTGACGATATCGGAAATGGTAGCCCATTGCTCGGGAGTAGGGTCAATACCAGTAGGATTGTGAGCGCAAGCATGGAGAAGGACGACAGCATGCTCGGGAGCAGCCTTGTGAACAGCTGTAAGTCATAAGAACACCCGTAAAAANTATGGTCTGAAGCTTACCAAGAGATCGGCCTTCAAGCCCTCGAAGTCTAGACCAATAGTATCCTTGTTGAAGTAGCGGTACGAACGAACTTCGAGACCCGAATCACGGAAGAGGGGAATATGGTTACCCCAAGTTGGGGTGGGCAGGTAAATGGCTTTCGCATGAGGGTAATGACGAGCAAGGAAGGCACCACCAATTCTAAGGGCACCGGTTCCCGAGATACTTTGAGTGACAGAAATCTGTAAGAATAGCTGAATAGGGGTGTTCAAGTGGCGAGTATGTTAAACGTACAGCTCCTCGGGTCAATGGGTCGCTGTCAGCGCCGTAAGCGAGCAGAGCAGCTCTGGTGGTGAACTCTGGAAGGCCAGTAATGCCAAGATATTCCTTGTCGGGGTTTTGGGCCGCGATGGCTTCCTCGGCCTATTCATGTGATGAGAGTCGAGCTGGAAAGAGGTGACGCTTTTCGTACCTTCTTCACGGACTGAAGAACGTAAGGCTTGCCATGTTCGTCACGGTAGGCACCAACGCCCAAATTGATTTTCCGAGGGTCTTTGTCGGCCTTGAAGGCTTCGGTGATGCCTGTAGAAAGAAGAACACACACGGCATGTCAGCGTACATGGATTTGAGCAATACGGGCCATAGAAATTGCTATAAAGGCGACCCGGGTGGATAAGGACCCATGATACCAACCAAGGATAGGATCAGGGGGACCCTGGACGACGGAGGCCCAGGTGGACAGGGACCGGAGTGCGCTGGCGTTCACACCAGTGACAGTTCTACGTGCAACGGCTTGGAGCATTGCTAAAATCTACAGTCTATCCAAGAACGGGCAGAGAGGAGGGGGTATCGAGGAAAAAAACAGACAGGGATCAAGGGGGAGTCAGCCCGCTGGCGTGTTAGTGGCTGGTTGAATCCCCGATTGCCCGTCGGCGAATTGTTCCGGTGATGATTTTATTTATTTATTTAGCAAACTGGGTTAGCAGATTATCAGCATAATGATGTAATATCTGATCCCTGAATTTGAAATACTACTGACTCTAAACTTGATCTCGAGCCTTTTCGAACTCAACATGGCGGACTCTAGCAGCAACCCTCCTCCTCCTCAAGATCAGCAGTACGAATTCATTATCCAAGTTTCAAGCTCACCTCCTGACCCTGCTTATCCAGAGTCGATGCCCCCGCTGGCCCAAGTAAAAGCGAGCTCAAGAAGCGGGCTAAGCAAGAAGAGAAAGAGCGCAAGGCCGCTGAGAAGGCCGCTAGACAGGCAGAGCTCGCCCAACAGCAAGCCGCAGCTGAAGTGGTGTGTCTCCATTTCTTTTAAGCTTATCTACGTGAAGCTCATCGAACTTGCAGGACTTTGCCTCAGAGAGCTATGGTGCTCTTCCTCTGAACCAATCCCAGAGCCGTCCTGGGCGCACGAGGGATCAGATTAGCACCTTTTCTGGCCGCGCAGGGGAGACCGTCCTTTTCCGTGCTCGTGTGCACACCTCTCGTGCTCAAGGAAACAAGATGTGCTTTTTGAACCTGCGTCAACGCACCGAATCGGTTCAAGGCCTGCTTATCGTTACGCCCGAAAAAGTTTCGAAGCAGATGGTGAAATGGACTGCAAGCATTGGTGCCGAGAGCATCGTTCTTGTCGAGGGCGTTGTCGAGAAAGTCCAAGAGCTCATTAAGAGTGCCAGCGTTAGCGACGTTGAGGTCCATATCAACAAGGTAAAATCGCCGCGTTCCAGTCACTGTCTGGACTCTGACTCGACATCTGTCAGGTTTATCTTATCTCTGGAATTGAAGGCCGTCTTCCCTTCTCGGTCGACGATGCCAATCGCCCTGAGAGCGACGTACAATCTGCCGATGCCCAGTTCAATCGGGTTCTACTTGAAACACGTTTGAACAACCGAGTCATTGATCTCCGAGTGAGTGTGACAAGCTATTCGGGCATCTTTCACTCTTCACTCTTCTTGACGATGGATATCACAGACTCAAACCAACCAAGCGATCTTCAAGCTTCAAGGAGCCATCGGTGACCTCTTCCGCGACTACCTCTCGGCCAACGGCTTTCTGGAGATTCACAGTCCCAAGATGCAGGGAGCTGCAACCGAGTCAGGTGCCTCCGTCTTCAAAGTCAGCTACTTCAAAGGTAGATAATCCAGTTCATGAGAGATCCTTCCAGTTTTCCTAACTTTCAGGTGTTTAATAGGAAGTGCCTTCCTCGCTCAGTCGCCTCAGTTAGCAAAGCAAATGGCTATCGCCGCTGACTTCGAAAGGGTCTACGAGATTGGTCCTGTGTTCCGTGCTGAGGATTCGAATACCCATCGCCATCTCACAGAATTCATGGGTCTTGATCTGGAGATGACGATCGAGGAGCATTACCATGAGGTCATGGAGATGCTTGATGGTTTGTTTTTGAGCATCTTCCGTGGGCTTCGGGAAAAGTACAAGAAAGAAATCGAAGTTATTGGCAAGCAATTCCCGGCTGAGGAATTCAAGTGGCGAGAGGGTCCCGAAGGAACCCTCAAGCTGACATTCAAAGACGCCGTCGACTTGCTTGTCGAAGATGGCGTCCCTCGAGAGGACTTGGATGACATCAAGTGCGTGCTCTGGACCTTTGACCGTAAACTTTGACCTTCTGACGTCGCGCAACAGCACTGAGAATGAAAAACGTCTTGGAAGGATAATCAAAGCCAAGCATGACATTGACTACTACATTATCGATAAATTCCCGATGGCACTTCGGCCGTTCTATACCATGCCTGATCCTGAAGACCCTGTAAGCTCCACCTGCCTTAATAGTTGATATTAGCGATCACTAACACATAACACTATTGACAGACCCTCTCCAACTCTTACGATTTCTTCATGCGAGGCGAGGAAATCCTCTCGGGGGCCCAGCGTATCCATGACCCGGCCCTTCTATGCGAGAAAATGCGTAGCAAGGGTGTCGATCCCGATTCCATGAAGCCTTATGTTGATGCTTTCCGCATGGGTTGCGCACCTCACGGTGGAGGAGGTATCGGATTGGAACGTGTCCTCATGCTTTTCCTGAAACTCAACAACATCCGGCGAGCCTCTCTCTTCCCAAGAGACCCCAAGCGCCTCGAGCCTTAAACGGATTGTTGGCGATGATAAGATTAAATGTCTTCATGAAAGGAAGCGTGGAATTAATTCATGGTGCTTGTTTTGAACGTTTCATCGATACGGAGGCTGATATGTATAGAAGCAGTAAATAACCTACTTCAATGGGGATATTTTCAACGCCGCATGGTGACTTTTCCTGCGGAAACACAAAGGTGACGAGAAGGAGCTCCAACGCACTAAGAATCAAGAACCCGAAGGTTGGAGCTATGCCGAAAAGAAGCTCAAAGGAATTGATCAAAGTACTCAGGTTTGGGCCGACGTAGTTACTTACAGCAGCGAGCCCGGGGCTGTTGCTCCCCCATCCCTTCACATATTAAGCTAGTCGGGTTAGCTTCCTCTTCGCTCGCCAAGGGTTCCGAACTACGCTACTTATCTCATCGCTATATATTCCAGCGTATCCAAGGCATTGGGCGGCGCCTTTTGCCTCTCAACTTATTACTTCTGGCCCCACTGCTAGCCCTCCCACACGCCTCACGGCGCTCGCTCCTTCACTAGGTGCCTCTCTCTGCGCTCAAATATATTTTTTCGCGATGTGCTCAGGCAAATACGGCAGCTGCCAAACCACCGACACGAACGGGAGCATGGACATCTACAACTCAAGCCCTTCAGACAGCAGCCTGGACAACGATACCTCAAACCCGTCCTGGACTTCACCCGGCGTCCATCGATATATTGGGATCATCATCGTCGTCGTCCTGGCCTTTATCGCCCTGCTATGCTGGATCTTCTTCGCAAGGTGGCCGCGACAGCAAATCCGTAGACTCTTTAGCAACCGCCCGTCAT
Source organism: Candolleomyces eurysporus (assembly GCA_027579435.1). Lineage (NCBI taxonomy): Eukaryota > Fungi > Basidiomycota > Agaricomycetes > Agaricales > Psathyrellaceae > Candolleomyces > Candolleomyces eurysporus. The sequence continues at coordinate 233,590 of JANBPK010000810.1, read as the reverse complement.
TACATCATTCATCGTCATCATCATCAACGACGACTCAAGCGGCAGGCGGTGAGGGCGGAAGCGAAGAGGTGGAGAAGGGTCGGGGGCCTGTGGGTAGCGAGCGCACCAAGGGCGGAGACAGACATTTTGGGGAATCGCAAATGGACAAGCTAGAAGCAGAGGAATCACAGTGGCGGTCCTCCCAGCTGACTGTGCAGCTCCCCCAACAACCCACACCATGCGCACCCAAGAAGTGCCGAACATATGGCTTGGATTGGATTAAACGGCAGGCCTCCTCACCAAGGTGTGTGCGCGTGTGCTTGCTTCGTCTTTTGTATACTATTTCGCTTCGGCTTCTTTCACGCATTCAAATATCACTGCTGCGCATTTGGCTGACTGGATCTGTGTCTTCTCGCCCACAGAACACGTTCTTCAAGTTGACGAAACCCTCATTTATGGATTCTTGATACCACTGGAACGGAGCCTTTCCAACACCCTAGAGTAGTCAACCCAGATACCAATTAATGACCTTGTAAAGTACTGCGTTTATCGTCTATTGCGATATTGTATACCACAACAGAGCCTTCTTGACACCAAAAAATTGGCTTAAAAACCCAGGGCAGGGAACGTGTAAAATGAAGGGGGCGTTCAATAGTATGGCGGTGTGAGACGAGAGAATGAAAGAGACAGTCCGTAGGAATGGAATAAGAGACCCGGATTAGAGCAGTGAATCATCCTCTAATAGCATAATGGGAGCAAAGTACAACGATATGGGGAAGGTATATCATAATATACTGCAAAACAGAGAGAGAACGTTATTCGACAGCAAAGCAAATAAGAATAAGCACAGTGACTGACCATACAGACAAAAGTTGGTTTAAAGGAAGATGACAGACTTAACGTCGCCTTGATCTCCGTCGATCGCTTGAACGACCGGCAGTCCCCACGGCGGTTTCAGGTAGAGGACTACCTTCCACGGCGGCAGAGATGACTTCGGGCGGAAGATCTATGTGAACTCCATCTGCGTATGCAAATGCATCGAGAGGGGAATAGGCGGGTGGATCGCGTCTGGCCAAAGGTGGGGAAGGCAGCTGGTCTTCCGGAACAACCGTACGGCTACTGCCATCGCTGGCAGACCGTCGATGGCCTGGTGTTAAAGCCTGTAAGTGTATATCTCGCGGATGGGGAGTAGGAGGGTTATGGCTGGGGCTCATGGGCGAATCAGGAGGAGGGTGCAAATGCACGGCAAGCTCCGATCTCGGCCCTGATAATGACGACGCGAAATGCGAGATGGATTGAGAATGAGAATGGCGATGAAGCCGACTACTCGTAAAGGGGTTGCGCGCACCTGCGTCGGGGGATACAGATCTAGTCGATGCAACGGGCGATGGTGGCACCCGGTCATTGGAAAGCAACGGCTGGGATGGGTCTTCCGACTCGTCCTCTGCCTCATACGTGCCCTCCGGGTGTTCGTCGATAGGCGTGATGGGTGGTGGGGGAGTCAACGGAGGATGCTCAGCCAACGTTGAAGATCGCAAAGGGGATGACGCAACGCCGCCTGGACCTCGCCTGCGAGAGCGGCGCGGAGAGTGGGGAGAAGATCCTGGGGAAAGCGACGAGTCGGTGGCAGGGCGGGCACGGCCTCCGACATCAAGAAGGATACTGCCCCGTTCGCTACCATAAGCAGGCGGTGGCGCAAGTGTGCCAACGCTTGGCGCTAGGCCCCACTTCTTAACATTGGCTTCAATGAACACGAAGCCCGCCTGGCCAAGGTTGGCGTGAACGCTACATGGGCCATCTGCACCAATGCTAGGGAATAGGTTCCATCGACTGAGACCGACAAAGGCATCCTCCATCTTGCGTCCGTTCCGAGTGAAGAATACAGTGCCGGTGCGGGGCCGATAACCAACGCCCAAGACATCGCCTTCCTTTAACACAGGTCCAAATTGAGTGGCAGTGAAAGGGTAGTTGTACGACTTGTCTCCGTTGGAGTGGTAAGCAACCGAGTTACGACTGTGACCTGGAACGCGGAACGGGGGATAAGGCTTTGTCGCCAGCCCTACGGATACGGTGGTTGTTTCCGGGAGGTCGAACATTTTGACTTCCCAGTAATAGACTTCGTTTAACTTCGGAAGGGGAAGATTCGACTGCACACAAGAGGAGCTCGCGGGGTCGGGAAGGAATGTGATTTCAGTCCTGGCGTGGACAAGGAGTGAGTTGACGGTCTCGTAGTCGGGCTCAAAGGACCACGCCGAGACGCCCTTTTCCTGGATTGACAGAAACTGGGATAGAGTGATGTCGGTTGGCAAGGAATTCGGAGGATATTGAAGTTGGTAGTCTGTGGAAACAAAGACGGATGAAACCTGATGAGCGGGCGGCTACGCTTGGACGACGACGAGGACCCACCTTTGGCACGCAAATAGTCGCGTCGAACGTTCTCTGCGACGCCTTCCAACCACCGCGACTCCACGCCCTCAAAACCGCCCTCCCCCTCGATAAGCTCTTCCCGGCTCATGTCCACGGGCCCATCGCTATCCCGCAGAATAATGCCTCTCCTCCGACGAACGAGCAGCACGCAGATGAGGAAGGTCAGGAGCAGCAGCAGAAATGTCGAGAGGACGATGAGAAGGGGCAGCAGGACGAGGAGAGCGTCGGGCTGCTGCGGGTTGGGGACGTCCGGGGGATCGTGGTCAATGTCTGGAAAGGTGGCCAGCTTGGTGACGAGGGAGTGGATTGTGGTGGCGAGGGCATCGCGGAAGTTTGACTGGGGAATATCAGAGTCCATACGAGGAGGAGAAAGAAAGGGAGAAACGAGTTGAACGTTGTAGCTGGCTGTGATCTTGGCGATTTGCCGTGCACCTCAGCAAGTCACACGGCAAGTCACGCAGTCACACCCGTCACGCTCCTGGCCCAGATTAGCTCTCCTCGCATCGTCCAGTCGACCCACCCATGGCCACCCTTTCCCCAGCAACTTCGCCCAAGGTCGTTAAGAGAAAAGGCTCCGTCCGCAGGCCACGCTTGTACCCCCCGGATTCCATCGAGGTGCACAATGCGGGCCTCAACTCTATCAGGAACTTCCTCAAGTGCCACTCGTGTTACGATGCATTCCCAGTCAGCTTCAGGCTGATAGTCCTGGACACCAAACTAAACGTCATGAAGGCCCTCCAATGCCTGCTTCTGAATGGTGCGGCCAGCTGCACGCCTAGTCTCCTTTGCGGAATCCTCTAATCTCTATCCTCAGGCGTGGTCTCTGCCCCTCTATGGAATAGCTCGATCTCGAAATTCGCAGGGATGCTTACTGTTCTCGACATCATTCATCTCATTCAATACTATTATCACACCGCCTCCTACGATGTTGCGGCCGCTGATGTCGAACACTTCCGACTAGAGTCTCTGCGAGGTATGCCTCCTCGTGTATCATTCATTCCAACGATCAATCATCATCATTCCAGAAATCGAGAAAGAACTAGGTGTCGCGCAACCACCACTGCTTCGAGAACACCCTATGAGTAGCCTGTATGATGCTGGGAAACTCTTGATCCAAACTCATGCAAGACGATTGCCTTTGCTCGATAATGACTCAGAAACTGGCCACGAGGTCATCGTCTCTGTGCTAACGCAGTATCGTCTGCTCAAATTTATCTCGATCAACGCGAGTACGACCCCTTTCTGCCTTGTATTGCATTTTAATCTCTTCTACAGTGCACAAAAGATATTCAACAACTAAATCAATCCCTAAGGAAGCTCAAAATCGGAACCTACGTCGCTTCACCTCCAGGCGAACCTAAAGAAGGGCCAAATCCGTATTATCCTCTCGCAACAGCTAGCCTCGATACTGCTGTTTTTGATGTTGTTCATATGTTCTCAGAGCGGGCGATCTCCGCCGTTCCCATCATTGACGAAGAAGGCATCGTGGTGAATCTCTACGAAACCGTGGATGTTATTGTAGGTCAATCCATCATACTACCATCATGTTCTAATGGCTATTGTCAGACTCTCGTTCGACTTGGGGCGTATCAGTCGCTGGATATCAAGATCAGGGACGCGCTCACCCAGAGGTCACCAGACTTCCCTGGTGTCGTTGTCTGCACTGCCAGCGATTCATTGGGGACATTGTTTCAGTTGGTAAAGAAACGTCGCGTGCATCGGTTGGTGGTTGTCGAAGGAGAGGTTTGTCTCATCCCATGCCTTTCCACACTTGAGTCTAACACCCTTTCCAGGAGGAAGAAAGACAAGGTGGAAAGAAAGGCCGTCTTCTTGGAATGATCACCCTCAGTGACGTCCTCCGTTATCTCATCGGGAATGTTGATATTCCTGAAGTTCAGGAGGGTGAAGAGGAAACAAAATCATAGCCCTCGGACAATGTGACATCATGCATCTTACCTGGACATTGTACGCGCTGGCCGATGCAATTACAGCCAAGCGATCGACATGGACGCCCCCGCAATATGTCGCATCTACTGTTGTTCAATCTCACGAAGCTCAACTCTTTTTACGCCTTTGGATACCACCCTCGCAATTCATTCATGACTAATGTGTTGTATATTACAGACCACTGTATCAATCTATGTCGGTGACTATAGCGAACACTAAGTCTGTGATCATCCGGATGCGATTGGTGTTGACCTTCGACGGAGCACGGTATGAGATGGATGGTATAACCCCGAGAATAGTCGGGTAATTTATTCCTTATCGTTCTTAAAATCCACACACACAAGCGTGACGCGGTTGTCAGAACACACCCTCCCAGCTCTTCATTCTCACAGCATGGTCACCTTCAGGCCCTCGAGGGAGTTCAAGCAGGAGAGGATCGTCCCGGCCTCTCAGAAGGACGTGGTGGCCTTCCTGCAAAATCCCTTCCAGCTTTGTCAACTAGGTCCTTTGATCAAAGGGATTGCGAAGGATGACAAGAAACCAAATGTCTACTGGATAACGGACCATCTCCCTATAATCGGTCCTATTCACATTTCTAAGACCTTCAGCGCTGAGATCGTGCCGACGGCGGATGGTATTATTTCGGATGTCCTGGCTGGAATGGGAACGAGGCTGCGAGTGAGGTACTGGGTGGAGAAGTTGACGGACACAAGTTGCATTGTGAAAGAGACTACTTTAATCGAGGTACGTGAATTTAGGGTATTTGCGGGTGAGCGTAATCCAGCTACTGAACGAAGGCGTTCCAATGGGCACTAGGCACCACTCATTATCATGCCATATTTTTTCCCGACAGTGAGCAAAGCTCATAGGATAGTCATGGAAAAGATAGCACAGAGACAGTGGACTGAGGCGCCAACGGTGCAGGGTTGAAGAAGGGCCGAGAGAAGAGACCAGTTCCATGTGTTCAAGCATACTCTGCGTCGTGAAGGCGCGCGCCGACATCCGTATACTACCAACTGAACATTGTAGCACATTCTTTGCCATCCGATTCGTTCTTATCGCTTCTTCTTATCGAGACTCTGGAGCTGCGGCGATGTCGACGGATGATGTGCATATTTGCCATAGTGCCATGGTGCACACTATACCCATAATCCAATTATCCAGTGGGTGCAACGGAAGTGAGGGAACCGGTCATTTCCCAGCACTAAAAGAGAGGAATCTTTGCGTGTAGATGTCACCCTATATCACCGTTCCCTGCAGTGAGTTCTGTTTATGGATGGTGATGCACCAATTGCGTCCATCCACTGTTCCGCCGGAAGTAAACTGTGCACATCCCATCCACACTTTGACTCCGATCAACGGGCCACATCAGGCAGCCTCTTGCGTTCCGTATCCCCCTTCATGTACGCCAGGGTAAGTCCCTGATCAGTCGTCCAAATGTCCAACGCTCAACGTTACGTACTGGCAGTCAGCTTTCCAGATGTGTTTTGTTGTCGCGCAGGTACATAATCGATTTCACCCCAGCAAAAGGCAATTTGGGTTGGCAAACGTTACTGAATCTTTGAATCGCAGATATTGAAAGGTATTCTTAGCTTAGGCGTTCATTCAATTCGTAAATAGCTCAACCTCATCGGCAATGTGTTGATTCTCATCTGAACAATGTGGAATCGGTGACTCCGGTCTCCGTCATCATCTGATCGTCCATTCCAAGTTGGTCTTTCTGAAGCACACTGGCTGTTGCGACGGGGGCAGCGCACACGATTGCGTCCGAGTAAGGGTTAAACGTTAAGACCGCAGCGCTCTCTTTCGGTAGCTATCGTTTTGTCAGACCTCCTAACCTCCTCCATGCCCGCTTTCACGACCTCACGAGAATTCAAGCATGAAAAGACTATCCCGGCCTCTCAGGAAGAGGTTGTAGCTCTGCTTCAGAACCCACAGGAGCTGTGCAGCCTGGGTCCCTTGTTCAAGTCTCTCGTGAAAGGCGAGAAGGAAGAGCACTCATACTGGATCACCGACCGTCTGCCTATCCTCGGTCCCATCGAAGGCTCTACCACTTTCAAAGCCAAGCTCTTACCGACCAGTGATGGCGTGACGACGGATGTCTCTGCTGCTCTTGGGACAAAACTCAAAACGAAGTATTGGGTGGAGGGGAAGACGGAGGGGAGTTGCGTTGTGAAAGAAAATACGGTTGTCGAGGTATGTTTCCTTGGAAGCGAAAGGCGGTTGTGATTGCTGAACGGTTCTATGATTCGATGTGGGCAACTCGTAGGCACCTGTTGTCACTATGCCGTACGTTTTTGCGACGATGAGCAAAGCTCACATTACAGTGATGGAGAACATGGCACAAAGATGGGGAAAGGCGGAACAGAGTTAAGGAGTGTCCACTTTACTGAGAGAAGTGCAACATGCGGGTCTTTGGAGCTTCTATTCGATGGTTCGATAGGGCCCCACCGGCCGCTTAGTTTAAACGTTCAAAAGCGTGTACTTTGTAGGAACATTGCCATCAGTATTTCCTTCGCGAGACTGAACATGGAGATGACAAGCGCTGAGAGCAAAGCTCCGAGTCTTTCCAATAGTATGTGGGTCGACCCTACCTTGCCTAGATATCCTACGCTCTGTAGAATCGTGTTCTTTACGGGCTCTCTGTGTAAAATACAATGTACCCCGGGCCATCGGCGGACAGTGTTCCGAGTTCCCCAACTCCGAAGTCCGATCAACCCCATCACCAACTGGACCAACGAGCAGTTTACGCGCATGACGCTGACGACGACTCGAGTGCTCTGCAGCTCGCTCCTTCTGATACCTCTGTCCATTCTATCTTACACTCTTTACCGAAGACCCAATGCAGCGGCGAAATCTGAGATGCCGTATGGACTGTGGCACTTGTCGTTGAACAAGTTACCTGGCGAGTCGGATGAGGAGCTTCCGAAGACTGAGTGGTTGAATATGGGGTATTGGAAGGTGGGTTTCTGCATTTAACAGATCTTCAAGGATGAAGGTTAAATTTACATCTATGCAATAGGGAGCGACCAGCTTTCCAGATGCTTGCCGTGGTCAGCTCGATTTCGCCAAAGCACAAAACATCTTGTATTGATAAGCATGTTGTTACTACATAGCCCTTGCTCTCAAAGTCATCGCTTCTGCGAGACTGAAGCCGGGAGATAACGTCCTTGGTATGGCAGTGTTTGATTACTTTCAATCCAGCTCTCTCTGTATTAACAGCCCTTGTGAATGCAACTTTAGATGTAGGGTTTGGCACTGGAGAGTGCCTTGTGGTCCTTCTCTCCGACCCTTCGGTCCCTCGACCGTCCAAGCTATCTGGTATCACGAACGACCCGTTGCACTGCCAAAGAACGGAAAGAAGAATTCACGAGCTTCAGCAACAGCAGAAACGAAGTTCCGGCTCAAGTGCTGTCCCAGTCAAGCTGTTCGCCAATGATGCTGTTTGGGACGGGCACACCTCGAATCACCCTTTCCATCCATCCGCTTCCGACCCCTTCGATGCAATCCTCGCTACGGATTGCGCGTACCACTTTCGTTCACGTCAGAAGTTTATGTCGCAAGCGTTTGCAAGTCTTCGGCCCGGCGGTAGACTTGCGCTCGCTGACATATGTTTCTTACCAACTGCTCTTGGGACGTGGTATTCCCGAATGATCACTTCTGTTGTTCGGCTTATGCCTTTGGAGAACCGGATCTCTGTGGAGGGACTAGCTCAACAGATGCGGGATGACATCGGCTTTGATGACGTAGTCTATGAGGATATTACTGAAGAGGTTTTTCCCCATTTCATATCGTTCTTGAAGAGCCGGGGGGTTGGGTGGTGGTTGTTCGCTTTGGTGTTGCAGATGTATACGAGCAGTGGTGCACGATTCGTTGTAATCTCTGGGAGGCGGCCATCGTAATGCATCGTAATACAAAAGATGAATCATATTGAGTACTATATCCGTCCATGCATGCACGCGCCTGCCGCATGGCACAGCAAGCAGGCGGGCCCGGGACTGTGATGTTTGTAAAGCTTATAGACAGGGGCGCTGGCAACCCAAATCAGTCCATCCACCTCTTTCACAATGACCACCGCCATCCAAGCTGTGTTTATACGCAGCTACGAAGAACGCACCTCCCCAAAGTCGCACATAGTCTACAAGATCGACGTCCAGGCCCACGTTCAGTCATGGCAAATGTGGCGGCGCTACTCTGAATTCGACGATCTCCACACGGAGCTGACCAAGTCCACCAAATCCGCACCACCATGCAGCCTCCCACCCAAACACTCCTTTTCCATGCTGCGCTCCAGGAAGGATGTGAAGCTCTTGGAAGAGAGGAGGGTTGGCTTGGAAGAGTATCTGAGAGCGATAGTTGGGGCGAAGGACAGTGTGTGGAGGGACTCGCAGGCGTTCAAGAAGTTTATGGGGGNTACCTGTTGGGAGGCAGGGTACCCTCCTGCAACCATCAGACCCGAGCCAGTTCACGCTCTCCACATGGCTCGACGAGCATTCGGAGCTTCAGGCGCGTTTGAGGGACGTTTGGTCCGACATTAACAAACGGGATGCGCTATCGGACCAAGGCGACATTGCGGCTTCGCACAAGAGCAACCTCGCTGCGAAGACCAAGTTGGCTGGGATGTTGGCGAGGATTGGGAATCTGGATAAGGCGTTGCAGCCACTGGCAATGTCTGGGATGAGCGAGGGAGAGCTGCAGAGACGGACGGATATGGTCGCGAGGCTGAGGGACGACTGCGAGAAGTTGACGAGGATAGTGACGGTGGCGAGGCAGACGGCGAGAGCTGCAGCTGCGGGCCCGTCGTATAGTGCAGCGGAAAGCCGCGCGGCTGCTCCGGAATCGGATCGAGCAGCGCTTTTGGGAACCAATACATTCGCGAGACCTGCGCGGAGGGTGTTTGGCGCGAGCTCGCCACCGAAGGAGACGGAAACCACGAGGCCCTTGGATAACACCGGTCTGTACGGTTTGCAACAGCAGCAAATAACTCAGCAGGACGATCAGCTGTCGCAGATGACGACTATACTGCAACGGCAGCGTCAGCTAGGTGAAGCTATCGGGGCGGAAGTTGGGCTCCAGATTGAAATGCTGGACGACCTGTCGAACGAGGTGGATCGTGTGGGAGGTAAGCTGTCATCGACGAAGCAGAAGATGAACAAGCTTTCGTAGTGAGTGTGGCATTTGAATGAGTGTATCTACGTCTATATACAATGCTGGTCGTCTACGTAGATAATCCTGTTACGGATATCATGATATTACAAGATGTTATAGGATAGTATTAGAACAGGTTACGAGTTATAGTACATGCCTGGGCTTTTGGAGGTCGGGCGTCCGTCATGATTTTTGGATCAGGAAGCGTCCAATGCCCTGCGGAAAACGTCAGAAATAGAATATGTACACTTTCGTTTGGACATACCTCGTAGCAAGAAATCATAATACCGCATGCGGGTGCAATTTTGGCGATACGGGGGCTCAAGCCGGCAAACAGGGCAGAAGTACCCTCTGTACGGATGATCTTGAGGAGTAGGGGGATGGTTCCAGTAAGTTGACCGGTCGTTGAAGACATGATCATAGCCTGCCTGCGAGTTTTGAGGACGTCAAAGGGAGATGTGAGGAGAGCTGCGGATGTCCCTGATATTGCACCAGAGACGAATGCAATCCAGGCTCCCTCATGACCACGCCTGGCAAAGGCTTTCTTCCAAGCCTCGTAGCTAGCCCAATAGTAACCAGAGAAGGTCACGTCACGCCATAGTGTTGGTGCGAGGCCTCGCCAGAGATATAAAGTGCCTCGTTTCTGAACCAGGGATCGAATGGAGGCGAGAACGGATCGGAGCGTATGTGGATGTTTGGCGGATACGGGTGTTGATTGGAGGTTGGTGCGGATGAGTTCAAGGGGAGAGGCTATGGTGGATATCGTCCCCCGTGCAGTCACACCAGCGAACAAAGGAAGCAGAGAGCTCTCTTGGTGGAAGAATTTGGGGAAGACGGAGTGGAGTAGATGGTCATAGGTGAGAATGTACGCAGTTGAGGAGGGAACACCAATTACGCTGGAGTGGAGTCAGTCGCTTTCGGGCAGGAGATAGAGAGATGATCGTACAGAGTCGTTCCGACACCTTTCCAGAGACCTCTCACGCCTTCTGCCTTCCATACGTGCTTTACTGCATCATAGAAACCATTGACCCGCTCTGTCTTGAACACACCGTGGTCCCAGACACACACGACTTCTCCTGCAAGGGGCCGAGCTAGAGAAGACATATTTCGGACACAGGAAGCTGCATTACTTGGCTGACAACATGTGTTTGGAGGGGGTTTTGGGAAGAGAGCGCGAGGCTGAGCCGGCTGTGTCTGCAGACGGGTCTTCACCAGGTCGAATGGGGTCACTAGGGGTATCGTTAGAAAGCTAAGATGTCGTAGAAGTGCATACTCACTTGTAAGAGCCGTGACGGTGGACCCTGTCGCCGCAGCGATGATTTTCGCCTGGAAGGGATCCATGGCGATGGGATGAGCAGAGGAGAGAGAGTCGGCCGAGAAACGTATTCAGCCGAGCCGGAACTAAAAAGTTATCAGATATGATAAGCGTTTGTCAGGTCACGTGAAGCGAGTGTTGTGCAAAAACGGTGATTGGATCAATAAGACTCACACCAAAACCACGAAGACAGGCTCTTTTTCACCAACTCTATATCCTTGGGCATCCAAAAACTACACTATTTGTATTACAATATCACCTCGTAACTGATTTTCTCTTGCTTTTTTTCATTATCCCGTCTGCTCGACATCCACCCACCCTCCCAAGACACAATGGCCTCCTCCACCCCCTCCAATTCTACCCTCCCTCCCGCTGCCCTCCAGGCCTCGAGAGCTGCGCTCTCTGCTGCCCTGGCCGATCAGGAGGCATCGGCTTCAATCACCGATGCCCCAGAATCCACGGAGCCTGGCGAGATCCAGGAAGTGGAAGTTGATATGCAGAAGCAGGCTGAGCAAATTCGCACCGTCTTCAGTGACCCCAATAATTTCAACGTCAAAGTACGTTTTTTCAACCCTCGCGTCCAGTGTCTTCGCTCCTGACATGGTCTCTTTCATAATAGCACCCTTTGTTCTCTGCTTGGACTCTGTGGTTCGACTCCCCATCGACCAAAGGTCGAAATCTTCCCCAAACTCCCATTTCCGCATTCCCACAAACACCCCTTCCTCAAACACCCGGCGCTGCTGCTGCCCAGGGATGGATGGAAGACATTAAACGGGTCATCAACTTTGACTCAGTTGAAGAATTCTGGGGGTACGTATCCTTTTTCTTCTCGCAATGCCGCAGCTGACGCGTTGCCGCAAGGCTGTATAACAACATCATTCCTCCTTCCCAACTACCTCAAAAGGCCAACTACTACCTCTTCAAAGTGGGTGGCATGGCTTTTCCGACTCTGCAATGATTTACTAAGCCAAAAATAGGAAGGCATTATCCCTGCTTGGGAAGACGAGGCAAACAAGCACGGTGGCAAATGGAGCATTCAGCTGCCTAAAGACAAGAATAGGGCCAATGTAGATAAGATGTGGCTGTTCACGGTATGTCGTCGCTCTCGCATAGCCTGACGCAGACGCACTGTGCTAACCTGTGCTTCTTAGATGCTCGCAGCGATCGGCGAAACTTTTGACCCTTCGCCCAGCAACAATGCGAGCGATTCCTTAATCACGGGCGTCATTGTCTCTACGCGACCGCAGTTCTACCGGTTATCAATATGGACGCGACTTGCGCCTAGTACCGATGACGATCCCAAGTTGCGACAGAGAATCGAAAGCGTGGGACGCCATTTCAAGATCCAGGTGTTGGGCTACCAGGAGAACGCACGTCTTGCTGGTCCACTTGCGACAGAGGTTGAATTCCAGTCGCACAAAGACTCTGAGAGAAAGGGCAAGTCGGTGCGGAAGATCATAGTGTAAATCTGTATTTGTGTCTTTGTTTGGCGTATGCTATGAGATATGGCCAGTATGACATCACATTGTGTTTTCTTGCCCCTCCGTATAAATACTGCGAGTCTCTGCTCCATTCCCCATCATCTATACGACCATGCCCAGTTTCTTCCACAACCTTGCAGACAAGGCTCAGAGCGCCCTTAACGCTTCGCCACTGGCTGGCAAGATACCCGTGCCTGGCAGTGCATCTGCCGGTGCTCCTCGTCCTCCTAGCCCAGATCCCGCTCCTCAGCCAGCGGCAAACCAGGCCGCAGCCCAGGGAGGCGGAAGGTCGCATGCGCTAGACGCCCTTTCATACCAGTTCCGAGCCTTCCAGCAACAGTACTCGTAAGTCTCCATCCTCCCTCTTGCTCGCTTTCATCGCATCTGATCAATCGGCCCATCTAGATCCAGCACCAGCCCTGCTCAGAAGATAATCACAGCAGAGAAGGGACTTGCATTGGACTATGACAATGTTGCTCGCGAGTCCAAGGCCCAGAGCAAAGAGCTCTACACTTGGGGTCAAACCGAGGCCGATGATATGAAAGATGGTGAGCCGCTTTGACCCCTTTCTGTTCCGCTTGGCACTCAATATAGTTTTTGTTCGTAGTGACCGACAGATTGGCGTACCTCAATTTCGTCTTGGGTTCGACGTCTTTTACTTTGTCCCAGAAGCTTGACGCTGCTCGTGCTCCCTTCAAAGCCCTTCGGGACGCAGAGACCGCTTTGCAACCCCGTAGGAACATCCGGGCAGGCATTGAGAAGGAGCTTGCTCGTGTTGAGAACGACCCCAAGAAGGCCGGAGATTTCAAGGACCAGCTGAGGAAGGCTGAGCTGGAGGATGCTGACAAGGAACGAGAAGTCGAGATTTTGAAGCGCAAGGCTCTTCGGGACAGTGAACAACTCAAGTGGACTGCGATCCAGGAGGCAAGTGATAATTCATACATCGTCGACTTATCCCATACTAACTTTACCATTAGTACGCTGAGAAGCTATTGCTTCTGTCTCAAGCCGCCGGCCCCCTTTTGGCTGAGTTGCCATCCGTCCCTCCTGGGAGCACCACTCCATACAATGGACACCAGAGAACCGGGGCAGTTCGAGCCGCTTTGCAACAAGCGCTTGACAGCCACAAGCCTGGCACCACCTCGTTCCAACTTCCCTCCGCTGGAGCCGATCTCAGCCGCTCGGATACCCGCAGCTTCGGCGAGAGTCATGCTGCAGAATTGTCAAACATCACTGCGTATACTCCCCCGACTCCTCATCCAAACATCCAGGTCGCAGGAGTCTCAGGAGGAAGTACTCCCGTGCCAATGCCTCAACCGGCTTCCAGTGTGAACCGTGTACCTGTACCTACTTTCCCGGTCCCCGAGAAATCCTCCTCGCAGGACCATGTGCCCTTGGCTCATGCGCCTGCCCAGCAGTCTCCACCTCTTAACCCTTCCGTTTTGAACCAGGCCCCTGCTCCCCTTCCTCAGCCCGCCCTGTCCCCGATTATCCCTACTTCCGCTCCAGAAAGCACTGCACCGGCCACTGCTCCGATCATCATCCCGACTGTTGCTGAGACCGGTGTGCCCCTCTCAGCGGGGGCCTCTGGTCCCGGCCCAGCCAAGGGGTCTTTGCATGATTTGAAGCATGCTTCTACGCAGTCTGGCGTACTGCAGAGCCCACCTCTCGGATCGGTTAAGGAAGAGAAGAAGCCTGCTGTGGAGAGCGTCCCATCCCCTGCCCCAGCCCCAGTTCCTGCTCCTACCCCTGCTGTTCACCACCCAACTGCAGAGGAGGAAAAGAGGCGTTTGGCTGCTGCTTACTCTCAGGCTCACGTTCCTGCTCCTGCTCCATCGACAAGCCATGCTCACGAGTCTGCAGAGGATGAGAAGAAGAGGTTGGAGCGCGAAGAACGCGAGAGGATCTTGCGCGGGCAGGCTCCGGCTCAGCAAGGGAAGAAGGATGGGGAGCCCGATGAAGACTTGCCTCCTTACCAGGAACCCACTCTTCAGTAGACGTTTACTTTTTTTCAATCTTGACTCTGACTCGGAGAGACTAAAGTGATTCTTTGGACTTTGTGGATGGATATGACTGCGATTTATGCTTAAATTTTGTTACCCTTTTTGTATATGGATTTTTCTTGATATCGTCTCGTATGCTCATTGTTTTGTGGTTGCGTACCTTGGGAACCGATGAATTGTATTTTGTATACCGGAGAAATGAAAATAAGGTCAACAGGAATTGCGAGTCTATCGGAGTCGCATGATACTGCCCTGAGCCCTTAAGCCTTAAGGCCTCAATGTGGGCTGACGAATCCCCAAGCCATTTTCAGAGAATCATCAGCGAAGTGCGTTCAGAGAGATGAACAGAAGAAGAGGTACTCTCAACTGGTTATTTAGAAGTTGAAACCCCCGTGGTGCAAGGCATTCTTCTTGAGCAAAAGTGAAATCGAGAATGTCCCTGGTAGTGAAGCAAACTGGTTATTACAGGCGAAGAATGATACAAAGGGAGAAACGCTTCATTAGTGCGGTCTAGGTTTTTTGCGAAAGTGAAAGAATGAAAACGAACATCTGTCAAAAGAATGGATGAGCGCCGTTGGTCAAAAAAAAGTGAAATGAGGGATTACCTTCTACAGAGCAGCTCAAGCATCTTCTTCCGTGTACTCGAATTTGTGCTTTGCCTTGCCTGCGACTTCAGTCATACCCTTTCCACTCCCTGTTACACCGACTGTAAATCAAAAAGAGGTTAGAAAGTCATCCCTCTTTGAGCAATGGAACACATACCCCTGCCCATCGGGTTATCAGGCGTCTTGAAGATGCTCGTCCCAGCCACACCAGCAATATGCACACCCTTCTTCTCGCTCTTCTTCGCAAACTTTTGCCAAGTTTGCTGTTTCGCCGCCTGCTCTTTGGCCTTCTCCACCTTCATCGCCACCTTCTTCTCGTTCTTCTTCTTCTTCTTCTCCCTCTCATCCTCCTCTTCTTTCGTCAGCTTCCGCTTATTCGAACTGGGTGCGTTCTGGCCATAGTTGGAGGACATGGGTTTGAGTTCGGTGCTCTTCACGAGCTCGGTCGAGTTGTAGCCTTTGAATACGATGCTGTAGACCCTGTTTTCGGCTGCACCGCCGATGAAGGTGATTCGGGCTGGGTACCACTGGTTGTCTGCAGAGTAGCGCGCTAGGCAGTCGTCTCCGGCTGACCATGCATGTGTGGGCGTTGCGGAGGACGAAGCGGCCTTTTGTTTGGAGGAAGAGGAGGAGGATGCTGCGGCTGCTTCAGCTTGGGCAATAGCTGTTTGTGCGAGCTCGATGAGCTGTTTGAGCTCTGAACGTAAAGAGGCGAGTTCAGTGCTATCGGGGTCAGCTTCAAGGGCTGTCTCAACTTGTGTTAGTTGGAGCTGGTACTCCTCGAGATCCGATTTATCCATGGTTTCTGGAGAGGGTTAGGAGGGATCGACGAGAGGGGATGGAGCAGTGCTAGTTGAAGAACGTGGTGGAAGGGAGTGAACCTGCAAAATCCGGCAACGTGCGAACCGCGAACAGCAATCTCAATTTTGGACACGGCCAAATAACTTTCTCTCAAAAATCTAGAATCCAGATAGATGGAGAGCTGAAGCTAGGACTACACAACGGTACAGACAAAGCTAATATACAGATATGATACGGTAGTGCATCACTCCCAGAATTGGTCCCGCCTGATTTTCTTGTCCTGCCTTGCTTTGCTGCCCTGCGGCCGGCCAGCATTCCGGATAGAACGTTTCGAGTGGTATTTTCGCTGCTGTTGAGCACGCCTTTTTGAGAGGTCATGTTGAACCTTCGTCTTGACATCATCCTCGCTACCAGACTCGCTCCGACTGGGAGAAGATGGCCGCGAGTTTGGTGGAGATCTTGACAGCGAACGGTTGGGTTCATCAAGAATGACGAGTTCAGATAGCTGCTCCTCCACTTCCGCGATTGGATCGGTATTCCCAGATTCCAGGGGATGCAATTGGCCATGCGAAGCTCGGGGGGTGGATGACGGACTGAGACTGAGTGGCCTTCCCCTCGTACTGTCGGTCTCATTGTGTTGGTTCACTTCCACCTCCTCTTGTTGATCATCGACTTCTTCGTCTTCGTCTTCTTCTTCGTCTACCTCCTCCTCATCTTCCTCCCCGGAATCGTTATCTCCTCCCTCCTCTCGAACGGCTTCCATGTACTTGACTCCAATTCAGTAAACGGGTCCGGTGTCGAAGCTGATTCACTCACTTCATCCAATGTCTTCTGGTCCTTCTTCGTGAACCCACTTGCTTCGACCATGACGTCGAGTTTGAAGTCAGTCTCTCCCTCTGAAAGTGTGCGCTTGAATCTCGGATACAGATTACTCTCATATCTGAATCTCCGCTTGAAGAACCGTCGAATACACTCCACATCGCGATTGAAGTACCTAATAAGAGAAGGTGAGGTGCAGATGCGGGAAATCGATGCATAAGACTCACCATTCAGCGTTTGGATGCGAGGTGCTGACCATCTGAGGGAAATCAATCACAACAGGTACGCCAGTGTCTCTACGAATAAGGATATTGAATTCGTTGTAGTCTCCATGGATTAGTCCTGCTTGGGCGAAACGGACGATTATATCCATGAGGGACGAGTATAGTTTGCCAGGGTTCTCGACCTCTGCTACCTGTCGTCTGAAATTCATTGAGGAATGGACCCAAATTTGCAAGGGTGAAACTCACAATGGGTAGGCATCGATGAATTCCATGAGGATAGTATGTCGGACTTGGTCGATAGGTCGGGGAACCGGGAATTTGTGTTCGTGGAGAATCTATCAGTATACCGTCAGCCCCAGACACCAGCAACAAAGACACGCTACGTACCTTCATGAAAGCCCATTCTTTTTGAGCCGCTAATCGCGACATGTACATCCAGGAGGCAGATTTTCGTTTTCCGAGGTAGTCTCGATTTTGCTTGATGGTCCGGAACGAGACACGGCCAAGTCTAATCGCCTTTGAGCCTGCGTACTTGAATGTTTGCTCAAGGGGCTGACCTATGCAGCTTCAATACCATCTCCTCTCCCTCAGCGTTGGCGACGATGTAGATATCTTTTCGAGGTCGGTCAGTCGGACGGAACAAGGACACCAAAAACGACTACTCACCGGATTCCTTCCCAACGCCAATCTGGTTCCCAACAGAGGTCATAGTATCCCTCTTTGACATGGCTCGCATCGCCAGGTAGTCGTAGCCCCCGTAAGTTAGGCGATATCCATCGTCTGATCCCCAACTCAGTCATCATGGTACTTTGGATTTCGATCAGAGGAAAATGGCTAGTCACATTTGGCGTTTTGGACTCTGGAAACGAGATTCCGTTTTGCCAGAGACCCAACGAGCTTGTTGACACCACCGTTTCGGAGACCTGAGATTTGTGTGATAAGGGTGAGAGGGACGACTTCGTGGTTTTTTGAGCCCATCTCGACCTGGATTGTGTCAAAACCATTGTTGTCAGAATGCCTTTTTTTTNATCATGTGGTGAAGTGTACCTACAGCAGTTAAGACTCTGAATTCTTCAGAAGTGACATAGCGGAGGTCTGTAGCGTCGAGCTTCATTGTGGATCCAGTTTAAGGGAGAACTAATTCATGAAGAAATTGATTGAGGAGAATATTGAGTGGGCGGCAATCACCGGCTTGACTGATCATTCAAATCGTTCAACGTTTGGCGCCTCGTTCAAGCACCCTTCATCTCAAGTTCCCCTCGCATTCGGATTTGACTGAGCAGAATGGCCACTCGCCGCCAGAAAGTAAGGGAAGCGCTCAAGGTGCGTAGGTCGCCCTCTTCTATGTGGCAACGGCTCTTATTCCCCTCCCCAGCTCCCTTCCTCTCAGCTACAGGAGCACTGTACCACGGACGCGACACAGGCCTTGTATGAGCTCTCTACTCCATGGCCTCAATAAAAAGACGATTTCAAGGGATCTTTTATATGTAGCGCGACGCAGCAGTGAACTCGGAGCCGGCATGAAGGAACGCATCTGGTTAATGCTTGAAGAAAACATGCGGACGCTGTGAGCCTTTTACCGGCTCCTGAAGTTCTGAATCGCTGTATTCATCTCCATTTTCCCAAGCTCCGAATCCTCTTCTGTTGGCTGGCATCCGAAAGAGAAGAAAGCTGAATTGCTCAATCGTCTTTCACGGTTCATCCTAGTCTTTCAAGGAGATGGGAGTGTTCCAACTCAGCTCGTCGCTTTCAGCATGTTCCGCTTTGAATATGAAGACAAAGAATGTCTTCTTTATTGGTATCTCCCTCTGCCACCCTTTTCATTCTGGCTGCTACTGACTGCTATCCTTCTAGCTATGAGCTCCAAGTTGTCGAAGCAATGCGAGGAATGGCTATTGGCCGTAGTTTGATGACTATGCTTGCAAGCATTGGCTCGGCATGGGGCATGGAAAAACTTATGTTGACTGTGCTGAAAGGTAATCGATTCTACTCAATTGCATCGTTATTTATATCTAAATGAAAGCCTCTTAGCAAATGAGACCGCCGTGCAATTCTACAAGGGAATTGGGTACGTTCATGGAGTTTTCATGCTGAGCATCAATCCTTACTGGTACATCGATGCAGGTTTATTCCAGATGAATCCTGTCCATCAAAGTTTGAGAAAGAAGTCGACTACGAGATTCTGTCGAAACGATTGCCAGAGGAGGATGAATGGGACGAGGACGGCTCGGAGGAAGCCGCAGACTAAATCTTGCTACTTGGAATTACGATCTCTATATACCAAAATTCTATACCTAGCTCTTCGAAATATACTTCTATTTTTTCAGGATGTTGAGTTCTTCAAAAATACGTTTTGCCATTGAGGAACCCGAATGGGACGGGAGTATTGTTTGGCTCCACCCTGGAGTGCAAACATCCCGAGTGGATTCCGTGGCCGCCGATCACCAACGCTCCCCAAACTCTTCGTCGTTCGTCTTCATGCTAACTTCCTCAACGTCGCGCGTGCTGCGCCGCACAGCACTCCGCTACAACGGACGGCGATTCGCCTCTCATGGAGAACACTACAACGAGCCCTCCGGTTGGCTTTTCGGCGAAAAGGTCAGTCCTACAACCTTGCGTCTCCCCTCCCGAGTCACCCTCTGGCCTCTCCCTCCTATTGAATTCATTTCTGACGTTGGTTTGTTCTCTGTAGCCTCTTCCCCCTGGTCAGAAACGTGTGAAGGAGGACTGGGAGAACGTGTGGTACATTGGTATGATTGGTGGGATGGGCTTCGCTGGACTTATGTTGTACTACAAGCCTGACACGAGGTGCGTGCTCCCAAACCCGTCTCTCCCTCTCGTTCCTTCCAACTGACGTGTATGCCTGCATTTTATTTTCATTTTGTAGTGTGCAAAGTTGGGCTTTGAAGGAAGCGAAGGCGCGAATGGAAGCCCGAGGGGAGAAGTACCAATACGAACCCTCTTCGTCGTCAACAACACCACCACCAGCATCCTCATAGACTTCAGAGACACTGTGCATAGTCCAGGATAGAGAGTGTGTCGTTTTAGACGTTGCAATCATTTGTCAAACAGAGCTCTTTTTTTNGAATTCCAATTTCGAATTGCCGAGAGCAATAGGATGATGATATGGTAATTGTCTAATTTGGCCGCCATAAATCTGCAAATCGTGTACTAGACGTGGAGGTACAACCAACCCGTTGAGGGATGGAAGGAAGGCGGTATGGTATCATAAAATACGATACGATGCGTGTCTCGGAACAACGCTGAGTCTGTCTATCTGTCTATGGAGGAGAAATAAGGAGAGAATCGGAAACCCTGTCTTGTCTGTCCATCCGTCCGTCCAGAGATTTAGTTAGGCCTCGCAGTGGGCTTTGTACGCTTCCTCGGTCAACAATTCCTCGAGCTGGATAACGCACACGGACATAAATCAGATACCTCCACTCGAAAAAACTTATCTCGGTATGCACGCACCTCGGCTGGGTCGGACAGCTTGATTTTGCAGAGCCAGCCCTTTTCTTCGGGCGATTTGTTGAGGAGGCCAGGCTCAGTGGAGAGAGTCTCGTTGATCTCTTCAACGGAGCCAGAAACAGGCGCGTACTATATCGAAGGAGGAAAGAAAGAACGTTGTTAGACAGGGTCGCTCTTCCTCGTGCCAGGGAAACACAAACGTACGATGTCGGAAGCAGCCTTCACGCTCTCAACGGCTCCAATCTGGTCTGCAAGTATCCCGAAATTGACATTAGCCTAGTTGAGCAAGGGTGACACCGTTGGTGGCGTCGGAAATGGAGAACGTACCACCCTGCCCAACTTCCGTTCCAAGGGATGGGAGCTCCACAAACACAACGTCGCCTAGCGAGGACTGTGCATAGTCGGTGATAGAGACGATTCCAACGCCCGTCGCGTCATCGAACACGACGGCTTCGTGGTCGGTGGTGTAGCGCTTCGCTGGAAAGAAAAAGGTAAGTCGTGTGTGCGTCTGAGTGACCGGAACGCGGTACGTACTGACGAGAGTTCGAATCTGCGTTGACCTGTAGAGAGGAACAGCAGAAGGCCTGGCAACGAATGCCCTCGAGGGACGGGCAACACGGAGGGCAGCTGTACGCAAGATGGACTGCATTGGGAACGATGAGGAGGGAAGGGAAGAGAGGTGGACGGAGCAAGGAGCGAGGACCGGGAACAGGGTCCTCCTTTTCCGCCTTTTTTCAAATATCTTCCCACTGCCTTATATAGCCAGAATGTGATTTCAGGTTCGCAACGTTCAAGGTCCAGACTTTTCGCAAAATTCCTTCATAATGAATGGAATAAATTATAGCAATTATTCTATGTCTATTTAACCGCTGCCACCTCAAACGCCACGACGCCGCCCCAGTGAGCCGGGCCTGCCATAGAGGTACTGGCACATTACTTTTTACACTACATATGTCGAAAGTGGGGTGTGTGTATGTGTACTAGAAATGTATAATGGAGCGTTTTGAGATCCGTTTACTCGAAGATCTTGGTGACGATACCAGTGCCAACTACAAGATGCGGTTAGAGGAATGATTTTGCACAAGAAGAAAGGCGACTTACTGGTCTTGTTGGCCTCACGGAGAGTGAAGCGGGTTCCGATCTCAAGAGCAACATCGAAGACGAGGTCGCAAACCATCTCGACGTTGTCACCGGGCATGACCATCTTCTCAGCAGCATCGGGGGTACCCTCAGGGAAGGTCAAGGCGACAGTGACATCAGCAGTTCGGACGAAGCACTGGGGCCTGTAGTTGGCCATGAAAGGAGTGTAGCGACCACCTTCTTCCTTGGTCAAAACCTAGAGCCAAAGAGTCAGTCGACTGTCACGCAGATTCATGCAAGAGCAAACGCACGTAGATCTGAGCAACGAACTTCTTGGCGGACTTGACGGAGCCGGGGGCAGCGAGAACTTGACCACGTCGGATTTGCTCACGCTTGATACCACGGAGGAGAGCACCCATGTTGTCACCAGCCTCAGCACGCTCGAGTTCCTTGTGGAACATCTCAATGCCAGTGAGGGTAGTCTTCATGGAGGAGCCAAAGCCGACAATCTCAACATCAGTGCCCTTGGTGGCAACACCACGTTCGACACGGCCAGTTGCGACGGTACCACGACCAGAGATGGAGAAGACGTCTTCAATGGGCATCAAGAAGGGCTTCTCCAAGTCACCTGCGGAAATGTCAACCTCCGACCGAACGCGGTAGTAGGGGAGGTGTACTTACGGACAGGAAGTTCGAGCCATTCATCGCAAGCCTTGACAAGTTCCTGGATCTTCGAGGCACCAATTTCATCATTACGACCGTCGAGAGCAGCAAGAGCAGAGCCCATGATGATGGGGGTGCTATCACCCTCGAAGTTGTAGGTGTTCAAGAGGTCGCGCATTTCCATATCGACGAGTTCCAACATTTCGGGGTCCGAGATTTGGTCGACCTTGTTGATGAAGACAACCAAGCGCTTGATACCGACTTGACGAGCGAGGAGAAGATGTTCACGAGTTTGGGGCATTTGACCGTCCGTTGCAGAAACCACAATGATAGCACCGTCCATCTGAGCTGCACCAGTAATCATGTTCTTGATGTCTGTGGAGAGCGGTGAGTTGGTGCCAGCGGATAGCACTGTTGTCACTTACAGTCAGCGTGTCCAGGACAGTCGATGTGTCCGTAGTGACGGTTGGGGGTCTCATACTCGACATGAGCAGAGTTGATGGTAATACCACGGGCCTTTTCCTCAGGTGCCTTGTCGATCTGACTGTAGTCGGTGAACTTGGCAGCACCCTCGGTGGAGAGGACCTTGGTGATGGCAGCCGTCAACGTGGTCTTACCATGATCAACATGGCCTAGAGAGAGAGGAGAGACGCGTTAGAAACAGAGACGTGGAAGGTGACAGCAAGACATACCAATGGTACCAATGTTCATGTGAGGCTTGTTTCGCTTGAAGACCTCCGCATAGCCACGTCGGAGCACTGGGGCAATTGTCAGAAGGGTTCAAACAGCAAGTAGGTGTTGACGTACGGAGGCTCGACGCCGAGCTGGTGACCGGAACGCGGTTGCGTTGGCACACATTTCGCAGGGAAGCTAAGGGAATGGTGAGGATGTGTGGGCAGAGAGGGCGCATACGGACGTACACCTTGCGAGGGCAAACGTGTGAGAGGCCGCTTTACAAGACGCGAGGGGCAGCATGACGGGCGACGTGCTTTCTGCAACGACGAGAGTGGTGAATAGACGCGGGACCTCAAAAAATGCCTTTTAATCCCGCGCGAGGGGCTCGGCAAACTCCGGCGGCACCCTTCCCCCGCCTCAGGTTAGGGTTTCCTTCTCTCCTCTTTCCCCGGAATAAGCATGGCCACCCCGGAGCGTCAAGAACTCATCCGCAATGCAGTCGTCTTTCTGAACGATCCCAAGGCATGTATTCCCCATCATCATGCTACTACCAAGCTTATATCTCTGTCAGTAGGCTCAGGCATCACCGCTCGCACAGAAACTCCAGTTTCTCGAGGCAAAGGGACTGACCCCTGCCGAAGTGGACATTGCTTTCAGACAGGCTGCGGCCAGCGGTCCTGCTGCTCCTGCTGCTCCTTACGCCGGCGCTTATGGTCCCAACCCATATCTTCCCCAACCTCCTCGCTCAGACTGGCGAGACTACTTTGTGAGCTCTCATCCTCTCTCGGGATCAATAACACATGCCAACTGCATTCCCGGCAGATTACTGGCGTCGTATCCGGTGCAATAACCTATGGCGCTATCACTTTATTCAGAGTGAGTGGGTGTAATGAAATTGTCGCATTCACTCTGACTGGGTGTATTACAGAAATACCTTCTTCCGCACTTGCAACCCCCCGAGGCCACTGCTTACGAACAAGACCGGGATGCTCTGAACGCCCAATTCGACGCCGCCGAAGCTTTGTTGAAAGAAATCAAAACCGAGACCGCTGCTGTACGGGTAGCAGTCGAGGAGCAGAAGGCCAAGGTTGATCAGACAACCGAAGACGTCAAGGCTGTGGTCACCGAGATGCGGGAAGGAGAGGTCAAGACAAGGGATGAAATCCGGGAAATTAGGGAAGAAGTCAACAATATTCGAGAAATGCTCCCTAAGGTGCGTGCGGCTCCTGCTTCCTATTCCAAGTCCTACGTCGCTAATCTTGTATTCACAGATGATTGAGAAGAACAAGGAGAGCCAGACTCAGTCTCTAGGTGAACTGCAGCAAGAGCTCAAGTCGCTCAAGGCGCTGCTCCTCAGCCGAGGTCCCACAACAAGCCTTCCGTCTTCGCCTCTTCCAATGATTGGAAGACCAGCGATACCAGCATGGCAGTTGGCCGGTGCTCCTCAAACCCCTCCGGTAGCTTCCCCTCAAATGAACGGACCATCTAGTGAGGCCGGTGACAAGGGCAAAGGTGTTGAACGCGAAAATTCCAAGACTGAGTCGTAATTGTTGTTTAGTATATCTCATATAATCGATGCATATTCTTAGAGCAACGTGGATCATCCGCCCGAAAAACGAGCAGGCCTCATTGAAATAGGAGAGGGAATTTCGTCTTTGAATAAGCTGGTTTCCAACCAGTTTTACCCCAAGACTTGCTCTCATTCCTCGTCTCTGGGCCTTNANGGACCCCCTTTTGTTACTCTCCTCTCGCCCTTCTTCAGTTGTCCATCTCTTGCCTTCCTCGCTCTTTCAACCCCCTCCTAGGCCCGTTTCGGTGTTTCATTGGTCCACCCCTTCCAAGCTAGGGCAGTTCGACTGAGAACGGCAAGGCCATTAGACGGTTGAGTTCATTCTTGTTCAATTTCTGTTTGGTGATTGAGTGTGGTCGACAACGATCGCACAAAATAATATGTAGCTTCTAAATTCCGTGTCTACGTCCCCTCTCTAGCTCGTCAAATTGACATCTACACCAACAGTCCGCCAATTAACTTGGCCATGGACTAGTGCTGCTTCGAGCTAGCGGCAGGCTCGAACCCATCCGAAGAAATAACGTGCCGACAGCAAACGGTGTACTCTGATCCACCCTCCGCCGCGTCTTCATTATGATCGTCGTGATCTTCATCCAACGCTTTCGGCAGGTTCTCGAAAACAAGCAGGTGGCAGAGGTTCGAGAAACGGAAGGGCGTTCGTTTTTGTTCGTGGTCTCTGGTGCGAGGGATCGACCAGAAGGATGTGATTTCGAGGTCCATTTTGGGGGACCACGAATGACCAGGTGGTGGCACAAATACACAGCTGTCGGGTACTCGTGAGTGCTGCATATGAGCGACTGGCAGGAGCTCTTCTGCCCATTCGATGCCGCCCAGGGCAGATCGGCCTGTCAATCTTGGAAACGCAAAGGCCCACGACAGAACCCCCGACCAGGACCATTGCTCGATTTGGTCGGATAAAATTGTCCTGCGTGGGCCAAAGAGACTGGAGGCAGTTTTTTGCAGTGCTGTGAAGAAGGGGTGTTGGTCTTCGACCTCCACCCAGTCTGTGTATGCCAGCGGCGGGGCTTCTGGCCTAGCTTCGTGTACATGCCAACGGAGGTCATGTCCCTCGAGTGTGAGTTTCAGGTGACGGAGGTTATGCTGATAGTCGGCGGCTTCGGAAGCATACGCTTTGCACTGCAGCGAAGTAAACTGGATGTCGAAGCTCCTTCTAGGAATGAACTTGAATAACAGATGAGCAAATATTGAAATATGCCAGCGAACGGACTTGCCTTGAAATTGAAATCACCCTTCAGTTGGAGTTCTTCCATGGGCGAATCAGACTGTGAGGGTCGATGGGCGGCGATTGCGCTTTCGAAATGGATGTGGTGGGAGGGTTGATGAGTGTCCCCGTTACTGATAGGCACAAGATCAAACGATGTTTCGGATAGAACGAGACCTTTCTCCCTGGCTTTGTCGGGAGCGACTGGGACATCGTAATGCAGCGGGTAGTGCCCTGTAACTCGTTTGCCGTTGGAGTCGTATACAGGCGGTCTCCAAGTGTGTCCAGATGGCATAGTAACGACGGAAGCGAAGGGGGCGCATGCCTTTCCAATGGCTTTGAGTGCAAAGGGTCCAAGGATAATATTCTTTGAGGGTAAGATGTGAATCTCTTCTGCGAGACCTTGCCGCCCAATCGGAGCTGTCCGGTCCAATTGTATCGTTAACAATCGTTCGTTGAACCCTGCGCAGATATCCATCTTCGTCCATGGGTGGTGGATAGCTCGTTCAATCGATTTACGGTGCATCCCCAAGTGTCTCAAAGCGTTGTTGGGCGCCAAGACCAAGGAGTGCACAAGTGGGCGCTGTTGGGAGCGATCCGCGTCGACGTCGACCTGTGCCATAGCTATGATTACTGGGGAAGAGCAAAAAGATAACGTTCAAAAAATGGAATCAGCTATAGTGTTGGCGGACCTACTGTAATTCCTCTATTCAGTTCTTTGATGTCGCCTCGACGGACTTCATGAATGTTGAAGGCAAGACTAAGCCGCTCCTGCCCACACTTATAAAGTGAACCGGGTTTCTCGAAGCCCTATTCCCTACTGAGACAAGCTTAGGTTTGGCGCACCACGGGGTTTCCACAAACAAGATAGTGTTTTTGGTTCCAGTGCAAAGGGATTCTAGGCATGTCTGAGATGCTACAGGGGCTGGTGGTGCCGTGTCGCTCCATTCGAACATCTCTTTCAGAGCATAGTACACAGATGATCTTGGTGGTCGTACTTAGGCTGGGACGCAAGAAAGGTCAAATGCTGCTTGACCCGCAGAATATATCAAGCATAATTTGGGTTCAACCATGCTGAGTAACGGGGAGTCCGGAGAATCGATGGGTCTCTGGCCCCAGCGCGGGAGAGACCCTACTGAGGCTTGTCGTCCCTCATTTTTGGCTAATTCCCAGATCTCGAGAAGCGCAGGACAGAAACTGTTGGCAGACAGGGAGCACTCTCATCAGAAAGGGGGGTTCTCGAGAGGCCTTTAGTTCGGCACAATTCATGCTGCAGGCTTTGGAAAGCTTGAGTTCAAGCAGAGATCGAGCACATGCGCTTGAAGGATATTCTCCAAAGTTTGCCGCCTTGTAGTTAATCAACTTATGTAATGGTTGTTAGTGAACTGCTTTTAATAAGTTTTATTGAGGGCGCATTGCTTTGGTTTTCGAAATTCAAGCTTCAGTCCTCAACGTTGAAGAGTAATAGATTATCGAAAACTCATTCATGTATTCCAGCCAGAATACGGTATATACTACAATTTTAAGCCGCCCTCGATAAATCCTCAACATTATGAGGGCCAGCGCTTCTGCCTGTGACGCAGTGAGGTTCCCACAGCCACATTACCTCTTTCTCTCATCCACTCTCATCAACGCGCGGACGCCGGCTCAAAAGGCTAACGTTGAACAAGAAATATCGTCTTTTGACATTAGGAAAACAGAAACCATCACACTATGTTCAGTCAATTCCGGCAGGCCGTCGAACAGCTAGCACAGCAGGTCCCCGTTCCAACTGTTCCAACAGCCGACGGCGAACGCCGTTCAGTCGACCTCCAATCTTTGGCATCCGGCCAACTGGCGGGAGATGCTTTGACATCGTTGAGAAAGTCTCTGTCCCAACGGTCGGGGTCGTCCGAAGCCACAACAGCGTCTTCGTCACCGCAGAATCCGACTGGCAGAGCCTCACCGTCGCCGTCGAACCCAAACCAGGCTCGGAAGTCGACTTTGGAGGAACGGTTGAGGAGGGCGACGCATCATGCGATTTCGGAGAGCTCTTCGCCTGCTTCGTCGTCGCCCCCTCCGGACCCATCGAAGAAGCCATCCGGTAGTTCCTCAACGCCGCCTCTAACGAAGAGCGTTGCTCAGAAACGCGGAGTGTTGGCATCTCCGGCTTCTACACCACTACCGCAGTCCCCGGCTCTGCCAGCGGGTGGTGAGAGTAGTGACCCTACTCTTCAAGGCTCGGAGGGTCATGTATCTATCGCCGCGATTCCAGAACTTGAACTCGAGAAGAAGGAGACAGCTTCACCACCGACTGCTGTGGCAACGGCAGTGCAGGAAGCTCAGCCCAAAGAGGAGCCACCAGTTGTTGAAGCGAAGGAAGAGGAAGGAAACCATGTCCTCAAAGAAGACCAAGACCAAAAGGAACCTGGAGATGGTGAAGCGACGAAGAAGGAGGATGAAGAGAAGAGCAAGGAAACCTCTCCACCTGCTGGATCCGACACCGATGCCCAGGAAGCTTTAAACGAGTCTGCTCAGCCGTCACCCTCACTGCCGCTTGGATCGCAGGAAACTCAGGAGGAGAGCTCACCTTTATCCTCACCTGAAAGTGCCGCGATACCTCCTGTGAAGGATGAGTCCTCACCTGAACCAGAGGCGCCAGTGCCACCACCAGAGACCGCTGAACCTGCAGTATCTCAGGCAGCTCCAGCAGAACCCAGTCCGACGTCGGTATCCGAATCCAGCGACGCGGAAGACAAGGCACTCGAACCGCTTTCGGAGGAGACGAAGGTGCAAGAGAAATCCGTGCCTATCGAAGAGCCGAAACCCAAGGGTATTGGTGTGGAAGAACTGCAACAGCGGCTGAAGCTAGTTGAGCAGCGCTTTACCGGTACGTTTTCTCCGCCGTTGTTCTTCTGGGTAATGAAATTAATGATGGGGTTCATTCAGATGTGTCGACGTCGTTCAAGCGTCTGCAAGCTGAGAAAGTGGCCGCTGACTCTGTCTTGAAAGAGCTCACGCCTATCGATACGATTCAAGATAGTTCTGGGCTCCGAGATTATTTGAAGAATCTCAAGTCCAAGCAAGAGGTGAGCTATATCGTGTTGTTGTCATTGGTTTCGCAACGAATAATAATGTGCATCGTTTAGATCTTTCAAAACGAAATCAAACTTCTCAACGGCAAACTATCTAGTGA
This sequence comes from Candolleomyces eurysporus, assembly GCA_027579435.1. Classification (NCBI taxonomy): domain Eukaryota; kingdom Fungi; phylum Basidiomycota; class Agaricomycetes; order Agaricales; family Psathyrellaceae; genus Candolleomyces; species Candolleomyces eurysporus. The sequence goes on along the minus strand of JANBPK010000810.1, from coordinate 204,988 downwards.
GTGTCTGCCATTAGACTCTTTACAGGAGAACATATGTCAATTGTGCGCATACTTTAGACTATGAAGAACGGCTAGAAGAACTGCGCGACGTCCACCGCCTCGAATCCAAATCGCAGAGCGATCAGATCGAAAAGCTGCGTACGCAACTTGCAGAAACCGAAGCTCTATTCCAGGCTTCCGAAAAGGCTATCACACAAGTGGAGGAAAGGCTCGCATCCGACAAAACTGACACCAAACAGCTAGAATCTGATATCGAGAAATTCAAGACCCTAGCAAGGGAGGAAGAAGAGAAACGCGTCAAAGCGATCAGTTTGCTGAAGACTGTGCGGCAGAAGCTTGTGAAAGCGGAGAAAGAGAAGGAGGATGCGTTGAAGGAGGCGGCGGCGGCGAAGGATAGAGACAGGGGCGAGAAGGAGAAGGACCACGTTGAAAAGCTGAAACTTCAGCAAGAACTGGAGCTCGTTCAGATTGAGAAAGAGAAAATGGCAGCCGCGCAGAAGGCTCATTTCGAGAGAGAAATGACCCTGATGAAGGAGAGATATGAGAAGGAGATGGCGGCTGTCAAGGGTCAGTTGGAGTTGGAGATTATAACCTTGAAGGTTAGTTTGGACGTGAAGTTTTAGGCATAATTTTCACTTTTGCTGACTGCACTGCTCGGTTTCGCTTTTAGAGTTCGCATTCGAAAGAGCTGGCAGCGAAGAGCTCTCAGATATCCACGTTGGAGAATTCACTGAATAACGTGACGAGGGACAAGAACGTGTTCTTTGAGCAGCTGCAGGTCAAACAAGCTGAGACAGAGTCTGCGCAGGGCCATTTGGAGAATTTGCAACATCAGAACACGGAATTGGAGTATCAGCTCCATGAAGCGAACGATCGACTCGGTCTAATCAGGGAAGAGTATGCCGACTATCAGCGGGAACAGGAAGCTAGGGCTCGGGAACCAGTGACGTCTGCCAGCGACATTGCGCAGATGGTCTCGGCCACCGAGTCAAAGTACGAATTGAGACTGGCCGAGATGAAGCGGAGTGTGTCCGTTTTGGAAAAAGAGCGCAGCGAGAGTGAGGCGAACTGGAGTCGTAAGCTGAAGGAGAAAGTGAAGGAACTGGAGGAGTTGAAGGCTGTATTGGGGAGCGCTGCCAAATCTCGAGAGCAGGACATCAACGTGGTGGAGCAGCTGAAGGCTGACCTCGGCCGTGCCAGGGAAGAAGTCCGGATCCTCAAGGAACAGCTGTTGGATGTTCCTGCCCTCCAGGACAAGATCCAAGATCTCAAGGTACGGCGAACTTGTCTGATCCAAATTGGCGAAATGTTTTTTTTTCTGATCGAAACTACTTCTCCAATCAGAGAGCGGCGAAAGATCAGGACGAAGAACTCCGTCTCAAGACCTCGTTGCTGGAAAAACAAGCAGAGGAATACAAATCTCGAGAGGCTCAATTGAAGCAGGGAAATAAGGTTTGTCATTTCTGTCAGGTGCCTGAAGACGAAGATACTGACTGATCTATCTGATCTTGATCATTTTACGTGGTTTAGACTCTTCGAGAAGAACTAAGAAAGGTCCAATCGTCCGCCGCGCTGCTCGAGCGCCAGCGCAATCCTGGGGTCGGGTACTGGAATCGAGTCTCGGACAACGAGCCGCAGAGCCCGGCTGTCTCTGCTGCATCAGAGCTATCTCCGCGACCTGCGTCCCCAGCGCCCNAGTTCGACATCGACCAACAAAAACGAGGAAGAAGTCAATTTGGAGTATCTTCGCAACGTCATACTTCAGTTCTTAGAACACAAGGAAATGAGGGTGAGTGTTCTTGCAGATGGCTGCATCGGGTTCTCGCAGTAATACCGTTTGCTAACCGTCTGCTATTAGCCGAATCTCGTCAAGGTTATTTCGATTATTCTTCATTTTACGCCTCAGGAGACGCGCCGGCTAATGGCAAAAGTGTAAATGCTATCTATACTACACTCGTTCCAGTTCTCTGTTCATTTCAATGGCCACGCGTGTGCGAGCTTCATTCTGCTCACGGAAGCGAGCGTTCGACGATGGGCGCGCTTCAGCTTCGATAAAACCGTAAACTCGTCGTTGATCATTAATTCGACCGTGCTTATTTACCAAGTGTTCTCTTGATATCCCGTTTCCTTTTGCTTTTTTAGATGCTGCTGGCAGATCCTTCTTATTACTTTACGAGCTACGTGTACACATCTCGTTGGGGTACTAATGATTATACGTTGGACTATCAAAATTATTCAGATACTATGGCGGACGGTAGGGACGTTTGCGAGGTGGGAGACAAGGCTACCGTTTCAAGACGGCTTGGAGGTCCTGGTTCTGGCGGAGGATGGGGGAGAAGTAAGAATTCGAGCACGGTAACGAGGTTTGGAGGTTTAACAGAGATACACTTACGGCGCGCTCGAGTTCAAGTAATTTGAGTTTGGATACGGACGCACTGTGTTGCAAGCTTGCAACCATGCTCTACGTGAACCCAACCGAGTCCGTTTAGATAAAGGAAAAGAGGGACGAGGGCGAAACAAACCTTAGCAGTTTTAGAGTTGAGTCCTTTATAGGGTTTCAAGTCTTCGAAGGGTACAGGATAGTAGCCGATCCTGCCGGGAAGAATGAAGTACGATGAATGTCAGTTGATCGTCCGTTCGCGTATTGTGTAATGGACAACGCACCCAAGAAGTTGCTCATGTAGCTCGTCGATGTGACGTTCGAGACTCGCAGTGTAAATGCCGCGACGGTGGGGTGCACCCAGCGTCGAACTAAGGGGGTAAAAGAAAGTCCTTCAGCATTGCGAAAATTGAAAAGCGTAGACGCGCTCTCTTTCACGTACATTTCGAATGGTGTGAAGAGAGATTTTTCGAGCGCGTGATTCCAGATTTTTCGGCGTTTGACTTCGCCTTTTTTTCGCGACGAGTCTCGCGTAGGGATGTGCTATTTGAATACGGGATTTTCGAGAAGCGTATTTTGCTGGATCGCCAATGGGCTGGGTTGTAGTCAAAGGAGGATAAGAGTTCGGTGCTTTTACTTGAAAATCTAGTTCGCGGTAGCCTGGTCCAGGAGAGTATGGAGGTGGTGGTGGGTAGTCTTCCGTTGGCGTCGTTGTAGAGCTGTCTGAAGAGCTGGTGCTACTCGAGCCAGCTGGGGAACTAGCCTGAGGATAGATATAGGAGTGGCTTTTGCCTACGGTGGCCATTGCTAGAGAATAAAGAGGTGAGAAGGATAAAAGCAAATAAAAAGGCAATATATATTCGTTCGAATGAGACGTATAAATGTCAAGAGCGACTCGATCCGCGTCCAGATCTGGGAGGATCTGGCAAGAGAAGCCGGATCTGGATCTGGGACTGAAACAGGAAGCCAGGCAAATTGTTTGGAGAGCGGGTCCCCCCCCGTACTCCATCCTGACTTCACCGTTTCGAAAGTCTGAAAGTTTCTCGGTCGATTGCGAGCTGAGAGACCTCGCCATCGCGCCCATCCCCTGGAATTTGGCCTGGTGGCGAAAAGTCAAGCCCTGTGTTGGCTCAGCGATTCCGTGCGATCTGATTTATGCCCGGATCTCCATTTGCGAGCAGCCCGCTCTTTTGGGAATGCAGAACCTCAAAGCCAGGAAACCCCTCGACACCCCGTTGCGAGTGAGATTTTGTCCCTGCTTCTTGCGCTGGAACCGTGGGACTCTGTCGACCTATAACGCTGGTACTGGGCAGTTCCTGACGGGTGACCATATGTCTACTGCCACTCAAGAACATTCTTGCGTGATTTGGGGCCTGTATCTTGACCTGGGGACGGTACGTCCGGGCACGGATACGGTCGGGCAAAGGAATACAAGACGCCCCACCGGGACTGCCTGTGGCGGAAAAGTGTTGATTAGCTTTTAGTAATTGGCCATGATGCATGATGGGCTCCCCATTCCTTTTCTCAAGGACTTGAAACACGAAGAAAAGAGAGAGAAGGAGGACCGTTGCTGGAGAATCTCGTCGGGTTGCGGTCAGGAATCGTTGATCGGATCTCTAAATAGACACACCATTCCCAAATCCAGGAATTCTTCAGCTTCGTTTCTAATTTATCGTGGCCCAGGATCTGTCGCCCAATGTGGGTCCCAGCCCGCCTCCACAAAAGGCTCGGATGCAGTCAATTATCTCTCCTTCACCCCTCATTGACATTGACGCAGCCATGGACTTTCATCTCACACAGCAAATGTACGCTGTCTACCCACCCCGGGTCCACCAGCAGCAGTTCCCCTTTGTAAGTTTGGAACACACTTCATGGTCTTGAACTTTGCTAAATTTACCAAGCAGTACCAGCAGCAACACGAGGTCGCGTCGTACGCGCCTGAGGTGGTGCAAGAACAGTATAACCTCAGGATGCCACATGCGAATTACTACTATGAAACATTGCCAACGTACTCAGCCGAACCGTATGTATCGGGCCCACCACTGGCACAGCACGAGATGATGCAGCCTGCGCCTATAGTGCACGCTCCCGTTCCCATTTTGCTGGGGCCCCAGTTTGGTGACGGTGGCTGTTTTTCATCCGATGGCAGCGAGACAACAGCTGAGGCCGCCAACCAACCGGGATATTATGCGAGCGTTGATTATTCCACCGCACCTGTTTTTGGTAACGTGGACGCATCTCAAAGTTGGTTCGGCGCGCAGAGGCAACCGTCTATGACGCAGGCTTCGACTTTTCCGACTCCAAGTGAGCTTTTGGTCGAGCTGGCAGCAAACGATGACTCTAGCGCGATGCGAGGTCCCATCGTTTCTTCCGCCGCGTCTCCGGCCTACAGCGCAAGCCCCGAACCGAGTGAAAATCCGCATCTAGAGCAGACTGTAGAGACTCCACGCAGCACTCGTCCAGCAAGTCGCTCCAGCTCCGTCAGCATTCTTCCTGAAACTGCAACGGTCAAGTGAGTAATGTTCTCGTCGTTTCGAAGCCTACTCAGAGCAATGACTTTAGCGACACAATATCCTCGCATGAGAAGAAGAGGTACTACCTCGAATGTCTAGAGCAATACGTCATGTACCTCCATGACCAATTTAGCCTGTTGGGCGCCAATCCAGTGCCACTGCGTCGGGTCGAATCCTATCGTGGACTTGACAGCCGCTCTATCAGGGTGAGTTTCTCAACTTCTTCCTCTTCCTCCACTATTCCGGGCTAGTCCTATTTTCGCTTCAAACGGCAACGTACTGGGGTGGAGCCTCTGGATATCTCTTCTTTGTGCCTAATTGCGAGAGTTGTTCCGCTTTTCGAGTCGGTGTGGCAACGGCGTACTGGTAAATTGACCGTATCCGACTTTCTTTTGAATTCCCGTCGGTCGGTCAGAGCATTCTTCTTTGTCATTTATTCCTCTTTCTCCGTCGCTCTCCTCTTCTATCTCTTCTACCGCTACGGTGGCTGAATATTTGCTGATCGTCACGGCTAGACCTTATTGGTGCATATGGAGGGTAACAACAAGAAACTGGAAGAGAAGACTGTGGCCGAGGAGCGAAGAGTAAGTCATAGGCCTTCACTTGGATTTATTAGCGGATGCTTACGCATAAACGACATGAACTCTCCTTCCGACTCTCTTCTTCTCATTGCCCCGACTCTGCTCAGTTCTTGGCGTTGAGGGATGAGGTACTTCGGAAGGACATGGTGAATTCCGTAAACCACGGATAGAGGGAAACATAATTTTTTCTATGATATTCAGTCGCGAATACATTTTTTGTCCAGCGTTTCTCGTCCTTTTGCGTAGAACATGCTCGAAAGCTTGAGACCCGACTCAGGGATTGTTTACCGAGGCCGGCTTTCCCAAAAATGGGATGGGTGAGCACGTGAGCTGCGCGTGCAACGAACAGCGGGCGGCAGTCGCGTTCAAGACTGCTTTGCACTTGACCATCATCTCCTTCACCAATTGTTTGCGCCCCCCAGAACGAGTAAAGGTCGGGTTCATAGTCACATTCGGTAGTGCGGTCACGATCGACTAGAAACAAACCCCGGCCATGTCTTTTTCAGACATTACTAGGAATTGCTTCCAGAGTGGGATATCTGCAACCAGAGTGAGTAGGGTGCTTGATATTTGGTTGAATACATTTACATCAAATATCTAGTGGTTGCATCTGTGCAAAACATTCATCGCTCAGAACCCTATGATCAGCTCAGACGAGGAGATTGCGAAGCAGATCAGCAGTGCGTCCAGTTCTCCACAACGATATGGTGGTCTTGTCATGACACCACTCCATTGGCCAGATTCCGTTCTCGTATTATATCAATCATATCCAGCGGACCCCGGGCTGAACAGCTATCTGAAAACTGCAATTCAAGATGGCATTCTTCCCCTGCCCGTTTACGGATCGACCTTCCTTGACGCCTATAAGACCGTGACTTCGACAGGGCTCAACGCAGAGGCGACTCTTGATTTTCTCTGTGATCTAGCCGTGACGATCCACGAAGAGTCTGGTCACCTGCCTTTGGGCTCGCTCGTATCCAGCTCTGAAGACCCTCTGCATATCCTTCTGAATGTCCGGCGCTGTCTCGGCCTCATGCACTGGGCATATAGCATGCCCCCCACCCACCGATCTCAAAAGCTGAGAAAGAATTCTGGAAAGCTCCTGGTTCACCTTTTGTCGTGTGTCAATGACATGTCGCAGGTCACAATAGCCGACGCTTGGGAACAGATGAATGCGGTCACCTTAGTCCTTCAAAAGCCAGAGCTCGAAAGAGGCGTTAGGGAACACCTAGACAGCCTTTCAATGAACTTGACGATGATACTTCAGGATGAACCGAAAGCTGCACGAGAGGCTCAGATGCTCCAAAGCATGCAGATGGCGAAAGGTGACGTGGGCGGGCCAAACTCAGAAAACGATGTTATCACTCTTGGACTTCTGTGGCAATACTTGGTTCGTCCGTCTCATCTGGAGGATATGCTTCGTTTGACGTTATTCATGACGATAGTTGTTCTATTATGCGTTCTTTTGCAGGTCACGCACCGTGCCCACGAGTTTGGGGCTGGAAGTACGAAACAAGCCGTGGCGCTCATTTTGAGCCATTGGAGGTCATCGTCGTGGCCCTCACAGGTCTTTTACGCTCAAGCCTTCATTTCCGCCTTCACATGTCTTGCTTCGAACATCGGAAATCCACTTCTTTGGAAGGCGTTCATTGTTGGCAGGGTAAGCAACATTCAAACCCTCGGTTTCAATTGTCAATTCACTTGAAATGGATCTGACATCCGTCACGTAGCTTCCAGTCCTTCTTGCCTCTTTTCATGCTTCTGTTGGCGCCGACCAGACAGTTGACTGGGTATGTGTGAATTGGCAGTCTCGCTTTGACTCGCAGTCTAACCAAAACATCTTACCTTGCCGGATCTGCAGCGTGAATCACTCCGCTATGGACTGAGGTTGGCCTTCCGGCGACCAGAAGTCATCGTCTCTGGGGACCTTCTCATAGCACAAGCCATCTCCAACGGGGCCAATGACGGTATAACAGGGTGAGTCACCTAACTCCGTCGCCGTTTGTGGAACCCTGAATTAATATCAAATGGCCCGTGTCGAATAAACTAGGTCATCTTACACACTCGAACTGCTCCAACAACTTGTCAAGGTCGAGCTGATCGATCTGGCTTTTGCTTTAGAGTTAGATCCCTCTCTCGCAAACCACCCTGGATCTAACGGCATACAGTTCGATGCGAATGCAGACGCTGATTCAACGGTGATTGCCAATTCGTTTCACAAGTGCGTCAGATAAACTAATCCAGCAATGTACCAGACAATAGAGGCGAGGTTGGCACAGGAAATGGAATCCGGAGAAAATGGTTGGTTCGACCGCATGTCCAAGGATATTGCTGTCCATTCAATATTCGCGAACTTGGTGTTGAAGGTGCGTCGAGGTGTCACGATCCAGTCTCGCGAAATTCAATCAGCTCAATTGGTTTTGTTCTGATGGTCGTGTTGTTTGCGGCCGCTAGAGGTTTGCCACATATTCCAAAGCGCTCGATGTCGAGCCATTGAGTGAAATATGTAAACTGTTATTCACGCACCCTTTTGCCATGGATCTCATCGCCTTACACGTCACTGTGTCGGATTTGATTTTCTATGCATTGTTGTTTTTGGAAGAATACGATTGCGAAACGGTCGGTGAGTAAACGGAATTCTGGTGCCTGTTCAAAATCAAATCTGTCGTATTTCCTCACTGCATGCATTTTAGGGGACCCGCAAACAGGGGTTGGTCATCTGGGCAACGTCGTATTATTCGTGCAGTACGCGCTAGGCCGTTTTCAGGTAGAGGCTCCTTCACCATTTCACGGAGGTTTATGCAATCTGACTGACTCTCGTTTGGTCCCCGGTAGCTTGATCAGGATGTTTATGTCAAGGATAATCGCAAACTTCCGGTCGAATTTCTGCGTCAGACGCACGAAGTCTTCGCCGTGGAGTCGTTCTCTGCTGCGGAATCAACTTCGTTTCATTCTTGGTTCAAAGCACTTTTTGACAGCAGCAGCGAAGGAATTGAAGACAGCATCTTACGGTAAGTTAATGACAGAGTGGCGTGTTGTATCCCTAATTCAGTAATCCGTTACGACCTCCCTGTTTCTTCCGGGCCAACGTTACGATTCTAATTTTCCTCGATTTTTTTCGCTGATACTGACCTCCCGAAATTGTTAGATTGACTCACCCCAAAGTTCTGCTTCGAATCTCGGCGACTTTGTTCTGCCAAGCGATTAAGGCCATCTCCGCTCAAAAGATCGATTCAGAGACCCTGTTGAATGGCGTCTCATATTTCACCGAGCCTTTGCTGAACTGGACCCTGGTTGGCGTGATCAAGGCACTTATCAGAGAAGCTCAACTTGCCAGGTATGTGGTGCTGATGCTATTCCACGCCGCCTCAGCAGGGTGCAACATTGCTTTTAATTTCCGTCTGCCCTATTCAATCTTTTGGAAATTGCTCGATGCATTTATTAAAAAATATTCTTTGCCCCCATTTAGGCTTCCAACCCCCGCGACACTTGAGATCGTGCAAACCTTGCTTTTGTCTCCATCATGCCCTGAACCTGTCCGAGCGCTCAGTCGGACGTCGGTGCTAAGATACCTGGCCGATAAACCCAAAGGCATCCCTGGATGTCCGACTTTCAAGGTCTCTGCCGTTCAAGAAATCGTGAGAGCAGCGACTGGGTCTACCGCAGGTGAGATCCAATCTTCAGCCGCCTCATCCTTCGCTTGCTTTCCTCTCTTTCCTTCCCTGGACGCCCGTGAAGGGTCTCGTTAGGGAAAGGAAGAGAGAGAAGGAAAGAAGTGAGGACCCGGATAGCAAGTCTATTTCTGACCCGATATTATAATTTTTTTTTGTCTTTTCTCCCAAATCGAATAGGGAGTGGACAGCAAAATAACGCCAACCCTTCGGGTTCAAGCAATGCTACTGGTGGTGCAAATACCACGTCCACCGACCCCAAGAACGGCAACAGCAACAATAATAATGCTAACAATGCCAACACCACCGATAACCCGACTGCTGCAAATAATTCTAACGGCAATACCAGTAACACCAAAACCTCCGCGGACCCATGGATCCACTACCCCCAAGCCAAAATCCACGAAGCCTTTGCCATGTCCCGCACCAACAAGCTAATCGAACTGGACGTCGACCGGTGCCTCAAAATCTGCAACGCAACGCGCTTCCTCCAACTCCTCTGGGAAAAGGTCACCAGCTCCATCGCCACCAACAACCCACTCACAAGCGGTCTGCCGATGTCGATTATAGTGGAAACCGCGAGGCGTGTGACGACGTACGTTTTGACGATGCCACCCAACTCGCCCGGCGTCTCGCCCTTGTTGCCGGTGTTCATGCACCTCGTCGTGCCCTGGATCGTGGCGACGATCGAAAAAGTGCCCGAGCATTCGAGTATGCAGACTCAGAAATCGACGAGTATAGAGCTTTTGACGAGTATCATTTTATCGTCGCTGACGGCTGCCTTGCACCTCGAATGGTCCATGTCGACTGTCCTCAGCGATAACCGACCGGTACTTGGTGCGCCGAGCTCGGCGGTTGCCAAGCGCCTAGCGCACGATTTGAGGGTGAGGAAGGAGGAGAGTCGGGTGTGTAATCTCGTTTTGCAGAGGTTGGCGTCAAGTCAGTCGTTTGTGGCCAACTTTCCGTATTTCAGTGGGGAATTAAGTACTTAGTAGTGGTGGATTTTAATGTAGGGTTAATGTCCGTCCCAAGAACATTGGTTGACAAGTGCTACAGCGCTACCGCTAACGAGAGAATCGAATCTGAACCTGGATGTCCGTATAATAATTATTTCCTTGATTTATCTATGTTATTCTGATTCCGTGTCGCGAGATTTCAGAAAGATAGAGCGGGAATAAGACATAGTTAATAAAAAATGCAGACGGGGCCAAGAAAACTCCTTAAGCTTCAATCGGTGGTGGGGCTAGAAAGGAAGGGGAGTGTTAATTGAGTTGCGTTTGGCAAAAAGTAGAAACGGACACATACGGCAGCATGCGTTTTCGGAGGGATCGCAGTTTTGATCGGCCGGGCAGAGAATCAAGCACGAGTCGGCCGAGCTCTGTAAACGAGAGAAGAAACACAACGGGTGAATTCAACTCCGGAGCAACACGAGGAGATAAAGTAACGTACCTTCTGACTTGACTCCCCAGGCGAATAATTGGGCGGGTGAGGGTACTCCGGCTGGATCGTACTAGAGTGGATCCCCAAGTGGTGAAGGGCTTTCCTGATTTTAGCAGCGATCGGCATGAAATCGTGACTCCGTGATGCGAGGACGTGGACGGAAGCAACTAGTTTGTTCTCCGAGAGCTGCCATACGTGCAGTTCATGCAGCGAAAGCACACCATCGACGGCAAGGATCGCATCTTTGACTTCGTCAATTGAGACCGTGGGGGGAACTCCCTGAAGAAGGATGAACGAGGCGCTTTTCACTACACGATGCAAATGTATTGTGTTAGTTCAGGGTGAAAAAGGAAAGCACAAGGGGTACTCACCGAGAGGTAGTGCACTTGAGAAGATGATGACCGTGATAATAAGACTGATGATAGGGTCGCAGTAATACTTGTACGCCCACGTGGATTTCCAGATGATAAGACCCGTCATGATAACACCAACATTTCCCAGTGCGTCACCAACAACATGCAGCACAAGCGCCCGCATGTTCATGGAACCATGTGAGTGGCCGTGACCATGCTTGTGGCTATGGCTGTGGTCATGAGGGAGAAGAGGTTCGTGGGCATCGTGCTCGTGGTCGTGCGGTGACGAAGACTTTGCAGCCGCTTCTTCAGAGTCCTCTCCCAGGAGTGGCGTAGTCTCCCTTGCTGGCGGGTGATGGGCATGGTGGTCTTCAGCCGCGCGGGGNTCCCGGACAACGGTGCTTCCGGAGTCGAGGGAGGCTCGGGGNACGCATAGACAGGCTTCGGCGATGAGGCGAGGGGGAACGGGCTGCGATTTCATGCGCGGTTTGCACGAGGGATGCGCGTGTTGCTGCGGGGTGACCATATAATCCATCGTCTTCTGAACCGGAAGAGTCACGGGAACGGGAGCGGCCACGAATGGGTTGGGGATGAGAGTGAGAGTGCGAGTGGGCATGCGCAGCGTTCTTGGGGGCGCCTTCATGGATAGAGCCTTCCCTGGACGCTGCTACGCTGGGTGCTTTAGAACCGGCAGGAGAGTGGTGGTGGTGACTGTGCCCATGTTCTGTGTTACCATGTCAGGAAATGGACTTGATGAAATCGCATAACAGCAAAACACACCATGGAACAGGAACAAGCCGACGATATTGGATGCCAAACCCAAGCTTCCGACAACGACAACCAGCTTTGGATTGGAGATTTCTGCAGTGGCGTAAGGCAATGGACAAAAAGGGTAGGCAAGGACACGAACCGGGTGTCGCGAAGAAGCGCTCGATCGCTTCCAAGAAAATGGAGAAACAAAGGGCAAGGAGGAAGACACCGTTGATCAAGGCCGCCAGAATCTCTGCTCGATGCCACCCGTAGGAATACCGAGAGTCGATTTCGCTCGCATTCGTCATCTTTAGAGAGAATTAAGCCGCTGTTCGGGATAGCAACCGGTGACGCACAGACCTTGATTGCATAGAGGGCGACGACCAGACTGAGGACATCACTGTGGAAACGCGACGTTTAGCTTGAAGATCAGAGCGGGCTGGAGGTATTTTACTGACTTGAGCATGTGGAAACTGTCGGCGACGAGGGCCAACGAGCCAACGGCATAGCCTACAAAAGTTCTTGGTCATCGATTGCAAAGCGTAAATGGGTGGCATACGCACCGACGATGAGCTCGACAAAGAAGAAGATAACATCAATGATCAAAAGGAGGGTGATTCTTGTCGAGCGCGACAAGGCCATGGCGGCGGAGACGGGAGGAGGAGGAGAGGATGAGTTTGCTTCTGACAGAGCTTATGTGGAGAGTCTTTCTCCTCTCATTCTGAGTTTTAATTTCCGCTCGCCGCTTATGGAAACCTCGGCTATGTCGTGTTCATGCTGCCCTTCTCTGGCGACAGTTCCATGTCGATTTTTCGAGGAATACCCATTCAGGCATGCATTCCAGTGGGGAACATGGTTCTAAAGCCTTGGCCCAGCTCGTTGACATGCTGGAAGAAGCTCTTGGCGGAGCATGTGGGTCGCTGCCAAAATTATCTGATAACTTCTTTGTTTGCATCTGTCTGCCAACAGCCTCCATCCCATTTTTTAATTGCAAGTCTTGTAGTACGCGATATCAGACAATACACCGCTCGACTACAGCATCGAGTCTACCAAAATGGCCGCCCCTTCAATGGCTGCTGCTCTTGCAGCATCGCTCCCTGCAGCCCCCGTCACAGCTGCACCCGCCGCACCCACATATCAGGCGATCCCCGCCTCCATGTCCAAAGTGATTGACATAGAGGCCGATATCCCCCTCAATGTCGTCCAGCTGGATGCTCTTGTGCGTTACCCGTACCATCGGACGGTGTCGATGTTGAACCTATTTGTTGAATAGGTCGTCACCAAAATCATCAAACACGCTCGCGAAGCCCCCTCCACCACCGCACATGGGCTCTTGCTGGGTCTCGATCTCGACGGTGTGCTCGAAGTCTCAAACTCCTTCCCATTACCCCATCACTCTGGAGACGAAGCCGAAAAGACCTCAAAGACGATCGGTGCGTATTGCTGTTCCTTTGCTGCTTCTTATCCCACCTGACCGAGGTCATTGTTTGGTATGCAGCCCGGCACCAAGCGTCCATGCTGCGTTCCCTCAAGGAGGTGCAGGTAGACGACAGCGTGGTCGGATTCTATCAAGCAACAACCCTAGGCGCATTCTTCAATCAGACACTACTGGACACCCAGGCCATCCATCAAGACAAGCTCCGACATGGAGGCATCGTTATTGTACATGGTGCGTCCCAAAATTCGCTACGATTGCGTGCAAGCTTTCATGGACTTGTGCTTGATGTCAATGATCCAGACTTGTCGCAAACTGCAAAGGGAAATGCTTCCTTTAGAGCGTTCCGTTTGACCGCTGCATTCTTCGATGCCTACAAGAGATCAAACTTTAGCACGGCAAGGTTAGTTTCTCCTCCACTTGGACCTTTTTTCCTGAGAGATTCCGACTATGCTAACGAACAAATGACGAATCTTTCGCCTTTATACTATAGCCTGATCAGCCATCGCCTGACCTTCTCATCGATCTTTGAAGAAGTGCCCCTCAAAATCCGGACGAACCCACTGCTGAGTTCGTTCCTCGGCACACTGGCAGAGTCGGACAGCATTGCACCGGAAACCACGGGTGCTGGTGCATCGGCGCTCGAGCCCACCTTCTCTGTGCTTGATCTCGGAACGGCAGGGCTCACTCGCAACCTGGAGCAGATCGTCGAGTCGGTCGAGGCCTACCGGACGGAAGAAGGGAACCTGTCCTACCTGAGCCGCCAGATCGCACGAGAGCGGGCAAAGGCGGACGCGTACGTCGCGAAACGTAAGGAGGAAAATCAAGCACGGATTGCACAGGGCTTGGCGCCGCTTCCAGAGGAAGATGTGGCGAGGCTATTCAAGATCCCCCCTGAGCCAAGTCGATTGGAGAGTTTGCTGCTGCTTGGCCAGATTGATGCGTACGGGAAGAGCCTGGAGGGGACGGCGAGCACGGGGTTGGTGAAGATGTACGGGGCGAAGGCGGGCTCGGGGGAGAGAGAGTAGGTCCGCAGTATCTTGTCTAGATTACCTCCGTGAACATGGAAACATTGAAGACATACGGCTGTCGTGAGGATGCGTTCCGGGTCGAGGAGTGCGAAAAATGATGGATTGATGGGGCGAAGGTAATAATTTGGTTTGCAATTTGCATTCCCCCTTGTCTCTCTTTCTCTTCTCTGTTCCTGTATAAATCCAGTCCAGTCCTTTTTCCTCCCGTTCATTGCAGCCATGTCTTTCACAAAGTGCCTCGTCTTGGTCCTCTCCGTCGTTGCCTCGGTCAACGCCCTCGCTACCCCCCACGCCATCAGGCACAGCGTTCACCACCGCTCCATCGCTGCTCGCGCCGCCGAGCCTCGTTCTGCGAATGTCCCCGTTCTTGACATCGCTGCCCGTGCACCCGCCAACAGGAGGCGTTGCAGGCCTCGTCCCACGGGCTCGACGTCCGTTGCTGTGACCCCAACGACCAGCGTTCCCATCAATGCTGCTCCCATCCCATCGGACACTCCCACCAGCAGCACCCGTGCGCCAGAGACCACCCGGCCACCTCAGACGACCACCCGTGCCGCCCCGACCACCACCAACTCTCCCAGGCCCACCACTACCTCCCGGCCTCCTGCGACCACCACCGCCAGCAACAACAACGGAGGTGGAGGCGGAGGCGGAGCACCCGGTGGTTTCCTCGCCGGAACCCAGTCGGGCCAAGGAACCTTCTACGACAGTACGTTTCCGCCTCCAATTTGGTGTCCTTTTTTACTCAACCCCCCNTATCTCCTCCTTCAATAGCTGGTCTTGGTGCCTGCGGAGGGGTTAACAAGGACACTGACTTTATCGCCGCTGTTTCCATGCATCTGTTCGACAACTTCCCGTACGTTTTTCTCGTTTCTCGGTTTCTGGGCCTAGGTTTACACTTTTTGTAGTGGTGCGGGTAACAACCCCAACAAAAACCCCGTCTGTGGCAGGAGGATCAGGGCTTCGCGTATGTACCTTCAATCCGACTGGATTATTCCACTCTTTCTTACGTGTTTTCTTCGTTTTTTTCTAGGCGGTGGTGCATCTGTTACCATTACCGTTGTAGACCGATGCGTCGGCTGTGCATTGACCGACCTCGACTTCTCCCCATCCGCCTTTGACGCGCTCACCAACGGCAACAGGGGTCTTGGCCGTGTCCAGATCACCTGGGAATGGGCTTAAACGAGTCAATCCATCTGTCGTTGATTTTCGGTCCCTTCCCTTCTCCGGCCACCCATCCATCATGCTGTCGTTCACGCGGCGTTCATCGACCATCTCTCACTCGACCACTCACTTCATACATGCTTGCTTCTTCTCCTCCGCTCCTTCGGAAGGCAGACTGGATAACCAACCCCCGTACTCACCGCTCTCTCACACTCTCTCGTTTTGATCACGATCATTTTTGAACTTTCGAACGATGGCTTGTCTGCGTTCAACGTCCCTTCCCCTGATCGTTACCACCCCCCCTCCACCCAATCTCGTTTCCAGGAGAAACTCTCGAACCCTATGCTTCGGGCGCCCCCTAGAGGGGCGATCTTTCGCCGTCATGCTGTGCCGCATTGTTTGCCAACTTTTGACCCTTGTCCGTTGTTTCTGCCAGACGGAAAATCGGTGCCAGGGTTTTGTTGGTTGCCAACCGGTCCTGGATGCGGCGATGACCGGCCGTGCTGTGTCGTTTCGAGACTCGATTGTTCTGTTTAGTTACGGTTTCTTTTTTCCTTTTCTATCGTGATTTATGTGTACACCAGTATGTGCATTGTTCCTGCCAATGCCCGCTTGAGCGCGGGGTTCCTTGGCGGGTACCTGGTTCAGTGTAGTAGTCAGGGTCCTCTTTATGACCGGGCTTGAAGCCCGGTCTATGATTTTTACATATGTGTTTTCTTTTTGAATGGATAGAGCACTGGTTTTTTTTTGCTCGGTTTACTTACAGATAAGCGTTTAATACGCTGTGGAAAAATGGAAAGGAAAAAATTTTGAATGTAGAGTAACCAAATGTAGACGTAGGATTCAAACCCGTTTTTCGGCAGCATAGCAAGGTTGTGGGTGTACTAGCGATCTGTGGATCATGATATCAGAGCACAGCGCGCAGTTTTTATTCGACGACCAGGAGTATGTAGCCGGTCGACCGGTCACTGATCACCGACGCGGAAAGCGAGCGACTATATATGTACTAGTGTACAGCATGTATGTATGTCTGTTTGCGGTATCGTCAACCCGATCTCTAACTCGACTCAGCAACTCAGGAATTGACGGGTAACCGTTCACTTCAAACGTTAACACGCGATTTCATGGTGGCACCCGGTGCCAGTGGACTCTCGAGATGGGGGGTCTAGATCCATACTCACTGCTGTGCTCGGGGGGAATTCAATTCGAAGTGAGCAAGTATGTACAATGCGAGCGAGCATCCGCATGCAATATTACCGGGTGTATGAATTGGAAGAAGCATTACATATAGGCAGGGCTCTTGCCAGGCGTTGCTTATTGGGGAGCAGCGGGCAAAGGGCATGATGGCATTCCGAAGAACCCAGAAAAGTCGACTATGTAGATTTCATTTCCCGGGGTGCACACCAACGGGCATACTCGAGTTACAAACCGACCGACCGACCTTCGCACTGCAAACGTCAAACGCTTTGTTTGTTTAGGCGACGAACAACCCTTTGACCAGGTTGAACTACAAGCCACAACAACAACGCTCAACCTTCGCCTGGGGCTGTCTACTAAGCTCGAGAAGCTGATGATGATCATCACGAATACCTATATGTAGGTGAAATTGCACCACCCCCGGATCTACTATATCCTCATGACCAGGTTGCATGCGTGCTTCCAGTAATCCTCGTCTTGCGTGCCCTCTACCGCCTTGTTCACGGCATCCACGAGGCCTGAGCTGCTGGTGTTTGTTGTGCTTGGAGAACCCGAATTTTTTGGTCGAGGAACTTCGCGATGATGATGAAGAAGCTGACGATGATGAAAGCTGGAGGAGGGTGGCCACCACGTCGAGTGCCAACCGTCTAACACACTGTGCCGTCGACTGAGTAGACGGAGATGAATTCGGCGGCGCTGAGGTGCTCTGATTCTTGCCACCGTTGTTTGTACTCCACGACGATGCCGTTGTTGGTGTTGGGAGCTTGCAGAACGGACCAGCAAGACGTCCTCGGACCGCATGGTTGATGGTGAAGTAGGGTGCCATGCGGGCTTGTAGTTGGCTCAGCGTCTGTTGGAATCGCGAATCAGAACGCACGTTGCAGTCGTTTCATTTTATTAGCGTGGTTGATGGTGGTGAATCAGGTTTGTGGAGAGTGAGGATCGGAAGCAAATCGTAAGCACGCAATCGGTAGTAAAAACCATGAAACCTGCACGCACCTCTTCACCTACAAGTTTCATTCGACGCTGCAAGATGCGCAGAATAGCCCGCAGTATGGTCTAAAGAGCGAGATTAGAATCATATGAAGTCATAAATTTTGGTTTTGCGATGATCGGGAATGTAAAGAACGGGGAAGAGTTGCGGAAGGGTGGGGATGTATGATGAATGAGACTCGCCTCAGTCGCCAAGAGATTCGTACTACCCAATTCCCAAAGGACTTGAGGAAGATGAAGCAGCCAGTCTCGGAATCTTTGGTCCTCAGCGGCGTTGACGCCTAGCCTGAATGACCCGCGGTACTGCGGATGGGTGTCGAGCTGTGAGCACAAGCAATCAATTAGCCACGAAATTCCCGACTCAAGGGACAAAAAAGTGAGGGAAGAGGGAGTGGTGCATACCAGTACCAGTCTGGCGACAAACTCAGCCGTTAGCCGCTTACTTGCAGCCTTGGAAGAAACTTTCACCGCATGGTCCAAAGTCACTTGGAGGACCTCGTTGTTGGTACTGCCTTGCTGACGCTGATCCTGCGGGTCGGCCAACAGCACCAAGTTACTGTTATTGATCAGTGTCCATATTGTGGGCAGCAAGGTGAGATAGGCCGAGGGGCTGATGTTCGAGGAAATCCCTGATGACGAGCTTGCCCCTCGCCCTTGCAGCTTCTCAGTGATAAAATCGCTGATCGCTGCGGCTTGCTTTCGCAGAGTTTCATGGGCATTGCGTTTCGATGATGATCTCGAGGAAGAGGGTTGGGGTTCTCGTGCCTTTCTCTTTCGAGGGTGGCGCGACTCGCCTTTTGACGCGATCATGAGCAAAGCTGCTAGTTCGCAGTAGATTAAGTTGTATTCCTCGTAAAACTGCTCGAACTAGCGAATCAAAGGAGATCAGAACGGATACCTTGGCAAATGAAACGAATTGGAGACTTACTCTGATTTTTCTGCTAGCCACCGATTGCACCGCGAAGTAAGGTGTCATGTATCCCAGAAGCGACTGCAATTCTTCCTCGTGAACTTCCCGAGCCTGTAGGGCGATAATGAGACCTCTATAGAGACAGACGTATATAACAGAAGCCATTTACCTTGTCCACTTCTTGGAAGACGGTCTTATACAGTGTATGTGCGATACGACTGACTGCCAAGACAAGGCCGATCTCTGTATCTGACGGTGATCCAGATGGAGAGAATGCAGCAGGTGCATAGTCTAGGAATGTCGCCACCAAACTCGAGTGCAATGTTTGCGCTATGCGCTACACCAACGGTGGGTTAGACGGATTACGTTTTGTAAATTAAAGGTACTCACACCAGCGAAGGAGTTATCAGAGCCAGACGAGGATTCGGTGGATCCGACAGCAATGGGATTCTCAAGCACGTTAGTCAGTTCTTGCAGAGTCCATGGGTGACCCGTAGATGTTGAGACCAGTGGATATGATGAGATAAACTCATCGTCATCATCTTCGAATTCGACGTGCTCTTTCCAGAGTTGTTGGGGGCGCATTCTTCCCTGGGACGACTGCTGTGGCTGAAGAAGCTGTTCAAATTCTAAAAATGCGTCTTGGGTATTGAAAGCATTCATCAAGAACCAAGCTCGCATAGGCTTTGTCGGAACAGCTTCTTCCTGACTGGAGAAAGAGGAGGTTTCGGAGGTTTTATTCCCCAATGCATGCTTGAGGAAGGTCGACAATGAGTTGAAGACAACGAGCCTTGACTGTTCAAGTTAAGAGCAAGAAGTGATGATAAAATAGCAACACGAACAGCAGGGCTTAGAGTAACGCTTGCGGTCGAGGTTGCTGTTGCTGGACCTGTGGTTCTTCGTCAGCCTCCAGAGAGAAGGGCATTTCATAGGTAGCGAACCTTCGCTACCACCGAACTTTGTCCCTGCATTGAGGATACCAAGATAAGCATCCAGAACCCGGCTACCATGACCTTTGCTGTTGATTCCGCTCACGACAGCTTGAGGGATGGTCTCGAGAAAGATGTCCAGAAATTTGACAGCATCGATTCGGATATCAGGGAATATATGCGTTTGAGCGGAAGTGGTGAAGAGCAAAAGTAGTTGTGCGTGGGGAACGAGATTTTCCTGAGGATGTGTGAGTTTCACGGAACTGAATGTACAGAGACAGTTCAAGCACCTTCGGTATACGAGGCACTAGCCAACTCATGAACGTTAAAAGGATCTTGCGCACTCCTGCGTCCTAATTCAGAGTTAGCATCCGAATTGGCCAGACCCCAGATGGCGTACCTCGTCCCCAATTATTCGCACCATGGCGTTTATCAGGGTGGTCAGGTTCGCTTCCAACATGTCCCAATGAGACTCCAACAGTTCCCTCAAACCAAGGATAGCATCTAAGCAAATCAATAAAGAGATCCCGAAGGTTAATTGGAGCGCTCACCCTTTCGAGTCGTTGAATTGTAATGTTTAAGGTGGGCAATGAGATCGTTGAACGAAAGATTTCGTTTGGTCAGCGGAGTCGATGCATCCTTCTCGATTGCAATGCTTTGAGTTGGAAGAACGATCGCTTTAGCATTATTTCAGAGGTTTATTTACCGAAGATTGGGGTGGAACTCACATCGAGCTTTGAACGAGGTGTCGATGGCGTTACTGGCGAGCTGCTTTCCTTTTCCAAGCTTCAACTTGGCTTTCTAAGAGAGTTTCAGCGATATGTTAGAGGAATAGCATCCAAACTGCATACCGTGAAGTCTGCTGCCTTATCCTTCTTCTTCTTTGAGCTTTTGGGCATTTTGGGAGTGGTTAGAGGAAGAGATCAAGTGCACCCAAACTTTTTTGATCGCAGCGGCTGCTTTATCCCTGACTGGGACGTTGACAATGTCATTCACATCTTTCTGCACTTCCACTGTTTCTATTCTGTTCCCCTAATGGAAAAGCTTTCGACGCCCTCAAGCTACGACTATTCTCTTGTACGCAGAAGAACCCGAAAACTCGCATGAGGACGCTGACGCCCCCACCTGGTTGCTTGTCCGGCCTCCCGGAGAACTGGGCGCCTCTGGTCGACTTGGCTATTGCCACGAGCGGGTATAACATCGTCCATGCTAGGTATGGTTATACTTGCAGTACCATCGGCGATCTATTTTGCCGAGTCGCAAGCCTTCTCAAAACTCAGTTCATCCCCATCCTGCATCTGCTTCAGCTTCCGTCAAGTCTCCTCCGCATGCACGATGCACGAGAGCTCTCCTTGCATGCGATCCCCAGCTCTCTGAATCATCGTGAACATGATTCTCCATCTTTAGCACCCCACTTCAAGCTCGAGGGGTCGACACTTCGTTCAGCAGGGTGTGCTACGTTCTACCTGATGACATTCTTAGTGCCACCTTGTAGTCGCTGTCCTCAGGCTCAACTTCGCGAGACGCGTTCGTGAACAACTCGCGCCAACAGATGCCGTACCCACCAAGAATCAGATGACTTTGCTACCATGTCTTGGGGCCCCATACCGAAATTCTCCCGATAATCCTTCATTTTCCCTACCTCTTGCAGATAATTTGGCCACAGCGAGTGTCTGGTATAAATGACACGATTATCGGCTCTGGTGTCGAGGTGCCTGCTGTCATCATGAAGCACGCTCTATTGGCCTGGCTTTTCTGCATTGCCGCTGCTATTGGGACTCTTGGCGCCAGAGTTCCCGTCTCGAGGCCTCCTCGCGGTTTTGCCACTACCAAAGGTCGAAGCTTCGTCGTGGATGGAAAACCTTTCGTATGTGGTGCCATTTCCCTTCCTGTTGTTCCCGAGCTGATTGGAATTGAAGTATTTCGTTGGGGGCAACTCATATGTACATCATATTCAAGCACTGTTGGCGGATGATGTCTCCATGCTGATTGAAACCTTTTTCTATTTAGTGGCTCCCCTTGCTCACCAATCAAAGGGACATTGAGGCTACCTTCAGGGAAATGAGGGGTGCTGGCATCAAGGTTCTCAGGACTTGGGTATGCCTATTTCTTTAGCTCTCTCATCTGGCGGTCTGACCGTATCCTGCTTTTAGGGATTCAATGCAATCAACACGACGGAATTGCCTTTTGCCCACGAGAGTGGCTTGACTTACTACCAAGTTTGGGACAAGGACGGCTGGCGCTTGAACGACGGCCCTCAAGGCTTGAAGCGCCTGGACAATGTCATTCAAACAGCTGGGAAGTATGGTATCAAAATTATCCTGGCCTTCACCAACAACTGGTGCGTTCTTACATTCCCCGCCCGAGAAAATTACCAACTCGTGCACAATCTTCAGGATCGGCTATGGCGTATGTGTTTCCTTTTGTTAACTCACAAACTCTGGTATTGACGACATTTTGCAGGGCTCAGAGCTTTATGTCAACTGGATTGCTGGTGCTAGTGCAACTCATGACGTCTTTTTTTTCTGATCGTCGTATTGTCGAGTCCTACCGTCAGTCAAATCGTGTAACCGATTTTCAGACTCAACGCTCATCCGTTCTTGCAGAGAAATACGTCAAGACGATTGTCAATCGCTACAAGCACTCCCCCAACATCTTCGCTTGGGAACTTATGAACGAAGCTCGGTGCCGTGGGGATCTTCAGGGAGGACCTAACTGTGTCGCAGGAACGGACCTCATCAGCCATTGGTACAAGGAACAAGCTGACTTCGTTCGTGAGCTGTAAGTGAAATTCTCAATTACCCATAGTAAAAGTAGAAGGCTGAGACCACTTCCAGCGACCCTCACCATCTGATCACTACTGGAGGCGAAGGTCACTTCTACAAGCGTGATGAAGACATTGGGTACTGGCTGAATGGGCAGTGGATTTCGGATTACAACTACAATGGTCAAGGTGTGATCTTCCTCGGCGAACCCGTTCTGTTCGATTGCTGAATCGTTCCTTTGCAGCTGGTGAAGACTTCGACCTGGATTTGACCCTCGACAACATCGATTTCGGAACTTATGTATGTTTTCCTTCACTACAGCGTGGAGCAATCAAAAACTCACCGTATACTCAAAACTCGTAGCACATCTACCCTCAGTTCTGGTACGGTAGCACCTTGGTAAGTTGAGCCCTTATTCGGGGTAGCTCTTCAGACAGTGTGTTTACGAGCTCCACAGGATAAACCTGACAGCGAAAACTTCACCATCGAAGACTGGGGCCTTAACTGGATTCAGCAGCATGCGGACTGTACGCTCTCATTATATCCCTCACAATTCCGACTCCCTATTCATCTCCCTTTCATTTCAGCTGCCAAGCAGGCGAACAAACCGGTGATTCTTGAGGAGTTCGGAGTCTTTGGTCTTCGTGAGTCATTGAACTGATGGCCTTTCGATTTCATTTGGCACGGCGCTTACTGTGTGGTTTTTCTCGACTAGAAAATAAGACAGAGATTTACCCCAAGTGGGTCAAGCGGGCATTGGATACAGGACATTCGTACGTTCTCGCTACTCACCGGTCTCTCATATTCGCCGCCGATATACTGATTCTGGTCTCATTTCTTTAATAGAGGGTGAGCTTAAACTTGCTTCAACGGTCGGTGAAGTGGCTGTACGCTAATCAACGAACCGTTTCTAAGAATCTTGCCCTGGCAATTCGGTATGCTTGGACTCAAGGAAGCAGGCGGGCAGAGGTACTTCAAGTATGAGGACCGCTTGATTGATGGGGTAAGTTATTCTTCCTCTTGCCTTCATTTGAGGGCCCTTCATTGATATATTGCTGGCTTCGTCCTTCTTCATAGGCTTCACCGAATGATGGTGAGTTTGTTTGCTACGAAAATTACCTACCCTTAGATACTCATGCGCTTCTCTCAGGATTTACCATTTACAAGAACCAGACTGCAGTCTGGAGCGTCTTCACGTAAGGAAAAATATCCCCTTTCCTCTATAGGAGAGTTACTGACTATGGTTATATAAAAGAAATGCTGCCAAAGTACAAGACGCGAAATCGAGGTGATGTAATACGTCTGTTTATCCTCGAGAGCTCGGTGTTAGCAGTGTGGGTGGACCGAAAGACAATAAAAAAGATCATGGAGTTATCAACGTATTCCTTCCGTTCATGGTTCTTTTCTCACTTGCAAAGTGCCAATACAATCCGAATCTCAGATCTCTCTCTCTCTTTTTNCCCATTAGAGTGACATTGGCTGCTACTGCTAAGGTACAGTCGCTGAGAGATCTGGTGGTATATAACAAAAAGGAAAAAAAAGTGGCCCGGGCCAAAATCCGGAAGAAATATTGCAGAATGCGAACAGACAATTGTGAGTGGCCTCCAATATAAATGTCCCTGTGAGTAAATTGATGTCAGAATATATAGGGAACGTTGATAAAAATGCTCGAAAAAAGGATAGAGTAAATCGACCTCGGTGCCTACCTTGAGAGCGCCGTCGTTGATATCTGTCTATCACTGATTAGCGGTTGGTGTGGCTGTCGACCCCGCAGTTGAGCTGCCAGTCGGTAGGCAGACAACGGTAACGTTTTGGCTCAGCGGCGTCCAGGACGATCCGGAGATTGGAGAGGTATTCCCTGATAAAACATTCGACGCGCTACATTTTGTGTCCCTCCAGGTCCGTATGCTATTTATCGACAAAGCAAAAAAAGGTACCAGATTTCAATGATCGCTGCCAACCGCATACGAGGAGATGACAGGGGCACCCCACTCGTCGTATGGATCAAAAGACAAATACCTACGATATCTGTGCGTGGCGCTGGGATTGCTTTACGAGGTAGTGGTATGTGGCACCAGCGTTGAGGACGAGTGAGACGCTGTCTTTGGGGAACAGTCGAATCACTGGACCCGCTACCCCAACGTTGCTGGCATTCTCCCGGGTAAGTTGCAACGTCGCAAAGTCCGCCGTATCGTTCGTAAATTCGAACAATACCTCGAACGGCTCTGTGCTGGTCGGCATGGGAGGTAAGTATTCGGGGCGTGTGGAGAGTTGTTGAAAAGGTGATGAGATTCACGGCTATCGTCGTCCCTAGGGACAATTGAAGGGATGGGGTCGGTTCTAAATCCAAACTTCGAAGATGGAATCATGAAGTCAGGGGACGAGCTTATTGTCTATACCGAATCAGGTTAGAACCTAATTGTTTCCGCCTAGTGTGGTAATCCCATGTCACCCTTATGGAGAATATCATTGCCTGCCTTCGAATTGCCTAATCGCATCCTCTCAACCTGGACGAATAAGAATGTGAAGGAGCCAGCAGGTGCGGAGCCCCACAACGTTGCATTTTTGCGATCTTCCTGAGCCTGTGGTGGTGACAATGCTCCTTCGAGCTGTCCTCCTTCCTCATATATCGAAGCGATTGTTGTAGCTGTTGATGGGACGGATCGAGGTTATGCATTGAGATTGCTGTCTTTGGTACCAGGGCAATCAGTACGTATGGGATACACATATCTATTAGGATGCTCGTGTTTCTGACGTGAAAGACATTATATGAACGCTAGTACATACACGATAGAACATGTCAAAAAAAACATGAAATGAAGACGTGACTATGCATAGCCGAGCCAGAGGCTCAAAGCGCTGTCATCTACCACAGCTTGCGACCAGGGAAAGGGTTCTTCATGAAGTCGATTTCCAGGTTGAGGCAGAGCATCTCCTCGTCCTCTTCAGTATAGCCGTTGACGTTGACCTTGAACTTGGCTGCAGGGAGAAGGTCAGTCAGCATGTGCGTCACGCGTCCGTTGAACAGGGGCACCGTGCAGAAAACGCACCTCTTGGGATTTCCTTCGGCAAGGCGACTGTCTGCTCAACAAGGTATGGTCCGACTTCGACAGGGCATTGAACGGTGGCGTTTGCGTTGCGACTGCGAACCCGAGTCAGAATAAAAATGCAGTTTGACAAGTCTGACCACTTACGCCTCTTCGCACACGTCAAAAGTCTTCTCAAGTATCTTCACGAGGCCTAGCTTCACTTCGACGTCGGCATATGCACCTTCCTACAAATTCCATTGAGTGTTGCACACAAGGAGACGTAGTAATAGTCCGCACCGCTATTCTCTCAATGACGCTAGCCTTGACTTTGACAGTCAAGTCTTTGCCCGGCTGAGGAGGGTCTGGGGAGACTTCGATGGACTCAATCTGGACGGGCCAGTCGGGTTCACCTGTAACCAAGCATTGAGTAGGCCGTTGACGACGTAGAAAGCAGGCATACCGCAATCTTTCCAACTCCACTTGTCTGCAGTCCTGATAGGACCAGCAAGAGCGACCTGCTCTTCAGGAGTGAAGAGGGGTGTAGCAACAGCAGAGCTGGCGAGGAGGGACAGGAGGGCAGCAATGGATGTCCAACGCATGATGGTAGTGGTAGGAGTAAGAGCCGTGACGGTCGTAAACAGCTCCAGCGCAGACGAACCAGCGAAGCCAAGTATGACCGATTGGATCCGTTTCTGACGTAATAAGCGCCTTTTTCTTGTTTGGGCACTGCCTCGCGCATTGCCATCCAGCCAACGGCGACCACTGCCCTCTCTTTCTTTTCTTCCTCCACCACCATCTCAACACAAAATGAAGCCTCGAGACTATTGCTGCTGCGCGATACCCACAGTTAATGCTGGAATCTACATTACTTTGATAGAGCAGTTCGTGATTGGCATCCTTGTCGGTGTCCTGTCAATCGCAACACCGTCCAGTACGTCCTTGTCGTTTCCTGAGGCCTTTAATCGATCCCTAATTCGCTTCCAGTCGTCGGGGCAGCTACTCCTAGCTTCGCCCGCTGGATTTTGGCCATAATCTGCTTTGTTGTCTCAGCTGTCCAGGTGTTGGGCTTCATTGGTGTTTCTAGGGTGCGCAGCAGTCCCCCGTCGTTACCCCACTCCCAACTGACCCCCCNGACTTGTGTTTTATAGGAGAAGCCAACTCTCTATCGACGATACGTAACTATCCATGCGCTGGTCGCCCTTGCAGCGTTTGCTGTCGCCGCAGCATGGTTGATCTTGTCTGCTACGAAACACAATGACGCCAGGCAAAGGTGCATCGATGACTTTTTCAATGGAGATGGTGAGACAAGCCAGGGAGATACGCTCTGCAACATCTTCGCTTGGGTCGACGTTGGAATCATGGGAGGCCTTTGGGTCATCCTTGCAATTTTGCATGTAAGCCAACTCCAAGCCGCAGTCGCCGATTCGAGCGCTAAGTTTACCCCCCNTAGTTCTACCTTATGATCGTCGTGAAATCCTACGGTGCTGGTCAAAGGGAAGACCATCGTGAGTACGACAGGCTTTACGACCCTTCCCAGCCGTTGTCCAAGAACAATATCCCTATGGCCGATCGCAGCGATCCATGGGACGCCCGACCTTCTGAGGAGAAACCCCGACACGTGGACAATCGCTACACTCGGAACTATACTCATGTACGACAGAACAGCTCAGTGAGCGCTACCGACGTTCTTAGCGAACCATACCAGCAGCCGGCCAATGGTTACCGCGACTACACCCCATACCAGTCATATTCCGATAATGTGGCGCAGCCGACGTATGCGTACACTCAGCGGGAGGCCCCCACGCCCTACGACGGCTCATATGCTGGGCAGCAAGATTCCAAATTGGACCGTCCAATGCGGACACAGGGCCACCCTGGTGAGTCTTAGATAGGTGTCAGACGGGGACGGGGCGATACTCCTAACCACCGGGGTTTGTTCAAACCAAATTGTTTCATAATATTGTGCTGATTGTTCCTTTCCAAATCTACAGCCGAAGGTCATTTCGGAAGAAAGACACCGCGTATTGCCAGGGAATAATCATGACTCTTTTTTATCTTAATATCGGACTTCATTCTACGGACTATGACATGTACTTGATAATCTGGATGGATGGGTTAAATAAATTCGGCAAATTCCCAATCTCCAAACAGCAGGACCACTCCGTTTTCTGATCCTATGGAATCCCACTCTTGTTCATCCGATGGCAGAGATATGATGTGAGGGAGATACAGATGTGCCTGAACCGGGCAAGGCGGAGAGGCGAAGAAAAGTTTTAGCGAAGCACACAGAGCCATCTCCTCTGTTAACAACGGTCGCGAGAAGCGCGCTCTGGTTATTTTGAGCTTCAGAGTGCGTGTACATCGCGGTAATGCTCGGATGAAGTCATATTGAAGGTCGTTGACTGTGATGAATGACAAGGCAAAATATTCGAGAGCCGTGAGCGATGCCAAACAGGATGTCAATCCCTCTGTTGATAATTTGCTGCATTGAAGGAGGACGAGCTTCTTCAGAGATGAATGTGACCCAGAAAGGAGAGAGGTCAGAAATGGTGCACGAATTTCGAACCCCAACCGGTCTCCCTGGCTGTAGTGGAACGATTTCAGAGAAATACCCTCCATCCCCGTCAACGGCCTTTGATCAAAGTAGTTCCCAGTCACACCGTTAATGGTCAAATGCTCCAGGGCCTTGTAGGTGTAGAGTGGTTCGTTTAACCGCAGAAATCCTGAGAGCCGGAGCCGGCGGATGTTCTCTCCCGAAACCGAGTGCAGGGCAACGGTCTTGGTCGTCGGGGCGATGTAATATTCGTAAGACGATATTTTGTGCCGTTTTTCCGGAAACATGGCAGTTTCAAACGACCACACAAAGCGTGCTCCTGAGACTAATAGACGCAGGGCAGTGCGGTGAAAAAACGAGGCCGTCCCCAAGGCAAAGCCAGATGGATCCAGAGCATTAGTTATTAACGTGGACTTTGTGGGGGGAAAGGAAATGACGCACCAAATTCATGCAGTGATCGTACTCTGTGACAGTCAAAAACACGCAATGACACCAAGGACGTAAGCTTTTCAAGAACACGATGCAACCGGGACACGGGGATACACTATGACGATATTACAAGTTCACGAGACCTGGCTTTAGATGAACTGGATGAGTGCCTCACCTCGTCTGTTTTTGGGTTCTGAACGAGTCTGCCGTCATTGGCAACATCGAGGTGGGTTATATGAGCAGCAACGTGCTCGTCGCAGTGGTCTAAGAAAGCAGATATCTCCCGCTCATATCTCAGCGACAGATAGCTTCGGAATCCCGCGAGGCTACCTGCCTCGTGTTCAACCTGCTTGCAGATATGTAATAGCGTGATATGGGCGTTGGATGGCTGCTGATTGTGGACAATATTAAGCCTGTGGTCCCGAATAAAGTGGTCGTAAACGAGTAAGCGAAGCTCGAGGGGAATGGAGAGCAGGGCGGACATGGTGATCGGGAGAGAAAGTACATATCGCATCAGGGTCGTCAAAGCTCGCGTGGGAAAGCGCCCTAACCGGGACTCGGTGAGCTGGATATGTCTTCCGTCCGACGCTATGTCGGAAAGAAGCAAATGGACTGGCCTCGTTGTTTCTGCATGGTTGCCACAGCTCTGGTCCGCTTGCTCTCGTCCTCGATGCTAGTCTGCCGCCGTGATCCTCCTTTCGGCCGTTTTCCCAAAGATTGGAGATCTTCTCACTCTGCCCAGACAATAAGCCTACTTAGAACGTGGCAACTGCT
Organism: Candolleomyces eurysporus; assembly: GCA_027579435.1. Taxonomy (NCBI): domain Eukaryota; kingdom Fungi; phylum Basidiomycota; class Agaricomycetes; order Agaricales; family Psathyrellaceae; genus Candolleomyces; species Candolleomyces eurysporus. Next base: position 176,090 of record JANBPK010000810.1, on the reverse strand, counting down.
GTTTCCTATTCTTTCCCTCAATTTGCCATTTGCCTTGCCGTCTTTGCTATGCATCAATAGGTCCAGGTGTATCAAGGGGCTCAACAATTGCTTGCCAACGACTTCTTTGGGTTTATTGTGGCTGGGAGAACGACTCTACATTACATCAAAATCAGCAAGAGCACAAATAGCGCTTGAAAAACGTATTTGCTCTGGTACTTACTCCCCTCGCCCTTATGCTCTAGCTTTCCTCGTATACCCTTCTTACGATCATACCCCTTCTCTTCTTTCTGCCCATTGCTTTTAATTCTCCAGCGCGTCCGGAACGCACTCAATCTTAAATATCCACCACATCAATGCCCTCGCTTGTCCAATCTTATGACGTTCTGCTGGACCTTGTTAACGACATGCAAGACTCCGTTTCGATTCAGCTACTTCGAGACTACGGCAGGACTAATGACCGGATGGTTCTCCTCAACCCAACGGAGAGTGTGACCCTCGTCCTGGAATCCGGATCTCCCTATCAGTACGCAGTCAAGTCCCGTACACGGGTTGCCAGCGTAACGTGCGTTATCTCTATCCCCTCAGAAAACTATCCTTTGCTCATTCCGCCTAACTTTCTTCGAATCTCGTCTTTTTGTGTATAGCGCCCGATCATGGAGAAACATCCAATGCTGCGTCTCGCAGTTGTTCCGAGCCGCGCCTAATTCGGTGGACGATCACGTTGCCCCAACGAACTCGACTCTGAATTCCAGCTGGGACTCGCCTCAGCAACAACAGCAACAGCAACCACCCGTGAACGGGGTTAGTGTCGATCGCTTGTGGCGTGATCACCGGTTCTGCGTATGGCCAGAATCATGAAGAAGGAACGGAAGCGGACCTTCGGAGGGGTAAGTTCATGCTCCTCTATCCCATATTTGTATCTAACCATGGCGCCTCAATGTAGAAACATTTAGGGTACTCATGTAAAGCCGGTGGCCTCACCGTGGATAACTTATTCTTCATGGGACGGAAGCCCTTGATTCCCTTCCCTCTACCTATTTATCACCCTTCGATCTTCGACATTCACTGGTGGAATCCCTTTGCGTAGATGGCTCAGTCATGAACCCTGGCCGTTGCCAGAGTTCGGAGGAACGGCTTCAGCGCCACGCAGCTGTCACTGTCAGGACGCTCCATAATGTTGCGGTTACCTTTGTGGGGAAAAGTGGTGGAGGACAATTGGACCATGTCTGGGACACTATATGTGCTGTGCAACCAGAGAATGTAGCGGGACTACTCGAAGAATGAAATGGACAGCTTCAGTTTCCGTGGAGCATGTCCGCAGTTACATTAGATCTATTCATTGCTGAATTAAGCGATAAGTAATACGAGGAACAGTACACGAGTGCGCAAGAAGGAATCAGACATGGTGCGACTTGAGGTTGAAGGTCTTCTTCATAGTCAAAACTTTTGAAGGAGCCTGTCGTTGGTATCCCAGCCGTCCCTTCGACATGTCGAGGACAGAACGTGTCTCTCCAACATGTTTTTGGCCAGCAATTGGTCGAGGTGCAAGATTGTGCTGCTCAATCTGCTTCTTCTTGTCGAACATCGATTTCAAAGCCAACGGTGTGGCAAGCAGCTTGTCCTGAGTAAAATGAATCAATTCATGACCATTCAATCCAAAATGAAAAGACATACGGCGTGTGTTGATGCCTTCTCACTCAGCTCATTGAGACCTTCCTCGCCCCGGTATCTGAGTAATTTCTGGACATTCCACCTCGTCTGCGGTCTCAGCACGCCGCCCTTTTCACCAAACTCAATCCTCTTCTCCGCGGCCAAAACCTGCTTGGTTTCTCCGGCACCGTGCTTCATGACCGTGCTCACCTGCTGCTTCTGGACTTTGTCTTGCAAAAGATCCCAGCCAACGGCTCGGGCCGTCATTTCCCATCGCAAGTCGTGTGGGTTGTCCACAAGTTCCAGGACAGCTTGAGGTGCGTTGTCACCCTTCCGGTTACCGAGTTTAAGTACCCGCGTGTAGCCGCCGGGTCGTTCAGCGTAGCGCTTGGAGAAGGTTTGGAGGAGGTTGGAGAGGGCTACCGGTTTGAGAAGGAAACTGGCTGCACGGTTATGAGAACCAGCGTCTCCTTTCTTGCCCATGGTGATGATCTATACGGTCGAATAGCGGGTTGAGTCCGTGGATTAGAAACTTGGGTCCGGATTCGAATTAATGCAGGAGCGAACCTTCTCAGCTAGCCGGGCTGCATCTCGGGCCTTTGGAAGGGTTGTCTTTATCCGCTCATGCTCGAATAACGAAGTGACAAGGTTCCTATGGTATGACGGTCAGCTACAAGTCGGACAGAGAACTATGTTCTGTACTCACCGAAGCATGAGGTCTCGATGGGACATTGTCCTCGAGAATTTTCGAAATGAGACGCCATGCTTCATGGTGACCGGCTTGGAGGATTGGAGAAACGGCGACGGCGAGTGCTTGGTCGAACAGCGAGCTGGCGAATGAGCGGAATGTTCGCGTCAACACGGTCCGGTTCAAATTTTTGGTTTTTTTNCGCGTTTATTACGTAATATCGCTGTTGAGCCTGATCTGAACGCTTCAACTTGGTTTGCACCGGCTCAAGAGTTCGAACCTCCTTGCCCTTTCAACTTCATCATCTCCGCCCAGCTACACACACAACCCCCTCATTCGGCCTTCCCTCCTCATGAAACGATATCTCTGGAGCTTATATGCGCAATCTCTGACTTGAGAACAATACGTCTGTCTTGGCGGCGTTTTCCGCTCGCCATCTAATCCAGTAGGACCGTGATCTCGTGAACGAGCTTCTGGCCTTGGTGGGATAAAGTATACAGTTTCTAAGCTTTCAGGTGGCGATGAACTCGGAGCTCTGTCTCTCCGATAATCTCGTTCTGGTTCTCTGCCTGCCAGGAGCTCGCTCAACGCAACCTTCCTGATCCACCAGTCGACTGGCCTTGTATTATCTTTCTGGTGAAGTTTGTGCTTACTAGTCTCGCCCTTGGGTCCATGTCCTCGAATTTTCTCCGTTCGATTTTTATCCTGACCGTACGAGCGCTAAATGACGGCTTTCCTTGCATGTTAGCCCGGTGGTGTGTGGCCCTTGTATCTGACTGAATATAACCCGGGACTCGCTCTTATGGGAATGGGCGCCATTGCGCATTCATTCAGACTGTATGAGTCAATATAAACGGATCAAATTGCTCCACAGCTACTTGGAAATTATCTGCGCTCGTGTTTGAACTGCATTTCAACCCAGTTGGTCCAAGGATTGGGGTCATTCAAGCTGCTTTGCCACTGCCTACCCCCAAGGAGCTCTCCACCCTCTATAGCAATGGTTTTTGTATAAATACTTTGCCATTCTACCTCTTACTCTCCAGACAAGCCCACTGCTTCTACATCTACATCTGCTCTCTACTTCAACTCCACTTAAAGTCTTCAGTCAATACCATGTCTAGCGAGACTGCTCCCCAGCAAATCCTCTCTACCGATGAGAACCCGGAATGGTACTCCTACTGCTGCTCCGAGCTCAGTAAAGTCAACCCAACCGGGGGTCGTCTCGACGGGATGAGGGCCATCCTCACCAGGGCTGCCTGGATGTGGGATAACGGCAGGGTGAGTGACCGCGTCGTCATTCTAAAAGTCCCTCTCCTCGATGTCTCATCGCTCGTTCGTTTCAGACCATCACCGTCGGGTTCGTCAACCCAGTTCCTGGCACGCCTGTCCAGCAGGCCAAAGTCCGAGAAGTTGTTAAGGAGTGGGAGAAGCATGCCAACCTCAAGTTCCGCTTCATTCCCAATGGGAACGACGCTGAAATTCGGATTTCCTTCCAGACAAACAATGGCTCTTGGTCTTACATTGGGAACACCGCTTTGCAGATCGCGAAGCCCAACCCGACTATGAACTATGGCTGGGTCTACTCCACCGCTGGGATCACCGAGAACGAGCGTGGTGTGATCCTTCACGAGTTCGGTCATGCCATCGGATACTTGCATGAACACCAGAGCCCTCGTAGGGGTGAGAAGTTGACCCTTAATGAACCAGGTACGCGCAATCTCAGTCCTGGGTTCTAATGACAGACCGTCGTTAACATCGATATCGTGGCCTCCCCTTCTCTCAGTCATCATCGAATACTACAAGAGGACTCAGAACCCTCCCTGGGACGAGGCTAAGACTCGCGCCAACGTGATCAACGTCTACAGCAGGGCTGAAGTCTCCAACTTCTCTGCTACCGACTTCACTTCTATCATGATGTAAGTCAGGTTCAACACCGACCCCAATCCCGAGCATCTAACAAACGATATGCAGGTACTTCATGCCCGCCAATTTCAACCTTCAGGGCATCGCCATCCCACCTAACAACAGGCTCTCTGCCCTCGACAAGGCCTATGCCTTCCTCAACTATCCGTTCCTCAGTGGCGCGACGTCTGTTGATCCCAACGTCAACATCGTGAATTCCCTCAACGCCGCGGGAGTCACTGGCCCTTCCAGGACTAGTATTGCTGCTGAATTCGCCGAAGGTGACTGGCGTGGTCTTCGTGCCGAGTTCACGAGGTGGACTCTCAACCAGAGGGCTGCTTTGGCTTCTGCTCCGGCTGAGGCTGAGGCTGAGGCTGCGGCCGAGGCCTAGATCCTCTCCTCACCGTTTTCTTTCTTCTGAAATCGAAATTTCGGGTTCACCTGGGTTCATAGCTTGTCAACGTATTTCTAGGGTTGTTTTCGGTTTGGGTGTTCTGGATACGAATCAGCAGTAAATCGGTATACTTTTCGAGATGTAAGGATATCTTTGTATGGAATGTAACAATATTGTGTCTAGTACTACCAGACGGGCCAAGTGGTCTATACGTCAAGATCTTCGTGAATTGTCATCGTTAAGGTCGTCTGCTGAATTGGGGTCGTAAAAAAGAGCGCCCTTTGTGTCAATCGGCTTTTCTATAAGGTTTCTAAGATAAAGGCGTGAGTTGAGGGCTTCGAGGAGAGTTTACGATGCTAACCTTGGTGAGCATGTGGTAAAGGGACCCTTGATCTCGCTTCTTGCTGTGCCGTTTCAATGACAAGTTGAAAGACAGGTTTTGAGTGGGGTCAGCAGCAGTAGGGGCTTAGATATCGCCGGTTTTCTCAGTTCCAATCCAAAAGTATTGAGACTGAAACGGGAAGATGCACACCTTGACAGGAACGCGTTCCGACGCGATCGACTTCAAAGTTTCCAAACCACTCCACTAGCAAGGACCATTCTGGCTCGCTCCACCTCAAGCAAGGATCTCTGCAACGATTTTGGTGGAGTCACCATTTCCCCTCTCCGTGAGCATCGATTATGAGCTCTTTGACGTCGTTTTGGCGTTGACTGAGAGCAACGAGTGCTTCAACAGGAGCAACAGGAGGAGCAACAGGAGCAGCGCAGGCCTCCCCGCAAAACTTGAGGGACGAACCTACAGCTACTCAGAATCTCTTTCTCTTATCATCTCCACCTAGCTGCGCGCACAACCCCCTCATTCGGTTTTCTCCACTCATGAGACGATGTCACGACATCCAACCCCCATATGCAGTCTCTGACTCGGGAACAGGCTGCCTGTCTGTCTTGGAATTGTGGCTCTTGTCCGCTCGCCATTTAATCCGGTCGGAAAGTAACCTCGTGAGCGAACTATTGGCAATGGTGTGACAAAGTACATAGCTTTTGATGGCGATGAATACGGAGCTCTTTTACTCCGATAATCTCGTTCTGGTTCTCTGCCTGTGAGGAAGCAAAGTCATGGGCGCCGCTCAACCCAACCTCTTCGAATTCGACCCATCGGTCAAATGGCGTTGTATTATCTTCTCGGTGAAGTTTAGCTCACTAGCCTCGCTCTTGGGTCTATGGCTTCGCATTCCCTCCCTTCAATGTTAATCCTGACTGCACTATCGCACAACTATGGCTTTTCTCGTGCGTTCCGTTACGGAGGTTAGCTTGGTGTGTGGCCCTTAGATCTGACTGAATATAACCCGGGACTTGCTCTTATGGGAATGGGCGCCATTGGGCATTCATTCAAGCTGCAAGAATCGATAGAAATGGATTAGTTTGGGCCGCAGATACCTGGAATCTGTCTGTGCTCGTGTTTCAACTGCATTTCAACCTGGTCGATCCAAAATTTGGGGTCATTCAACTTGCTGCGTCACTGGCTACCGCCGAGAAGCTCTCCATTCTCTCTACCNAATGGTTTTTGTATAAATACTGGGCCATTCTACCTCTTACTCTTCAGACAAGCCCACTGCTTCTACGTCTACATCTGCTCTCTACTTCAACTCCACTTAAAGTCTTCATTCGATACCATGTCTAACGAGACCGCTCCTCAGCAACCCGTCTCTACCGATGAGAACCCGGAATGGTACTCCTACTGCTGCTCCGAGCTCAGTAAGGTCAACCCAACCGGGGGTCGNTCNTCGACGGGATGAGGGCCATCCTCACCAGGGCCAGCTGGTTGTGGGATAACGGCAGGGTGGGTGACCGCGTCGCCATTCCAAAAGTTCATCTCCTCATCGTTTCTTCGTTTCAGACCATCACCGTCGGGTTCGTCAACCCGACTCCCGGCACGCCTGTTCAGCAGGCCAAAGTCCAAGAAGTCGTTAAGGAGTGGGAGAAACACGCCAACCTCAAGTTCCGCTTCATTCCCAATGGGAACGACGCTGAAATTCGGATTTCCTTCCAGCTACTCAATGGCTCCTGGTCTTACATTGGGAACATCGCCTTGCAGATCGCGAAGCCCAACCCGACTATGAACTATGGCTGGGTCCACCCTACCCCTGGAATCACTGAGGAAGAGCGTGGTGTGATCCTTCACGAGTTCGGTCATGCCATCGGATACTTGCATGAACACCAAAGCCCTCGTAGGGGTGAGAAGTTGACCCTTAATGAACCAGGTATGCGCACAACAAGTCCTGACTTCTAATGACAGGCCTTCGTTAACATAGTGGCCCCTCTCTCTCAGTTGTCATTGAATACTACAAGAGGACCCAGAACCCTCCCTGGGAGGAGGCTAAGACTCGCGCCAACGTCATCAATGTCTACAGCAGGGGTGAAGTCTCCAACTTCTCTGCTACCGACTTCACTTCTATCATGATGTAAGCCAGGTCCAACACCCAACTTGATCCCAAGCATCTGACGAATGGTATGCAGGTACTACATGCCCGCCAATTTCAACCTCCAGGGCATCACCATCCGGCCCAATAGGAGCCTCTCTGCTCTCGATAAGGCCTATGCCTTCCTCAACTATCCGTTCCTCAGGGGTGCGGCGTCTGTGGATCCCAATGTTACCCTCGTGAATGCTCTCAACGCGGCCGGAGTCACTGGCACTGCCAGGACTAACATTGCCGCTGAGTACACCGAAGGTGACTGGCGTGGTCTTCGTGCCGAGTTCACTAGGTGGACTCTCAACCAGAGGGCTGCTTTGGCTTCTGCTCCGGCTGAGGCTGAGGCTGAGGCTGCGGCCGAGGCCTAGATCCTCTCATTTTCTTTCTTCTGTTCTGAGATGGAAATTTCGGGTTCACCTGGGTTCATAACTTGCAAACGTATTTCTCGGGTTGTTTTGGGTGTTCTGGGTTCTGGGTATAAATCAGTAATCAATGTACTTTCTCCGGATGTAACGATGCCTTTGTATTGAATGTAACAATATTTGCGCCTAGTGTTCTACAAGCGAAGTGTTCTATATGTCCAAATCTTCATCGGGATCGTCATCGTCGAGGTCATCTGCGGAATCGGGGTCGTAGAAGATAGCACCCTTTGCGTCGACTGGCTTTTCTATCGGTTTTCCTGATACAAACGTCAGTCAAGGCCGTCGAGGAGAATTTATGATACTAACCTTCGTGAGCATATGGCAAGGGGACCTGTGATCTCGCTTCCTGCTGTGCCGTTGTCAATGACAGGTTGAAAGACAAATTTTGAGTAGGGTCAGCAGCGGTTGGGGCCTAAATACCATCAAACTGTTCAGTACAAATTTTAACAATCGGCCATTTAATAGGACGCTCACCTCGACAGGAACGCGTTTCGACGCTATCGTCTTCAAAGCTTCCAAATCATTCCACTGACAAGGACCTAGAGACAACGACCACGCCTCCAGCTCGCGCTCTACGTTGCGTTTCTTCCCTGCTCCACCTCTTACGAGGATCTCTACGACGATTTCAGTAGAATCACCACTCCCCTCTCCTTTAGCGCCGAATACGAGCTCGTTGACGTCACTTTGGCGCTGACTGAGAGGAATGAAGACGCTCCAGAACTTGACGTCGGGTGAGAGTGGGGGTGGGGGAGTGAGGTATTCTGTGTTCAGGTGAGTGACGATGGCTGTGGGGTGGCCTTTGATATGGACGAGGGATGTGGAGAAGGAAGCTTGAGTGACCAAGGAGATTAAATCGACATTTGTCCCATGGAGGATCAGAGAGGAGCCTAAATTGATCAGGGGACATGGAGGGTGGTCAGGAACACAGTTGTTTTGGGATAGAAAAACATCGCTCGCTACTCACCCGGCCGTGCGGACAGCTTTTTGTGTGCAGCGTGCAGATGTTTGTAGGTCTCTGAGGGAGATTCTATGTCTGATAGCAAGGTATCGATCGAGTCTATCACAAGATCGATAGGACCTGTAGTGTTTTCCAGAGCTAGATGTGGTGTCTTCTTTCAATATCGGAGTGACTGGAGAACTAAATAATCCCTCTACTGACCTCGCTCGACAGTGGACACTATCTGTGTCCCGGGATTGAAATAGTTTGCAGAGTATCCAGGGACATTTTCTAGCCAATCGTGAACTTCAACATCATCGCCTTCCACTAGATCTGAGGGAAGGTGAAGCAAAGAGAACAAAACCCGATGTCGAGCCTTGTCTTTCCATGCCAGCGGTTTTGAAAGATACTGCCGAAGTATCGGAATCGCTGTTTGCGCTGCGGATGATTGGAGAACGACCAGAGATGGCCGGTTTTGCGGATCGCTGATGAAGTTTCGGAGGAGAGTCATTGTGCGCTCTTCCGTATGCTAATTAGGTTTGTCAGGTCCGATCAATGACTACAGCCACATGAACAAAATTAAGCACTTGATAATAAGCTACAGGGGATCTGGCTATGGCCATAGCTTTAGCTACCTATAATGCTTTTCGCTTCGACCATTTTTCACGAGAGAGTGAATATTTCGACACCTTCCAGCCCAAAGCCCCCATAGATGTATGGTCACCATCGGTTTGGAAACCCGCCTTGGAAAGGCAAGATCCAACATACGGAAGCAAGGCTCCATACCCGATGCCTTGAATCTCATTAACCCCCGAATCCTTGGAGAATGCGTGCTTGATCGCATGTTCCACCAGGTCGTCTTGAATTCCTACTGGACGATAGCGTTCCGAGACATGGAAATGCCGGATTACTCCTGTCCTTCCTCTGGTGGCACTCGATGATGCTTTTGGACCGAAAGGTGCGAGTGGTGGAACGTCTCCATCCTCACCGGAGCAATCGAGGGCAATCAACCCTACAAAGTTGTCTCCATACTCCAGGACCCACAACCCTGAAGCAGGTGACTTGGAGTAATACGCCTCGAGTTGCCGTAGATCTGGGTATTGAAGGACTAAACGGGTATGTTCCTCGAATTCTTGGCGATGATACCTGCACATCGAACCCACGATCGAGCATCAGAAATGACAGAAGAGAAGATTGACAATTGCTGAGTATCTCACCAGTCAACAGCGAAGAGCAGGGGCACGGCGACAGCTGCCAAGGCGGGCAATAGCCGAACGTACTCCCAGAGTCCATACATTCCTTCGGGCCACCATCCCGCAATTTGGGTGAAGATAGCACTTAGAGCTATCCAGACCGCGATGAAAATGGGGTGTCTATAAACTTTTTCCAAAGATCAGCTTCGAGTCTATGTTTGCTCTCCGAGAAAAGCATGCGGGGATAGACACTTGCCTTGGTTGTTGGCACACGCTAACAGTTCCATGTTGGCCTTCCCGATCGTAAACCGAACGAGCTTTTCATCCTGTGGGGTGTAGGGCCGTATAACAGCGACCGCCTGCGACATGGTGGGGGTCCGTCAACTCTCGTCGCTCGAGCTCAACGGTGCCAAAAAACATTTCGAGTTAAAAATAGATCAGCAGCCCTCGGAATGAACGTGCGTGGGTGGGTGAAGGGCCTTTTCCGAGCCGTCTGTTCTGGGAGGTTGAGCACCTGGACTTCGGAAGTCAGTACCGTTCTGTGAGGAACAAGTCGCTCAATTGAACACCCCGTCAACCCCCAACCTGCGGATAGCGGATAGAGTGGAAAGAGGCTCGGTCTTCCTTTAAAGGGAATCCCCGAGGTGACGCTACTTTGAAACATGGACTATTCTTAGGTCTCCGAACCTTCAAGCTTCATAGATAAGAGCAGATGGTGAGTTTTACGTAGAGAGTCATGGCCTTCTACCATTGGCGAGTTTTGGGGGCCCGGTATTGAATGGTGTTTCGGAAATGGAACGAACACCCCAGGCTTTACATATAGTTATGCCCCGCGTATTTTTGTCGAGGTGCGGTGGGCCTGAAGTTGAGGTCTGGTGATGCGTTCGGCACCAATCGGATTTGGGACTTGGATTGAGTTTGGAACTGCGCAGAGGGTTGGGTGGGCAAACTTGGACAAGTTCAGGGAGAATGGGCGCTCTCCGACTCGGAATCAATATTAATGTGATGGGATCTGCGGAGACTGGCAGGTCTCTCTGGAGACTATGAAAGACCATGGGGAATCGGCAGGATGAGGCTCCTCTTGAACTCTTTTTCCTTTCGAGGCTTGCAGCTGCTCTCCAGCCGTCCAGAAAAAGGTGCCAGTGGAATTCGCCTATAGGCTCCTTGATCAACGGAAGTTGGGGTCTGCTACGATAACGATGTGGTATTTTCAGAGACTTGAAATTTATGTTTCTGCAGAAAGGCTATGGAGTAGGGTCTGCAAACAAAGTTCAAACCCACGAATGGGGCCAGGAAGCACGTCCACCTGATCGTCCGAGTCATATTCCGAGCATCGAATCCCATTGCGGATCCGAAGAGCTTCAAACTTCAAACACTGCATGACGGCTGGCGGTTAGTGTTACGAAAACGATATGACAAGAAACTTTACGAAGTTAAGGGCCGCTGGAGTATCCAAAAGAGGGCATCCGACATCCGTCGACTGTGCAGCGTAGACATCGCGACGAATTGAGTTATATACGAGAAGGTGCTGTGTACTCTTGACTTGCTGTTTCATCGGAAATCACAAGCTGAAGAGAATTTTCAATGCAGGGATAGGAAAGCGTGCCATAACTTACATTTCTCGGTCTACACGGTCAATCCAATCGAGTCGCCGCTGCTGTAAATACCTGAGGTATAGAAACCGTTGGGGACGAAATCGTGTGGGGTACTTGGCCTGGCCCAAGTGATTTACGCCCGCAGCCAACATCGTGTATGTTATTTTTGTCTTGATTTCGCAAGAAGCGCCAATCCTTCAAGGTTCATTGAAGGCTGGAGACCATGATGCTTGCCGAAATTCCGGAATTTTAACTAGATGCCGAGTCTCGTGTGTTTGGCGGTCACACTCTATCACAAACAAAGGATGGTCTTGGCACTGTTTGGCCGACAGCGATCACTGTCGACTCCAACGTGCTCAGCACCCACTAGCTCGGCCAGCGACACACCGGTTTTGTACTTTCTACTCGACAAACTCGTCTCTTCTCTCTTTCAGTCTGAACGACTCTTATTTTTCATTTCATCTATATATCCTGATATTCGACCTATGAACGCCGATACTACCAGCGCTAATTATGTACCTGAAGACTCTGGAAAGAAGGACCAGGCGAATAGGGCTCCGTCTCCTTTAGAAGAACCCAAGCACTCGGAATCTCTCCATGAAAGCGAGAAGGGCAATCGGACCATGGAATCCGGGGATTTCGATACTACAATCGTAGCAGGGGACACCACACTTCAGAACGCAAGCCTACACGTCAAGAGCAAATCCACGGACTCCTCCGCTTCTCCTCGTATCTTCAGCATAGCACAGGGACTATCTGGTATTGGCCAAACGGCATCGGACCCTCAGCCGCAACAACATGCAAGTGCTCAACAGGACGTGAATGAATCCTACGCTGGCGATATCACACAGGATGTAACGATCATTGCAGAAGAGCATCCGACAGAAGAAGAGGAAGAAGAAGCGAAACGTCCAAGCAGCAGCACTGAAGATAATAATAGTTCAGCAGCGAAGGCTCCTTCCGTGTCACCTCGATCACAACCAGCACGCCCGCCTGTGAAGAGCCTGCAGTTGAATATCAAACCACCATCGCCGCAGCCTTGGGACCTCGTCAGTCCCGCCGAGGATCGAGACGAGAATAACGGCCGTGTGGTGAAGATAGGGCTCTCGATTCCGCCCTCGGCTGGAGGGTATTCGTCTGGGACGCAGAATTTCGGCGCTATGCAGAGTGCAGTAGGGTACGTCTGCATATCCATCTCTCTTACTCTCTCTCTCTATTTGTTCCGAGTTCAGGGAGGCGTCGTCTACAGTGTGCGAGGTGATGGTGGCTACTACGTATTCCTTCGATTCAATCGGCTCTGCGTTTTCTGCCCCCCCTTTCGTCGTCGATTGCATTCCTCGGGCTTATAGTGGCCGTTGCCGACCATCCCCCTTTTGCGGCTTCTTGTTTGTATTGGCGGTGTTAGAAGAGGGTGCTCACGTTTTACATTTGGTCTTTTCAGGAACGGGCGACCACTCGTACCTAAATCGTCGTATTACTTTGGACCGCCTGGACCAGATTCAGCTTATGGGACGCCGCCGGTCGGGCAAATTGGTGTTCACCATCCCCGAGAGATATTGCGGATCGAGCGAGATTATACCGGAGGAGAGGTTATTCAGTTCGCCCCCATCTACCCTCTAGAGCTCGAAAACAGGGTGAGTTGTTGTGTTTGGTATCGGTGTTGGTGCGCTTTTACTGATAGTCGCTCTTGTTTTGTGTTTGCTCGTCCGTTGGGTGGATCGCGGTGATGCAGTTGACACCAACGCAGTTCCTTGAAGCCGTAAATTCCATCAACGAGATTCTCATCTCAGCTCATAGTATAAGATACGCTTTTTGGGACAATCTCGTTACGGTGGTGACGTTGCAGCTATCAAGAGCGTTTCTGTCAACGCATTTCGAAAAGGTTCGTTTGTTCATTCTCCGAGGCTTTCCAGGATGCGGAGGAGAAAGTGGGTTGGCGTTGTGCTCATATTTCGCTTCATGTTATTAGGAGATGAAGCGGCTGCAGCATGTTATCGACGATCTTAACGTTATGTGGTTTAATCCCGTGGGGTTGAACATATTGTGGCCTGGCGATGTTGCTTTCCTCTTCGTACGTGTATTCTGTCCAAAATTTGACATCACGGAGGGAATTGACGGATATCTCTTTCCGCTCTGCACAGCTTGAGATTGAATACTATGTCGGTTGTTTCCTCTTTCCATCGGGGAGCGTGTACTGATAAATTTTCCTGCTTCTTGTAGTGACTCTACCTGCTGTGATTTACCTTTTATCATGAAGACAAAGACCTAGGCTGGGCCACTAGAAGAACCGTAGTCTCATGGACATCTTCACTCGTGGCGGGGATGCCGGAGAGGAAATGATTGGCGTTCCTTTCTCCCCGGGGAATGTTGTTTTCGAAATCAAGGCGCCCAGCCTGATGACTCTGACGCGTATACAGTTTCAGCGTCTTTTTTTGCAGTAGTTTGGTCGGTGACACTTGTTTTCCGAATTGAATCGGGATTGGCGCTGTCGGCCTCCCCAGCCTATTCCTCGGTTGAGGTGGGATTGTGTTTGATTGTTGTTCTTCGTTCAGCAGGGGTAGTAGATTTCGCCAATGTCTAGTTATTAACTATCATATGGTCTCGTTCCCGGTAGCATGAACTGCGACGATGTAATTGCAGTGACTGTGGGGTCGGATGGATCGGATGGCTATGGGGGGNACTCGCCGGGTGTAAGCTGAGCCGCAGCGACGTCATACGTCAGGGCTAGACCGTCGAGCTATTCAAAGGACAGGATAGAAGCGGTCAGGACGGAAGTACAGAATGTGAATGATAGAGATGTTCTGTCGTTGGCCTGCCGCGGCATTCGCGGAAATGCGTGGACCACCCCGTGCATGGACCACATTCCCTAATGGGGTCGCGAAGATCCCAGCTCGGACGCTGCGAACCGATGCCACGCGTGCATGGCAAGCCGGCCTTTCAAACTCCGCCGACTAAATGGCAGAAATGTGTGAATTGATATCGTGCTTGGTAAGCCAAGGATTTGTTTCATCCTCAGGTCTGCGCATTCGTTCTCCTCGTACCATCACTGCTATAAAGATAGTCGACGCATCTCGTTCTTATCCGCTTACCCGGTACCCCATTCCATCCCCCAGGCTGCTCGTTGCCGCCCCCCTCGTCGTGCTCGACGTTCTGCTCCTTCATTAGCCCAGCGCTCCCTGCCCTCCCCCCCGGTCCCCATGGATTCATATCGCAACACCCCGCCTCTCTGGGACTTTACCAGCGCCCCCAACTCGTATCCTCAGATGCCCGATATCGACTTCATGTCGATACTGGACAAGTTTCCAGGTCCATTGTCTAACGCCGCCGACGGTCTTTCATTTGGCGGCGTCTACAACCCGAACCCCAATCCCCTCGACACCAGCAACATCGCCTCCTCCAGCCGCTCAACGCCATCTGACGACAGCCCCAGCCCAACTGCCTCTCAGCACGATCAGGACGAGGCCGACGCTCCAGCCGCGAAGCGCAAGGCCACTGAGGACGTCGAGGATGGCCCCAGCTCCAAGAATCAGCACACAAGTGGGTCCCTATCTTTGTATATCCTTTGTATACCATTCTCAATGAATCTAGTGAAAGCCCCATCAGCCTCAACGTCCAGTAGGAGAAAGTCTACTGGCAATCCTGTGAGTCGATTTCTCGTTGGAGCAACGCCCCCGCGGTGCTAACAAGTGCGACAGGCAAAGGATGAGACACGGCTCATGAAGCGCAAGGAGCAGAATCGAGCTGCCCAGCGAGCGTTCAGAGAGCGAAAGGAGAAGCACGTTAAAGACGTATGTCTTATCGTGCTAAATCATCATTTCTTATTCTCATTATGTTTTTAGCTCGAAGATAAGGTCGCACAGCTGGAGGCGAAGAACGAAGAGGCGGTTCATGAGAACGAGAACTTACGGGATCTCTTGAACAGACTCCAGACAGAGAATGTCATGCTCAAGCGGGGACAGTTCACCTTCTCTATGCCGAGAGATGGGGTGCTGCCGTTTTCGGCAGATTTGACTTCCTTTGCTCAGCCCCTGCCGACCTCTCCGACAGAGACGAATTTCGCTGTCCCCTCGGCTACAAAGTCCCTTAAACTCACCAACCCTCTGGACTGGAGTTCCTTGACGACATTCGATCCATCACGATTGAACCTTCTCGACGACATCACTCCTTCCCAGACAACGGCGACAGATTCGGCGATGCAGCTGGACTTTGGGTTCGGCCAAACAGGTCTGGCCTCTAACACCCCTTACACTACCTTGACCAGCAATCCAATGTTCATGTCATTCGCCTCCTCATTCGATGCCACTTCCCCACCAATTGATAATAGTCCTAATCTATCAACGTCGACAAATCAACAGTTCGACTTTCATGATCTAAACTCATTAACCGCATGGCCGTCACCACCAAATGGACAAGACGGTTCGTTTGACGATCTCCTGCAAGGTTATCTCGGCGCGAACAACAACAACGGCCTCACAAGCTTCCTTACATCCCCCGCTTCGGCCAGCCCAGCGGCCCATCATGTTTCGCCATCCGGTGTCCGAACAGCATCGTCGTCATCGTCACCATCGTCCTCATCGACCGACCCTCTGTTCACGCCAAAGGATTCGGCAACCCCGGAATCAGACGGAGGTCACCGTCACGATGAATGCCCTAAGACGAGGGCTGAGCTTGCCAAGCGCATCGAAGAATCCGGACCTTCACCATTTGCACCTTCCTGCAATCCTGTACGGAAGAGCTCAGATGGAGTTCTCGCAATGATCAGCTGTGACGGGGCGACGAGTTTCCCGAAGACTCAAAAAAAGTGAAAACAATGTTGAGGTTTTGAGTGCGTGGCGGAGTATAACCTCCAAGTACAAAGTTCGTCCTCCCGGTCGTATATGCGAAAAAGGACATTAAGCACTTATTTTATCGCTCTCTATCTTTATTGTATCACTTTAGGACACGGACATCTCGGAATTATGCTCAGAGTTCACAGCCAAGGCACGTTGTGATGGAACGAAGGTGGTACTGGAACCATCCGGTGTGCATTCGATAATGGAATCGCTAGCGAAGAAACAACAACCGAACCAACCATAGACGGGGATCTACTACCTGGGATAATTCCCATCACGGCCCAGTCTGTATCGTCGTCTATCATCAATCCAATCTCAGTATTTTTGAGTTCAACTTCCCGCCTTATTGCGACCTCAGTGAAGATATCTCCGTGAAGATCGCAACTATGTGCCTGTTACACCCACTTCGCCCATCAACTATTCGTCCCTGTGGTTCATTCAGATTTCGCCTCATTGCCTACCACCCACGGTGAATCGGTACCATTTGTTCACCTGGGTTGCTTCGTCGCCCACCAGCCATTTCCCTGCCGGCTAGACCACCTCTCCCCATTTGTCAAAGCACCCTACCTTTGTGGTATCGGTCATTCAACCCGGATTTTCAGCCAAAAAGAGGGATTGTCCCTCTTCAACTTGAGATCACCGCTCATCTCCTTGTTCATTGGACCGTTTCATCC
The DNA here is from genome assembly GCA_027579435.1 of Candolleomyces eurysporus. NCBI lineage: Eukaryota > Fungi > Basidiomycota > Agaricomycetes > Agaricales > Psathyrellaceae > Candolleomyces > Candolleomyces eurysporus. The sequence continues at coordinate 159,350 of JANBPK010000810.1, read as the reverse complement.
CACCGGATTGGCTAGACATCCCCTTGCTAGCCTATCCGTCCAATGAGCATTCATGATCAGCCACTTCTCTTCAAGGGCGTGCTTTTCGCTTATCGGAACGGGGAGCTTTGGTCAGGTGCAGGGGACGGGTGACAGTTGGTTAATTTCCGTTGTTTCTCCTGGCGCTCACTATGCTGTTATCCTCTCTCCATTTGTCCTTACTCTCTTTGTCTTTTTCGCTTCCTCTTCTTCTTTCCTTTCCCTTCTTCCCGTTGTCCGCCGTCTCTTCCCTCCTGTGTATCTATCACTTCCTTATTCGTACTCGAGTCTAGGCCTTGAAATTTCCTCTCTTTCCTCCCCCACCCTTTCCCTTTTTTAATCTACCTTTCTTGGATAACCATTTCAAAACCGCATCTGCCTCCAACGGAAATAGTAAAAGGAGGCTCTATTTTCTCGTTTGATCACACATGTATCATTATTGCCCTGTCCACCACTACTACATTCGTTGTGTGTATGTGGTTCCTGTTCCTGTCTCTCTCTCTCTCTCTCTCTTTCGTGCTAGTATCAGGTCGCGGTGTTCTAATTTGAATGATATGCTACATCCCGATTTCCAGATGTGTTTAGTGTAGCTCCCCTCCGGCGATGGGTTCCGTGCGCAATCTATAAATGTTACAGGGATTTTGGGAATGCCGGGATCGGAGTGTGCTTCCTTTGTGCATCGAGGGGCTTGAATCAAAGCCAAGCATCCACGTTCGATTCCCCCTTTTTCTCAGTGTGAGTGTTGTACCTCGCTAAAGGATGTCAGGCTTGTGGGTAAGTACTTGACCTCTCGAGTAGCAGCCTTTTGGGACCTTCGAACGCGAGAACCAGAGCCGTAGACGTCCCTCCGTGTCGGGGTTTCCGGTGGCGTCGTTCTTCTCCTCACATTTATAGTGCATTTGTTGGAAGCGAATGTACATGGGCAGGCCATGTGTTTCCACATCAGGGACATCCATGTATGTGATGGTGATATGTAGTATCGAAAAACGTTATATTGATACGAGGAGATTGCTTGTTCAATTAGAAGTAGCCCGGGGTCCAGCGATCTTGAGCATCTGTCTATCTATCTCGTCATTGAGCGCTCATAAAGTCTTCTTCGACAGATGGTAGTAGGCTGTATTCAGTTGATAACCAGCTTTTTCAAGAACCCCATCGCTTGAGGACCAAAGAGAAACGGTAGGATGGGACCACATCACTGGTATGTATTTTTGGGTTTGGGTCGTAAAAGGCCGAAAGCCGAACGACAGACCCCTCAATCCATCCATCTTGCATCAAACCCCTTGGGCCTTGTGGTGGATCGAAACCATGTGTTCACCCTTCGACATTGTGGTACGGCGCTGTTAGCTTCCATAGCTCCCCCACCCCCGTTCCTTGCGGGTTGGAGAAATCGCCGAAGATGGATGGACTTTAGTTGGTCTTAGTGCGTTCTCTCAGAACACCCATCCCTATCTTTCCGTTCCAGGGTTTGTCAAGCCCCCTTGCTTCGGAACCTCGAGTCCGGAGATCTTCCCTCCGGGGTTGGGGGATTTCTCTTTTAGGGGGGGGTGGAGACTGGCGAGAATTCCGTCAAACCCGTCCGGAGTTTCGTGACCGTTTTGTTTTTCCAATTGTTCCTCGCGAGAGGACCCAAAAAAGACATTGCTTTCAGGTGAACACCATTCGAATTGTCGATTGTGGCCCGCTTGGTGGCAATTAAAGAATTACTTCCGCCCGCCATCTGATGGATTTAATTCACTATCGTTAGCCGACCTGATCTGAGCCTTGCATGCGCAGAGTGTGTCAAGGTCTGTACATAACGTGTGTTCTTGACAGGCTGATCCTGTTGCTACTGTAGTGCTGCACCTTACTACACCTTACTACACCTTGCAACACTCACCCAAGTACACTCTCACACACAGTAAGCCTAACGTCAATCCCGGCAGAACGTGCTGAAAGAAGCCATCGGCAACCAATAATCATACTGATTATAGAAAATTCAGAGTAACGTGTACATATACATGAAGAATACAGACATAAACGAGATCACGAAGGACGAAACAGAAGAAAACCGCTCACTAAAACGGGTGCAATTTCCAAGAAGAAAGTTCAGCAGAACGTAAAAAGAAGACAACCACAACACATCGAGGCACTTCGTTCGTCCGGGAGCAAGATAATCCATCCCACCTGGTCACATCCACGCCCCAGCTACGGCCCGAAGGAAGGCAGCCAGGTATAGAACACGACAAAGAAATGAATGCCGATTGCAATGGACCTAGACGTCCCCGCCACCGCTCAAATCTCGATCGACACTAATCCTCGTCGCTGGGCGTCAAATACTCATCGTCATCGCTCAAGACTTGGTGCGACTTCCTGCCAGTACTGCGGCTACGCGCAGGCGGTGGCCGCTCATCCTCATCCATTGGTGTCAAAGCCGAATCGTACGAGGCCGTTGATGCAGCAGCCGGTCCCGGTGCCCCAGGCATGTCCGTCCCTGCAATCTGCCGTTCAAATGCGGCGTTAAACACCTTCTCCATCTCTTCGGCATCAATGTACACCCATGAACCTTCTTGGTTGTAAGTTCGCGCGTTGTTGAACATCAGTCGCCAGTCGTCTCGATACGCAATGACGTTCTTGTAGTAACCCCCATTGGATCGTTTGCGAATCTGAGCCAGAGATATCGGTTGGATAATGAGTTGGTAGTAATCGGGATAATCCTAAATGATATCATGTTAGATTGCTAGGTAGCAGATGCCTGAGTAGAGGGATCTAGACTCACCCTCTTGTCAGGGAGTTCCCGGAAGAGCTCGCAACGTTTTCGACCGGTCTCGTCCTCGCAGGCCGTAACGGCCTTGTAGCAGTCGGAGAACGCCTTCTTCATCCTGTCTCGCATGGCTGGTGTGACATCACCAACATTATTACTGCTACCGCTAGGGACAACAGCCTTGGTTCTCCGCCGTTTCTAAAAAAGAAAGCAAAAAGAAAACAACCGTCAAAACTCGAAACAATAACAATGAGTGACAGACGAACCCCTACCGTGTCATGTTCATCCTCATCGTCATCAGCCATTGAGGGAGTAACCGAATTGGACTTGCGCCCTCGTTTCCTCTTCGATCCCGCCGGTAGAGAGTCATAATCGCTAGCTTTCGCCTTTCCTTTCTTATTGCTCTTGCGTCCCCGGCCATCCCCTTCCGAAGCAGGCGTCCCACGTGCAGACTCTTCACGCATGAGTTTGTTAGCAAGCCGGCGATCCTTCTTGTCTCTGTTCTTTTCGGCTAGTTCCTGTATATCTTCACCATCCTCAAGAGCCTAAAAACATTCCACCGGTAAGGAAAGTGCCTCACAAATTGATCCGACGGTAGGTTTATCGAAAAAGGTGCTTACCATAGCCCAAGTGTCGTCATCGAGTCCATCGTTATAGCTGACGACATTTCGCTTCCTCTGGCCTCGGCCTTCCATGAGGTCATCCAGGCCGTCTTGGACGATGAATGGTTCGTCCGTCTGATAGCATTCCGGAAGTTCTTCGAGCTGCATGAGAGGTAGGGGCGGTTTACCCTTGTTCCCCATGGATCGCCAATTCTCCACAATGTCACGTTCGCGCTTGAGATCTAGTTCCCGGAAGACGCGAGCTTCGTCGTCGGAACGCGCCAAAAGCTCGTTCAACTCGTCATCGTTCATGTCACCCGCCTCTTCGTTTTCTTCTTCTTGGTCAGCTTCCAAGATAGATCGCTATGACTCAGGTGAGCACGGCGGTAATCTAAACGTCAAAAAAGGAAATAATGCATACCAAAAACTCTTCCTGTTCTTCCTGTGTGGACTTGTTATCGAAGCGACCGGCTTGAATGACCTTGTCATCAATATCAAGCTTATACCTAGCCCGCTGATACATGGCTTCCTCCACGCTCTTCTCCGTGATGAATCGCAAGATAAGGACGGCTTTGGTCTGACCGATACGGTGAGCACGATCCTGAGCCTGCAAATCAGCATGAGGATTCCAGTCACTGTCGAAGCTATAAAAAGAGTAGCGGTGGATCAGCAACGGGGTTAACGCCGGAGCGCGTCAGTGGCACGTACATGATGACGGTATCGGCAGTCTGCAAGTTGAGACCTAGACCACCGGCACGAGTGGACAAAATGAAGACCTTGTACTCCGAGTCCTTTTGATTGAAGAGCTGCACGAAAGAGGCACGCTCTTCTGTCTTGGTCCCACCATCCAGACGAAGATACTTCCAGCCCATCATTTTGAGGAAATCTTCCATAATATCCATGACCTTGGTCATCTGGAAGAAGATAAGAACCTGGGGGAGAAAGCAAAACGGCGATCAGCATGTGCACAACGGCATACGCAGAGAAATAATTGTCAGCACTTACGCGATGTCCAGTAGCGAAGAACTTGGGCAAAATTCGGTTGAGGAGCTCAAGCTTTCCAGAAGACCTAACCAGCTTGTCGTCGATATAGCCGGTAGGGTTGACCTTGTCTTCAACGCTCTCGAACAAGAAAGGATGCTGGCAAATCTTTCGGAGCTGCATAAGCTCGTTGCTGAGACCTTTGATACCAGAAGGTTTCCTGAAAGGTGGCGGGAGGAAGGAACAACGATTAGATAGCCGACGGACTAGAGACCCAAGTTAAGAACGTACCCGCCCTTCCCGTCGTTACCATCCGCAATCATCTTGTGCTTCTTCATCTGCTTGTAGAGCTGACTCTGTAGAGAGCTCATGCGGACCTTGATGACCTTCTCAACCTTATCAGGCAACTCCGACTCGACATCCTTCTTCAAACGCCTCAACAAGAAGGGTCGGAGGACCTTGTGGAGACGCTTAATGATAAGCAAAGCTTCTTCTTCGTTCAGCTCGATCTTATCTCCGGTACCAGAGTTGGCGAAAGGCGTGTTGAACCATTCGTCGAAGGACTTGACCGAGTTGAAGATCTTGGGCAAGACGAAGTTGAGCAGAGCCCACAGTTCGGGAAGGTTGTTTTGCAAGGGGGTACCAGTGAGAATGAGACGGTAGCGCGAGTGGTAGTAGGTCGTCAGGGTCTGCACGAGTTTACTCTGGGTGTTCTTCATACGATGACCCTCATCTGTGGATCCGAATGTTAGCCAAGCAAGACAGGAAAGTAACGGAAGTCACTCACCGATAATCATGTGCAGCCACTTGATCTTGCAAAGGTGAGGTCGGTCCTTGATGATATACTCGTACGTTGTCAAGAGGACTTGGAATTGGCCCATTCGAAGGTCTTGTTGGAGTGCACGACGCTGAGTAGGATTGCCCTTGTACGAGATCATCCTGACAGATGGTGCCCACTTGGCGAATTCGCCAGACCAGTTGGTCATGGTTGAGAGTGGCACGATGACGAGGTATGGACCCCTCTGTCGCTTCACTTCAATGAGGAAGGTAACCAGGGAAATGGTTTGAATAGTCTTTCCGAGACCCTATTAACACTGTTAGCACGAAGAACTCCAAAGTCGATAGACGGTACCACTTACCATCTCGTCTGCAAGGATACCATTGAGCCTGTTGTTGTACAAGCTGACCATCCATTGCAAACCCTTCAACTGGTACTCCTTCAATGTGCCACCAACAAGGATACTTGGCTGTTTGACGATCTTCTCCGAGACACGGTGAGCGATAGCGTAGTAGTCAATCTTCCTGTCTGTCTCTTCATCGTCCTTACTGATCTGAGCACCGAATGTCGCCTCTGACGTTGGGCCTTCATCTGGATCCTGACTTTGTTGATGCTGAAGCTGTCCGTACTCGTTCTGCTGGGCAACGACTGCCTGAGCGAGGGAGTCAAGATAGCCATCGGTCTGCCTGAGGAGGTGGGTAATACGAGTATCCTTGGCAGTATCAATGAGCTTCATATACGCCTCTTCGTCGTCATTCTTAAGAGCCTTGAGACGCTCCTTCGCCAATCTCTCGATACGCTTCTGCTCCTCCTTCTCGGTCTGAGCGTGGAAGCTTAGAACCGCTCGACTCAGGCGCGAGAGCCTGTCTTGGGCTGCCCTGTTGGCGTTGATGACTTCGCGACCGTGAGTGACAATGATACCGAGTTGCTCGACATGTTTGTGCTTGGCGCGACGCTCCCTATCTACCCTCTGCTTGCGTTCAAGCTGTTCAATCATGCGAGCGTCCCGAAGAGTAGGCTTGCGAGGAGCTCGTCGGAATTCAAGACGGTTAAGAGGAAGCATCGAACCATGGGTGAGGCGCTCTGCAACTTGAGCACGCATCGCACGCTGCTTCTCCAGCACACGGAGAGACTTGAGTTCGATGAGGGCTCGGAGTTTGCCATGGGCCCCTGGTGGTGGGTGAATGAGGGATCTGAACGTATTCTCGGTCTTGATAATGTCAAGGGAAGGCTCAGCTGCTGTGTTGTCGTTTTCCTTCTCCTCCTTCGTGCCTTCGCCCAGAGTCAGGTCGAGATTGGTCTCGAAATCACCGTCCCCGATAGTGGAAGGCAACGACTCCAACTCTGAAATCCTCTGCTGAATCCTGGCTTCAATAAAACGTTCTCGCTCGTTGAGGATCTGGTGGGCGTCAAGGCCAGCTGGCATGATGGTAGGTATCAGGAGTCGTTGGAGACGGGTGGCATACAGCTTAGGATCTGCGTCTGGCGACCGCTTGAGATGGGAGAAGGGGTGTCGGTAGGCATTGTAAGGGTATATCCCCGAGTCGACGTTATCCTCGAGGAATGGACCTTTGGGAAGGGTGGAGGGATCGACAGGCTCGGCGTCTTCGACCTTGGGCTCCCCTGAGGGTGGCACCGCAGCGGGGGCTGGTGTGGTAGACTCTCGCTTTGCGACCTTGACTGCAGCATCCACGATTCTTGAAGGCACATCTGGAGGTTGAAGCATCTTCTCGAGATCAGGAATGGCACTGTTGGGCACTCGAATGGCTTGCTGGATGTGGTCTGGAATGGGCATGCCCCGGTTGAGAAGCTTGAAGGCGTGTATCTGGGCGCGAAGAGCTGATATCTGTGGGGCAGTGAAGGAAACGGGGGCTTGCGTGGGTGCAGAGATTGCCTGTGTTGGCACTTGGCCAGATGCGAGAGAGGCCACATTGGCGGCACTTCCGTTGGTCAGCGGCGCAGCATGACCATTGGCCATTTGCTGTTGAGGCTGCTGGAGCCGTGCTTGATTCTGACCGTTCTGGCGCGCTGAGGGCACACTGCAATGAGCGAAAGGACAAAGTGAAGAAGGTCAAGACGCACCCTGGTTCAGCGTCGTAATGTATTTGACGAGATTTTCTAGTTCGCCAGGCATCTTCTGTTCTGTGGGGTTTTGGCGCAGAAAGTTGGCCCGCTGGACATGTGTGAACAGGGGAGCGAGAGAGATCAGAAAGTAATAAACATACGGCCATCATCTGCTGAAGCTGGACATCTGTGGCCCTTTGTTGCTGCTGTAGCGTTGGCTGGCCCATGGGCTGCTGCACGATGCCGTTGCCCAGCATTGGGGCCGACATTGGGCGGAAACGAGGGGAGAGGGGAGAGAGAGACTATGGACGACGGACGCGGCGCGTGCAAGGCTCGGAGGACGAGATTCGAGGACTTGAAAAGGTCACGAAAGCCGCGTGATGAATGCAGAGAAACAACGCTCAACCCTGTGACACATTTGTCACCCCCGTCACAATGGCTGTGCGTGTCTCCGTCACGTGGTCTAATATACGATTCGCGTCACCGCGACCGACTGGGCTTGACTCCATCCCACCACCATGCCAGCAGAGAGAGCAGGAGTGCGTCCACGCCCTTGCACAATGAGCAGTTGCTGATAGCCACACAGTATACAGTGACCATGTTTTTGGTCGACACTTCGCCCTCCATGGGCAGTGTGCGGACCGTCGATCTGCCTGATGGTCCGAACGGCGAAACGCGCACGACCGAAATGACCAACCTTGAATGGGCGCTCCGCTATGTCAAGACAAAAATACAGGAGATGGTATGGTATGCCCACTCTCTGGCCTCATTGTCCTGACCGCGTCCTAGATTTTCAATGGAAGGAAAACAGACCAATGCGGAGTCATTGTGTTTGGCTCAGAAAGTACGCATTGTTCTGTCTTGAGCCGGGCAAAGTGTTAATATACCTCAAGCTACTGATAACATCATCAACGATAAGAGTGGAGGGTATGAAAACGTCGAGGACTATATCCCCATTGGCCAACCAAACTCTGGTACACTCGCCAAACTCGACGCCTTGGAAGCTTCGTCGGTCACTGGCGATCGTAAGTTGACTTACCTCGCCATATTCACGGAACCTCATAACTGTCCTCAGCTATCGATGCACTCATTGTTGCCATTGAGACTCAAGCCCAATATCTGGCAAAGAAGAAGACTTGGACTCGCAAGATCGCACTGGTAACGGATGGCCAGTCGGAAATTGAAACAGAAGACTGGGAGGCGACTGTCGACAAAATGAACGACCTGGACATTCGCTTCACTGTTGTGTTAGTCTATCAACCTTTTTCACGCCATCATCCTAACATGCAGGCAGTGGCGTAGACTTTGACGACCCAGACTGGGGATACGAAGAAGAGGACAAGAGCGAGCTCAAGGTAAACTCACCCTTGTCTCGATCATTAAATGGTCTTAATGCTTCTTTCACAGAGAAACAATGAAAAATTCTTCCGCGAGCTAGTTGACCGGGTCAAGGAGGACAATGGTGTCCTGGGAACCTGTGCACATGCCCTTGAAGAAGTGGGACGCCCCGAGCAGAAGATGGTTCGTTCCACTCTCATGGCTACTACAATCCGTCTAGGGAACCCAGACAGGGATCCCGAACAAGCTATCGAAATCATGGTCAAGGCAAGCAAGGCGACAGCCATTCAGCGTCCAGCAACCATGAAGAAGTTTGCTCTTCGCCTAGGCGATGGAGACGAAATGCAGGTCGACGAAGAGGAGGCGGACCCCAACAAGCCATCCGTGTTCTCGCAGCTAAAGATGCGGACGGAGTATTATGTCGACCGCAATCCTCGTGCTGAAGACGACGACGGTGACGTCAAGATGGAGAAAGAGGATGAGGACGCTTTGCTCCTGGAAGGCGATGATACACAGACGAAGAAAGAAGGGAAAGAAGAGGCTTTGGAGCAAGTCGAAAAGGAAGAGCTCATTCGAGGCTTCAAGTACGGCACTACCTACGCCCCATGTCCTGATGGCCAATTCCCTCGGTTGGACACTATCAAAGGTATCACTATTTGTGGTTTCTTCCCAAAGAGCAACGTATGTTTTTTTTTTCTGGTCCATGTCCGAAAGTCCTTATTGACCCGCTATTTCAGTTCCGGCGTGAACTATCTATGGGAGAGATTCAGTACATTTGGGGTGACCCGTCCTCACCCAAGCAACAAGTTGCGCTATCGTCCCTCGCGAAAGCCATGGATGACGACGGTAAAATTGCGATTGCCCGCTGGGTATCAAGGGATGGTATGGATCCCAAAATGGGAGTTCTAGCCCCTTGTATCTTCGAGAAAGTCGATTGTCTGCTCTGGGCTCAAATGCCTTTCGCAGACGATGTTCGCAAATACGCTTTTGCTTCTCTCGACAATCTGGTCTCGAAGAAGGGAGAGACGCTCACTGAGCATCCGTATCTTCCTACTGAGGACCAGTTGGAGGCTATGGACAACTTTGTGGATGCCATGGACTTGATGGATGCAGGGGAGAAGGACGAGAATGGGTAGGTCTCACCTCTTCTGAGCTTGTGACAGTATGCTGACCTATCTCGGTAGTGTCCGGCAGCAATGGTTTAGCACTGCTGAGTCCTTCAATCCAGCTATCCATCGTATTAAGCAGGCTATCTTCCACTGCGCCGTCGTTTCGGATATTGCAACCAACCCTCTCCCACCTCCGCATCCTGATTTGTTGACTTTCCTTGAACCACCATCGAGGGCGTTGAAACGCGCCAAGCAGCCTCTCGAAGCTTGCAAGAAAGCGTTTAATGTCAAGCAGGGTAGGTCAAACTTGCCGTTCACCATGCACCCCCAGCAACTGTCTCATGTCTTTTGTTTTTTACTCTAGTGCCCAAACGTGTTGGAAAAGCCAAGAAAGAGGACCACGCTTATGCCCCAGACGAGGCTGACGCGGAATTGCTCCTCAACCAAAACCAAAAAGGCTCGGCGCCTCTGCGTGGTCAATCAACGTTCATTTCTTCAGCCGCTGCCGGAGCCTCGTCTTCCTCCCAATCTCAGTCACAGACTCAGACCAGGCTGAAAATCACGGGCAATGATAGTGGGTCGGAGACTGAGCCGGAGAGCGATGGGGAGGACCTTTTGCTTAACGCTCCAGCGGCGTCTTCGAGTAAGAAGGGTAAAACGCCGTTGGCTTTGCCCACGCCTGCTAGGTCTGTTTCGCCCAAGGCTCGTGGTAAAGGCAATGCTGGCGACGATGACGATGAGGTTGATCCTGGACGAGCGCCTGGTCGGATCATTGGCTCGACCAATCCTCTGAAGGATTTCAAGAAGAATTTAGCGCAGGGGGATGTGGTGAGCAAGGCGGTTGAGGATTTGGGTGCTGTGATCACGGAGGTTGTGTTGAAGCCTTTTGCGAAGAGGAGGAGTGATGAGATGGTGGAGTGTATGACAGAGTTGAGGAGGGTGTCTTTGGAGGAGGATGAAGTGGATGCTTGGAATGCGTGAGTTTGTCTTCATCTTCTCTTCGTGATCCTTTTTGTTAATGGAATCCCNTTTTTGGTGGTGGTGCGATAGGTTTTTGCAAGACCTCAAGAACAAATGCCTTGCGCCCAAACCAGCGGGTAATGCTACGTTTTGGAGGACAGTGCAGGAAGTTGGGAGGCCGTTGAGTTTGATTAGCGATAAGGAGGCCAAGAAGCATGGTGGGACTTCACAGTATACTGAGAAGCAGGTGAAAGAGGTGTGTTTTTTACTCGTTCTGTGCTAGTGACTCGAGGCTGATATGAGTTTAATAGTTCGTTGGTGCCTCGTGAACATCGTTATACTCTCTGCACTTGGATGAACCTTTTTTCGATGTTATCTAGTCCGAGTCTTGTCCCTGTGTATATCTTTCCGAAGTCATTGTACCTATATTTCTTGATAAACGGCTTTCCGGTGCGATGTTTGGAAACGGAAACCCACCTTCTCAATTCCGAGATTGCGGTACGCAGTAGACGAGTGAAACCCCGCGGAATGCAGGTTCGGAATGCAATCGGATTCAATCATGCTCAGCGTTCACGTTGTACAGGCGCTCACTGGCACATTTGTATTTTACTCAATTTAAATATAAAGAGCGGTGAGCTATATATTGAAGCAGTAGGCAACTGCTTTCAAACTACCTCGAATATTTCCTCAACGTTGTGTTGAGAGTCGACTGGAGAAGGTCCAATGTGGCGGTGACGTTCAACGGACGAAGCGGTTTCGGCCATTTCGCCGACGAATGCCAGTGAAGGAATTTCAGCATCCGTTCTGTTTGTTCTTCACAACGCCTGTCGCCTGTCGTATAAAAGCCAGGCCAGGATCCAAGTGGTTCTGTGCCTCCAGGTTCCTCGCTTGCAACTCCGTCCATCCCTTAGACTGGGAAATACATACGACGTTTCGGAACTTCCGCCGATCCGCACCTTTCTCGCGCTCTCTCTCTTTCAGGCCTTGCGCTCGTTCCCTCATGTCTCTCAGTCTTTTCCGGTCTACCCTGCGCTCAGCTAGGAGTACTAGGCAGCATAGGTTGAGGCTTGTTACGCCTGCTTGTGTTACTATCACTTCGAGCAGCAAGAATGTCCCCCTTCGGTTTATGAGCTCTGGGAGTGCTAAGCTAGCTGATATCGACGTATGTTAACTTTCTTGTTGCTTTCTCTCCCTTTTCTCTGTTCGTTCTAGTGCTCATGAGTGTTTCTATCTCTGTGTGTGTAGCCTTCGCGGGTTGAGATTGTCCAAACGACAAAGCCTGGTGTTCCCCCTCCCTCTGCCAGTCTGAAATTTGGGCATACCTTCGTGAGTGCCCTCCGTATCTTTTGTTTATGGGATATGATAGCTGACTGAACGAACCTCTCGGGGGACATACGTGCGGTTAGACTGACCATATGTTGACTATTCCTTGGGACGTCGTGTCTGGATGGGGTGTCCCACGAATTCAACCCTGTGAGTACGACATACACCGCGCACCCCTTCGGTCGCCTCACCTCATTGCTCAATTACTCACCCTACCTTTTTTTTCCTTACCAGATGGTCCACTCGAACTCGAGCCCAGTTGTACCGTTCTCCACTATGCCCAGACGATCTTTGAGGGAATGAAGGCATACAGACACGATGATGGGAGGGTCACTTTGTTCCGTCCGGATATGAACATGAAGCGGATGAACACTAGTGCGGCGAGGATTGCGCTTCCTGTGAGTGGTCTTTCCTTTGTCTGCTATTTCGCTCCCTTCTCTTCTCGGCTGCTATCCCTGTTTGTTCGTTTCGCTGTATGGTACATGTGTCTAGTCTGGTTATCTATTTTTCGACCGTCATTTCCGATACGGATCCATGCTACTACTTGCCGACCGATTCATACCGCGGCGGAATCCACTGATATGAACNTTTTTTGCTCCTTCTGCGGGTAGACTTTCGATGGGGAAGCACTGCTCGAGATCATCAAGCAGCTTATTAGGATCGACAAGAGCTGGATACCGAAGGAACCGGGACATAGTCTGTATGTTCGGCCTACACTCAGTATGTCTAGTTCTATCCTCTTTTGGTCTTTTGTCCTGGTTACTGACGAACCTTATGCTGCCTCTGTTCAATTTGAAATCGAATTTGACTCTTAATTTTTGCCGATAACGCTAGTCGGAACCCAGAAAGCTGTAGGCGTCGGCCCACCGAACGAAGCTCTCCTTTTCGTCATCCTCAGTCCCGTCGGCCCCTACTACCCCAACGGATTCAAGCCCGTATCGCTTTATGGCACCACCGAGTATGTGAGAGCTGTTCCTGGAGGTCAGTATTCCCTTCGCCTTTTCGTCTTCTTTTTTTTCCCAAATGTTANTTTTTTAGGCACTGGTGCTTACAAGCTCGGCGTAAACTATGCACCTGGAATCCTCCCTCAAAAGGAAGCAGCTGAACTCGGATACGCACAGAACCTCTGGTTACACGGTCCTGAGCATTACCTCACCGAAGTGGGCACTATGAACTTGTTTGTCGTTTTCAAGAAGGCGGATGGAAGTAAGTTTTTTTAAGTCTCTCTCTCCAATCTCTACAGGAACGAAAGAAACTAACACACTCTTTTCGACCAGGCTACGAACTCGTAACGCCCCCATTGGACGGTATGATCCTCCCCGGTGTGACGCGCGATAGCGTCCTCTCCCTCGCCCGGCAGCATTCTTCCTCATCCTCCGTTATTCCTGATCTCCCCTCCAAAGTCACTGTCTCCGAACGCCCTGTGACCATGGCAGAAGTGAAAGAGGCTTCGAAGAACGGGACACTTGTCGAGATGTTCGGAGCTGGTACGGCAGCTGTTATCAGCCCCGTGGATAGGATTGGGTATCTGGGTGAGGACGTACATATCCCTACGGGCGAGGATGGTATGGGTCCTATCAGCAGGCCTATTTGGAAGGAGCTTGTGGGTAGGCAGACNGGGGGATATCAAGAGCGATTGGAGTGTCGAGGTTTAATGAGCCTTGGTTCAATGGCCTAGATCTTACTTTGTCACCGCGCTGTTGCTTTTTATAATGTGCTTATGACCTTGCTTCATTTGTGTCCTACGATTTTATAGAACACTTTTGGTTTATTGATTTAACTCAATTGTGCGTTTTCTCTGAGGTGAGACTCAAGAAATCATTGGATTCGCAAGAAAATCGACATGCACAAGATAATAATGTTATCGAATAAAGCGGCAGAAATGTATGTAAGAGGGTAGCTCGTGAATGAAGGTGACAACGGTGTGTTTGTAGAGGACGCTGACTTGACGAATGAAAGTACAGGATGTATGTGCAAGAATTGGGCCGAAGAAAGACACAGATGTGATTGCGGGGGGTCATAAAGGTCATGAAGGCATCATACGAATAGAGTGTGCGAATGAGATATATGATAAGAATATACAGGCAAAAAGAGGAAGGTGGGCATATTGCATAGGCGCAAGCACAAACAAGAACCGAAAGTCACTGAAAATGGGTCCAAAATGACCGGCCACGAAAAGTGAAAAAGAATACAAAATTCAAGCCTGCTCCTTCTTCTCCATAGGCGGCGACGGGGTATGTTTGGCCGGAGGCGTTCTCGACATTCCTCGCCCTCCAAGATCCTTCCTCATAGGCGGTGACGTCGTCCTTCCACGTCGGTCATCAATCGACATCCTCTCGTCTCCGTGTACTGGAGGACTCGCAGGTGGCGATAATGTTGCGATAGGAGGTAGAGGCATCGATGCACTCGAATGTCCCGCACCGAGAGGCCTTGGGTGGGGCGGCAGGACGACGCCGTTCAGGGGTGGTGTGCTGGCTCGCTCGTACATCTCCCCAGGTACATTCCTTGCCTCGGGTGAATGTGATGCTGGCTGAGTTCTGAAAGGAATTGGCGATGGTCTCGTACTGCCATGCACGGGGGTCCTCCCACCACTCATCGAACTTCTCCGTCGTGACGAGTCAGTCCTCGACCTCTTGCTCTGCTCGCTCTCGTCGCTGGCTCCACCCGGACTTCTGGGCCTCTTCAATTGAGCAGCTTGGGCACCAGGAGACGCGTGACTTAGGTTACTCGAAACCGAGTTCCTGTGAGATGGAGGAGGGCGAGGAGAGGGTTGCTGAGGAGCTCGAGGGGAAACCATTGGCGACTGAGCGGCATGTTCGGATGCAGGAGTAGCGGACTCAGGAGGAGGCACAGGGCGGTATGAGTGCTGGGAAAGGTCCATGGGAGCGTTAACTCCTTCATCGTAATCATCGTCGGTTCGCCTATTAGGCAGGCGAGGAGCAGCGTTGGTGGGGGAGGGTTGGATCGAACGAGCCGACGTTGACGACGCAGAGGGTTCAGGCGAGCCTTTGAATGAGTACGACGAAGCGTGCTTGAAGCCTTGACGCTCGTCTGGAGAATTGGGGCCCTTGGGAACTGTATAAGGAGGCTGCATCCTAAAGCGGTGGTCGGCCATAGTTGGGTCAGGGGATTGAACGAGCTTGAAGCTACTACGCTCTGAGCCAGAGGAACCATTGCTTCCCTGATCGTACGGGGTCACCTTGAAGCTGTTGGAGCGCTGAGGCTCTGGCTTGGGTGTCTCCGAACCTCCGCTATCGTCCTTTCGTCTGCTGACATTCTTCCGTCGCTTCCGCGTACTGGGATCCTGAATAATCGGCGTCGACGATTGTGAGCTCGCCATCGGTGGAGGAGGAGGGTGTTGAGGAACAGGCGTCTGATGGGGGTGAGGTTGGATCTCAAGCTCTTTGCTTTCTCTAACCCGTCTCCTTGACTTCGCTTCAACGCTTCGGCTTGGGTGAGGTGATTCAGAACGACGAGGTGTGTTGGCGAAAGATTGGGGACNGGGGGGCGCCACGAGTATGCTCTGGTGAAGGAGGGTAGCCTCGATCAGCTTCGTAATCCCGATCCCGGTTCCCAAATCTGGCTGGGTCATAGCGACCGGGACCAACAGGGGATGGAGCTCGATGTTGCATATGGGCTGAAGGGGGCGCAGTGGCAGGCTTTGACTCCCAGAAACGACCAGGCTGCGAGCGAGGAGAGGGCTGTGGAGGACTATGGGGACGATGGCTGATAGAAGGGGAATGTTGCGGAGGGTACATTCCTTGACTAGAATGAGGTAGAGGGAATTCGGAGCTGTGGCGGATCCGGCGTTCGCGCTCCCATTCTCGTGGATCATTTGGTGGCGGAGGACCTCGACGGTCACGATCCCAGGCCCCCTCCGGCTCTGCAGGGTGACGACCTGGCTCCGTGGCTGGGTACAAGCGAGGCGATCTTTGGCCATTCATCACTTGGCCGGGTCCAACATGCTGCCTTGGAGGAGGATAGTTGGGGAATCCATGTTGAGACGGCGACCGGGGTCGTGCACTATGCGGTGCTGGTGAATTCGAGTGCGACCGAGCGGGACGAGATCGACTATAATAAGGGTCGTGCAAAGGTGGACGAATATCGTCGCCGGGTCCTGGGGGAGGTGGGCCATGGCTCAGCAGAATGTTTTGATGACCACTTGGACCGCGGCCGGGTCCATCGCGAGCCGAATGGTAGTCTCGAGGGTGCATGGGTGGTCGATCGACGGCCATTGGGGCGAGAGGTGGATGTGAAGAGGGATGTCGAGACTCGTCGATGTTCACCGGTGGGGGAGGTCCACCCCGGAATGGAGGCGACGAAACGCGGCCGTTGCCAACATGCGCTGGAGGTAGCGAAATGTCGCCAGGAGGTCCCCTTGAATCAGCGCGCATTGCAGCACGATGGCCACCTTGCAACAACAAGGGCCCGTTCAACCCAGGAGGAGGGACCACTGCACTAGCGTAGGCAGTGGGGTGAACGTCCTGAGGGCCAGGGGCAGGAGGAAGTTGTCCTCCAGCGGCTTGCGCTTGCTTCAGAAGCTGTAAGCGCTGCGTGATAGCAGGGTTGTTGGGATCGAGCTCACTTGCTCGAGCGTACGCGTCGATGGCATCGGTAATCTGGTTGTTGCAGCTTTCGTATAATGAACCGAGGTCAAACCAGACCTCCGAGATGTAGGGGTTGATCCTGATTGCTCGGGAGTAGGCGTCGAGGGCGTCGCGATATTGGTTGATCTGGAAATAGAGAACTCCAATGGAGCACCAGAAAGTTGGGTTACGACCATCGCGATAGACGGCTTGCTGGTACGCTTCGTATGCCTTGTTGTATTTGGACCCAGCCATGTAAGCGCGTCCCAAGAGATACCAACTTTGTGCATCTGAAGGATCTGAGGAAGAGTTGAGTAAATTGCTGACATGGCAAGCAAACAGTTACTTACCAGCCTCCAAAGACTTCGTTAGATATTGGATGGCTAGGTCTTGGTTTTGGAATGATGAGCCGTCCTGATGATACAACCATCCCAATTGTTGAAGGACCTTGGCGTGCGTTGGGTTGTCTGCAACGACACGTTCGTAGGCATCTTTTGCTCGGTGATACTAGACGGAAGCGTTAAGAACACACAAGTAAAATGGAACCGAAGAAAAAACATACGTCTTTCTGTTGCTCGTAGACGTGGCCGATCTGGAACCAGATGTCGGCGTGAGCGAGAGGGCTTGGAGGGTTCCGGAGAATGCGATCGAAGCAGCTGAGGGATTCTTCATATTTTCCCTGTTGCTTGTAAATGATACCGAGACGGAACAAGATCTCGTTGGCCTTGTCAAAGTCCAAACCAAGAACTAGGAAGGCTATGAGCGGAATTCCATGACATGAGTAGCATGGAACGTACCTTTATCCATACGCAGCACCGATGAAAAGGCCTCCTCGGCATGGTCCAAGGAGCCATAGCGATCGTACAGGATGCCGATACCATACCAGAGCTTGGGGTCCTCCTGCAGCAGCATAAGTCACCCGTACCACTATTCGAGAACATGATACATACCTTGGGGTTCGGGAGGAGATAGAGGGCTTGCTGGTATGCCGAATAGGCCTTTTGCAGGTCGTCCTGCATGAGATAGCAGTGGCCCAACGCGCTCCATACCTCGCCGTTCTCTTCTTGCAGACTTAGCACTCGCTGAAAGTATTCGATTGCCTAAATTGGAAAAATTACGTCATGAGAAAAGATCAAATCGGGGAAGGCCAAAAATACGGGAAAAAGGATAGAAATTGAACCAAGCCACCCGCGGTGCGGCGGCATTGGGTGGGATCATTCATACGGCTCAGGGATAATCGAGCGAAATAGGGCGTCGAAATGCTTACCTTGGGATAGTTTTCCTTGATCCGAGCAATTCCTGCGACCTGGGTAAGGCCTGACAGAGACATCGGATTGTGCCGAAGCGCGTTTTCATATGCGTTGAGCGCATTCTCCAAGTCGCCCATCTGCTCGGAGACTCGTCCTAGGAGCGATCATGAGCACGCGCAAAAATCCGACAAGGCNGGGGGGTGCTTGCCTATCAGAAGCCATGTCTGTTCGTTTGCGTGGCTGAGTTTTTGCAGAACAGTCTGGGGTTGGCCATTGGGCACCGCTGAAGGGGCGACTGCGGGCGAGATGGTGGCAGGGTGGCCGTTGGGCGTCGAAGGAATGTGTGGGACGATGTGTGGGTGTCCAGGCGCTGGGGACGGGTCGTGCATGCGCACGTCGCGGCGCACGGACATTGTTGAGGGGGAGCGGCAGGGGAGCGGGTGTGGAAAAAGGGAGGCAGGAGTGGAAAGATGGGCAGTATTTAAAGATCAGGCGCAACTACCGGCTCCCCTCGCACGATCATGGCGATCAGCCAGAAGCTCAGATTCCGCGTGCCTTTGTGTTCCCCTATTTAGATTGTTTCCGTTGAGCGATCGAGATCCACCGTCTTCTTCTCGCGTGCGCCTTCCTTTTTCGGGGGCATTTCCAACAGAATTTCCCTTCAGAGTTTATTCGACGCCTCCTCGTATTAGCCCTGTCAGAGAAGCCCCGATTATATTCCCTTCCCCCGATCCCATCTCGGCCCATCCCCTTCTCTTCTCCGTCCCACTCCGGCTCGACTCCGCTCCTTCGGCTCTGGGGAACTGATCTAGAACGCAATATTTTGGCTTCCCTGCGCTTTGTCTCACTTATGTAACACACTTGGCGTCCATCAGGCACGTCATCATGAATGGGTACCCCCCATCTCATTGGCCAATCTTATCACCTCCGATTCGATCGAGATCCTGGCCACTGTTGCCATTCAACAAGTCCACCACGGACCCGCCGACATAACATAAATATACCGCGTCCTAATCCTGTTCTCCAATTTGTATCGCCGCAGCAGTTCGGTGCACCTGCCACTTGCCCTACATGTCATCCGTCGGTCCATACTCCGCGAAATTGCTATAACGTACCTGATTCACCAACAGACAGCTAGCTCCATCCCAGAGTCACCGTTGTCGGGAGTACATTATTCCCTCCGTTCCCGATGTCAAGGAGTCGTTCAATACAAATGGTAAAGAATGCTGATGAATCTAGCGCGTCGGCTGTGGGCCCGTTGATTTAACGCTCACCGCCACTGCCGAAAGGGACATGACAGTGGACCCTCCGAGCGACCACCATCGAATGTGGGCGTTTGCATTTGACTGTCAACAACTGACATGGACACCCTGGCCCCAGGTCAATCTTCAATTGATTCGTCCAGCAGACTTTATTTTTTGCCGCCACTCATCAAGTGCCACACCATATGTAAGTTAAGAATGAAAGTTGCCGATGGGGCTTGGAACCTAAAACATATCGTTACCTGCCGTATGATACCCTACCTACAGTCGAGACAAGTGACATCGGCGATTCATTGAATAGAATAGGATTGTATTTCTCTTCAAGGGTCCATGGTCCCTGTTGTACTCGGCCGGTCCGACATCCCCCTCGATCCCTTACCCCGGGCGATGGGCATCGAAAGCATCGGATTCCTCCAGGTGGCTGGGCAGAAGAGACAACATGATCGCGAGAGGTACTAGGGGAGCGGGTGATGAATCACACATTCAACGTGGCGAGCCTCAGTGGGCTTCGTTGGTATATGAATTGGGGTCCACTGGGCCGTCCTGCTGGAAGGCTTCATTCAAAGAACCTACTTACAGCTGCCGAAGTAGGGGGGGGCGATAAAGAGTTTACCTCGTTACCACACCTTGACCTACCCCAAATCTTAACTTCTTGACACCCATGCATTCTTCCTTTTCACATTGAATGAACCATGGTGATAAAGGGTGAACGTTTTATTTCGGGATAACTACAAACGTATCGCCGCCGCAAACGGGCGGCTTTTTGTCAGAACTATTCGCTCTCGCCTTCAATCGATGGAGATGGCCGCGATGGGAGCAAGGTTGCGTATGTAAGGTAACGGTTTCGTCCCTTCAATTCAATTCTGGACAGTTCTCATGACTGGTTTAGTGTCGTAACACAATCCTGGTTTGGGATAAGCTCAGAAGCACGGTGGTGATAGGGTCGACTTCGGATCTCGATTCAATATATTCATTCCCCCTGCAGTGCCACCAACTGTGCAGCCACAGGCCATTCGAGGAGCACGAATTGGGCGTATCAACCATCAAAATTCCAAACGAACCCTTCTTACACAAAAGACCTTGTTTTAATGAATCACAGGCGAGATGGCGAGTTCCCTTGTCCTGCTTCCACCCACAAGCCCGAGGCAACGAGGTTGAAGTCAGGAAGGACGAGTGATTTCCATCCACGCCGGAGAATTGCACCTGATGGGATTCCTGATGTCATTCGAGCTCCGACCGAAAAGTGCACAGCCACTTTCCTGTGGTCGTCGGGAACGTTGGGGAAGCGACTGAATAAAAGCGACGTGGACATCTGCCAGCCTCAAGACCGCCTTCTCCCGTAATCTGCTACCAACTTCTCTACAAACTACAATTGGATTGCCGTTACAGCCCATCTCTTGCTCAAACTCTTAATTACGACCACATAATGACTCGTAAGTAGTACTCCATCAGGTTGATGTCCAGGTCTTCTTATACTTGCTACTGGGTTTCTACGCCACCTGCTGGTCTCCTCGACTGCACGAACTGTTACATGATGTGATGTAAACGATCCTTCGAACAATTTAGGAGGAAATCAGCGTGAGACGGATCGTGCCAAGGCCCAGAAGAAAGCCGCTGCGCAAAAGAAAGGGCCCAAGGAGAGTGCGACGAGCCTCGCTAAGAGAAAGGAAGCGTAAGTGGAATCATCCCGCAGATCATCTCTCGCAGCCCACCCTCCCCGCGGTACCGCATTCCTCGGGCTCTTCAACTACACTTGTGTCCACCTGGACTGCGGTCCGAGCCTCAGGCTGCAAGGGCTCACAATTTCTCCTGTCTTTCCTTTGGTTTCCGTTGAACGCCGACCGTGGACCGATTGACTGACGACTTGAATGTCTTTGCATTCCATTGCTGCTCCTGCCTTTTTTTCACCCGATGTGTCGTTGGTCTTCAACAGAGATGCCGACGCCTTGCGGGCTAAGCAAAAGGTAAGAGACGCCCCCTCCATGCTCTGCACGATCGAAGGATTAATTAAATCACTCCCTCTTCCTTGCCTTTTCTATCTCCTTCCATCCTTTCACACTTTCACCTCCCCCTTCCCTACCTGCGCCCGCGTCCTGGGTCTCCGTCTCTCTCTCGTTCCACCTATAAACCCATAATCAAACCGTTGGTTCCACGTTACCAGAAGAAGGAAGAGGAGCGCGCTGCAGCCAGCGGATCGGGAGGTGGGAAATGACAACGGATCGCCTCTTTGGACACTCTAGCTTCAGTTTCGTTAGCGAAGTGAATGGCGAGCTCAACCCTTCTTCGGCTTTCGCGTTCCGACCACACTGAATCCAGCTGCGTGTCTATTTCGTCTTCGTTTGGTTTCGCAGGGCTATTTAGATAATCGTCGTCATCGTTCTAGTTATATGTACTACTTTCCCGTTCCGTCAACTTGGTGTGAGCCCGGTTTCATTTTCATTAGAACCATACCAGTGGGTCCTTCACATTAATGGCGCTCGTGGTGGGGTGCTGCAGGGCTTCTTATTCCATCTATATCAAATGCCTGACACAGCAAGATGCAAGTACGATCATTGCGCGTTGCGTGTGCACGGTTTATCGTCGTCATCGTGATGTTTTCGATAACAGTATTCCTGAAGCCGCGCCCAGCCCTCAGCTATTTCAATCAAGAACCGTTCATATCTCGCTATTATCAGATATCTACCGCAGGATGGATTGCGCCCATCGGCCCCAATGGAAGATCCAATGAGCGAGATGTGCAGATCTATAGCTCCCCTCTTCTTCTCTCCTGTTAGGGAACTCTATAACAGTCCATAGCGAGGCTTGCCACACACATGAATACTCAAAGGACGCATGGAGTAGGAGGGTGCCTTTACCAGACACGCTTCTGTTCCAGAGCCAGAAAGCATGTCCCGAGAGGGGTATATAACATTCCGCCGCGAATGTCTTGTGATCATGGGCCGCGCTTACAATCCTGGATCCTGGATCCGAGTCTCGAAGAGAAAGAAAAAAGGGGGCTATGTATATACTTGCCATGGAAGGCTTTCCTGTCACACACACTGCGTAAAAGTTTGAATCAAGTGACTCATGACGTACAGATGTTTCGAGGCAAGTAGAGGTTACAGAGAGGTCCCCCAGTTTAGTTACGGGCGTTTGATACATCAATTGGGATCTACGGGTACTTTCAATTGGAAGAAATGGGAAACGGGTCACCCTGGTACATGAAGAACAGGAGGTTTGATCGCGTATGCATGGATATAGCCGCGCGCCGCATTACTGCATGAGGAGAGCTGCTATGGCCAGGTTGCATCGTTTGGTTGCTTCGGGTTAAATATAAATTGGTTCTGCGTGCTATGTGATCGATTGTGAAAGGACAACGAGATTGGGGCGGGTCGATCGCCGGTGATTATAACCAGGAGGGTTTGCGGCTTTCTCTCTTCCCTTGCGGTGGTCGCTTCCGGTGGGTGCTGGGCCGGTAAAGTGCTTCCGTAGGCTTCATGGCCTCGCCTTGGCCTGAAGGAGCCCCTAATTATTAACCTCATCCCGCTAACAACACCCCGGTTTCGGGATATACATCTGCACATTACATGTTTGAGACGTCTGGATACCTGGCAGCTATATTATCAACGAGTCTCTGTCTCTGCACAGGTCCGGCGACAGTGCGGGTTCACGAGCAAACTCTAAATTTCGAATTCGAAAAACAGCCAAGTCGTTGTGTGTGGCCAACCGTGGCCACCGGTGGGAGCAGGATGTGCAATTGGTTCGCGAATACGAACCCTGTGGGGGTCCAGTGGGAACCCTTAGTCAAATGCGACATAGAATGCAAATCACCTCGTTCCCGTGCCCATAACAGCTTATAGGCTCCCTGACTCCCCTGTGTATGACCAAGGTGCACCGCCGCTCTGGTAATCTCGATTCCGAGGTGGAGGTGGGATGTGAGATCAGGGCGGTGCTCGTGCCGGAAACTGATGACATGAGGGAATGAGGAGACAAAATGGAACACATTACACTTAGGGTCGCTTTAACATATGTTCGCGAAGAACATGGGGTAAGAAGGGGTCTTGACCGTTGCCACACCCCCGTTCACACCTGACTTGACACGGCCCGTGATATCGTGTTATATGACGTTAAGAAGGAGGTAATACCTAACCCACTGAATGTTGCGTTGATTCCTTCTTCTTCGAATAAATGATAAATCCACTTGTGATCATCAATACATATCGTCATCTGTTAGTTACTCGTACGCACCTGGATTAACAGCTTCTAAACAGAATCAAAGGCGGTGGAGATCCGCGTACCATGTCCATAGACCGCCATTCCCGCAAAAAAAAGACGGGGAAAGGCTCCAAGGGTGTTAGCAGATAACCGCCTAACCCAATCAAAGGACCAGTCCGAGAAGGATGGGGGAGAGGTTAAATTGGAACTTAAAGTTGATGACATGTGAACCTTCGACAAACGCCGTGTCCTTTTTTCTTTTCCACAAAAACCATTCAGCCACCGGCGCCAACGTTATCTCATAAGCACCGGCCATGCCATTCCCATCTTGGACTTACCCCTCATATCCCTAAACATACCTGATCATGACAGCTAGACCCGTGGCTTACTGGGCAAGGCGGTCATGTGCGAGGAATGATTCAAGGAACATCCAACAGCTTTTCCGTTTCCAGTATTGGCAGGAACAAGCCAAATGAGCTCATGGATCGGGGAGTCTTAATCTCCTTTCCTTCCCATTCAGCGAAAGGCGGGATCATAGGGTGATCAACCTAAAATGGATCTTGGCATCGCTGTTCGCTGGGCCCAACTGTCAACATGGCTTGCAGATGAAGCGCAGGGAGTTCGGATAATCAACATCAAGTATGAAAAGGAATATGATGACGATGGTGATGGTGGCGAAGGCTACATACATGGTACTCAGCTCCAGTTCTTTTGGCTCATCGCGGCGTATCAAGATGACCGAATTGACTATCATCAAGTTAGATAAGTCAACAGTGGCATACACGTTTCACTGTAAAACACTTACTGCAATGTCATTTGAGTGGGACCCACCTAATATGACAACACCATCTATCAATCGGCGACCACCAGAAGAGTCCTTGGGCCCGAGTTCTATTGTTGCATCCGAAAATGCTCCACGAGTTGATGAGTCCACCTTTCGACTGGGTATCCGTCCTTCGCAGCGGTCGCAGATACCACCCCACACGATGGAGTTTACCGAGCGCCCGTGGACCAAATCGAGCTTTTCTAGCACATGTCGAAAATTTGAAGGAGAACCTATGTACATATTTACGATCAACTCGCGGTTCATTCAGGATAAAGCGATTAGTCACCCTTTATCCAATGTTAACGTTTGTTTCCAGATGGAGGCTATTCATACACGTCAAGGACAAGAAAAGTTGACAGTCCAGAGAAGCCTAGAGGACAGAGACAGGTGAGCTACCACAATCAATCAACCACATTGAATAATATAAACACCGAGCTGTTCATTCATGAGACCTCAGGTGCCTCGTTTTCTCTGTTTTGAGGTCCACGTTTTGGCAAGGCAATATGATCTAATCGTGTCAGGCCCGTCAGAAAGCCAAGACACCTTGTTCCGTACCCGTCTTGGAATAGCAGGTCGTTCATAACAGAGTTGACATGTCACATACCCTTGGATATCCATCTCTGATGACGAAGCGAGTAAAAAGAAGTCGTTTGAACGCTCACTCGTATTCCGAGTTCCACGACGCGAAGGTCGCACCCTTCGCGATGTCTGCTGCCTGCAGGGTTGATAAGTCTTCACGAAATTTAGTTGACACGAGCTTCTGTTTTTCCCACTGCGAACCCTCCAATGGGGCAGATCGCCACAAATTTGACGAAGTGATGTTTTGCCGAATGGGTCGGTTCTGAAGAAGCTCCTAGGGTCTGTGAGATAACATGTGGCTGGGCCTTCTACGCACATTCTGTCGTTCGTATCGAAGGCGCCGGAGGTTTCGAAGTGGGAAATCAAAACCAAGGATGTACATACCATTCAAGTCGATTAAGGCCCAAAGGCATAAGAGCCGATCGACTGGACCCATCTTTCCCCGCAGCTTATCTCGATCTTGTGCGATGATTTTCGCTCTTCGGGGCAAGCGTGACCCCTACAGCGTCTAAACCTGTCGAGAACAGATTCCAGTGTCATCCTAGGAAAGGAATCTATATCACTGATAGTTGGATATCTTCACGGGAACAACCGGAATTAAATGACAGGGTATGGTTCGCCCCGGAATATGAAGATGCACTCTGCGCTACTATTCCGGACTGGCCGCAACCAAATGAACGGTAGCTCATGTTAAGTAGTGGGCTGCGGAACCCGCTAGATCGTGATTAAATGAAGAAGGATGTGACTGATAGAATTGACATGCACAACCATTGCAGCGCACGGTAACTTGACCAATGACTTGACTTAAATAGTTTACAGGTCGCGGACTCGGGGGAAGGACGCATCATGAGGATAGAAGTGTGTTTATTAGTAGGCTTCTCTAGGTAAATAGCCATCAGTAGGATACGCTGTCACTGAATTTTGGCCGCGGCTCCACTGTCTAGTCTTCTCCTTCTCGTAGGTGACTCCATGTCTTCTACTTGCCTGTTGTATCGACTCCAGTTCGGTGTTGGTGCTGGCGACAGATAACCTCCGAAGTGATGAGCTGGATAGGGTGTGCCGGGGTGAATGGGAAAAGATGGGGGCTGGTGAACGGGTGCGGCGATAGGTTGGTACTTGGAGCGGTATAGGGAAAGAAGGGCGTTGATAAACACAGTTAAAAACCCTAATGAAGTCAGGGTGAAAATCTAGAGAGAAAAACACTGCCGTTAGGTTGAAATTCCCTCCCAGAGTTACAGACACGCACCAAGGTCTTCCAGCTGATCGGCTCGACAAATCCGTTGATAACTTCTGCGATCAGCTCGGCGCTGACTCTGGCGCGGCCTATGGTGGTGGGATCGCGATTCATGCAGGTCTCCCAATTGGAGCATTGGGTCACCATTGCCGGCGCCATATGAGGCGTATTGCAGTGGTTATTCTGGTATTGCGTAGCACACATTGCAATGTCCTGAATAATATCTATGAGGAGGCGTTAGGTACTGCGCAAAGCTGATATATATATAGGCTAACGAACCTTGCGAGTATTCTGATATCCGTTTCTCGACATCCCGCTGGACAGTCAAAATGAATTGGATGACGATGTACAAAAACAGCAGAATTAGCGAAAGGTTGAAGAAAAACTGCAAATATCTGTGAATCAAGTTAGCATTCAGATGCCGCAATCTTCTGCGAGAATCGTACCCAAGAAGGAGGTAGGGTGTCTCGGACGGAGTTGGAGGAAGTGCCGGCAAATTAAGGGTATAGTGATTGGACGTCTTCTGAGGTCTTAACGCGACCTGGTCTTCCTCTTCCTCGCTGTCAGACCCAATCCCCGAGTCCTCATGATCCTCATCCCGCCTAGATCGACCACGAGTCCGTTTCCTCTGCTTAAAGACGCGTCTTAATGCTCCTAGGGCGATCGGGCGTACCGATCCAGACTCATCATCTTCTCCTTCCTTTTCCTTCTCCTTGGTTTCTGGCTTTGAGGGAGTGACCTCGTTCATATCAACGTCGTAAATTTCTGGCTGTGGAGTTGCCTTGGTGGGCGAGAATGGCTGCCATGCTGGCGTATGCGGAGTCTGGGGAATGGGTCCAGGATTGAATAGAAACGGGACGTTTTGGTTGCGTCCAAACGTTGGCGTCATGGGACTCGCCAAAGAAGGGGTCGATGGAGGATTCACTTCTCCAAAGGGTCCTTCTGAGTTGGTCAGAGGAAGCACCAGATAACACGAAAGAGCACGAACTTTTTCTCGGCGTACTTGGATCCTCTGGCCTGGTTGACCAGGCGGGTTGGACTTCGGCCCTGTTGGTCCACTCATAGTCCATTGGGGCTTCTTTCGAGCGATGTGGATGCAGCGGTCTCGACATACTGCGAATAACCAGCTATACCAAGGCGATAAAGACTGTGGAGGTAGAGAGTGGAAGACGGTGTTCTGCGTCACAGGGCCAACTGTTTGGCTGTGTTGACGCGTTGTGGTCAGCGTGCTCACGTCCAACGCGCGGAATCTGTTGGTCCCGGTTCACCATGTTCTCCCCCAGAGTCCTACGTCCTCTTCTACCACGATTTACCCGTCCTACAGTTTCCAGGAGAAATTTCCACCCTTTAGCCAGGTTTGAATCCTCCCAACTCAAGCAGCAATGGACAGAGCCACCCTCTGCAAACCTGGTGCCAATCGTCATTGAGCAGACGGTTCGTATCTGTAAATCCTCAGCGCAATGCCCAATAACATGAAATCACCTCTGAAGGGGAAAGGAGAGCGTTCGTATGATATCTTTTCGAGACTCCTCCGGGAACGGGTCATCATGTTGCATGGACCAGTAAGCCGTTTGCTGGGGATACGTCTCAAACCTCATAGTCCAGATTCGAGATTCAGATTCGACATTAATCGTCGCGCAACTGCTTTTCCTTGAAGCTGAAGATTCGACCAAGCCCATACACTTGTATATTAACTCTCCAGGTGGCAGTGTGACCGCGGGACTGGCCATATATGATACTGTTCGTTTTCCCCGATTTCTCCCTCCTGACATGGATTGCTTAATCTGTATAGATGCAGGTTTGGTGGCTGCCCTCGATCACGCATTGCATCATCTGACAAGGCATCACCGCTATAGTATGTATCCGCTCCCATTCACACCTACAGTCTCGGTCTAGCCGCTTCCATGGGCTCCTTACTTTTGGCTGCTGGCGAAAAAGGGAAACGTCACTGCCTCCCGAACGCTAGCATCATGATTCACCGTACGTTTTCCGAATCAGCCCCACTCCACTATTGCTTGCTAAATCCATCCATTCCCTCTCCAGAGCCTTCCGGTGGTGCTTCTGGCCAAGCCACGGATATTGCAATTCATGCAAAGGAGATTCTGCGGATACGGCACTTGTTGACCAACATCTATCAACGGCATTGTGCCAAAGAAGGTGAAACTGAAGCTCAAGGCCTTGAACGATTCGGTATGCACTAGTCCTTGCTACCAATTGGGTGATTCATTTACCATTCTATTCACCCACAGAAAAGGCATTAGAACGCGACTACTACATGACAGGTAATGTTCCACTGCCTGAATCTGTATTCTTCTTTTCCTGATATACATCCCATTCACAGCGCAAGAAGCATTGGAATTTGGCATTATCGATGGCATCCTAGAGAAACGTCCACCGTTCGAGGGCGACTCTTTCTCGGGTCCATAGAAGCAAGTTTTATCACCAAGTCAATCCCATTTAGCCATTAAGCTTTTACGCCGGTCTTAATATATCCTCTGCACACTCGCCTTCGTATTATCCAATCAGCTGAGCATCAAATCTCTTCAAGAATCTCCGTTCCTGCTGGCATGCTTCTCATCACGCAGTCTCCTTCGCGGACTTGGGACCTCCACGGCCCTACGTGCTTCTGCTTATCTCATTGGTCCGCCGATGTATCGACGAGAACACGTATGTCCGGTTTTCAAGCGTAAAGATCCGCTGGCTCCCCGCTTTGCATTCGTGACTGTTACATGTTACCGCCCTGTCTGCCACTG
This sequence comes from Candolleomyces eurysporus, assembly GCA_027579435.1. NCBI lineage: Eukaryota > Fungi > Basidiomycota > Agaricomycetes > Agaricales > Psathyrellaceae > Candolleomyces > Candolleomyces eurysporus. The sequence goes on along the minus strand of JANBPK010000810.1, from coordinate 130,753 downwards.
CGTTGACATCCACCTTGGTTCGTACTTATTTGACTCTTGAATCGGTTCTCGAAGGGCTTGACATCCCTGTCGTTCTCGGGTGGCAACAATCAGAACCGAAACACCCTCGCAATGGAGATTAAACGGGTCACCTTGTTTATCGAACCTCACCTTTCGAGTTTGTTCCCGTTTCCCCAGGTAATCCCGTGCACAGCGTAACGTTCTTTGCCATGTTCCATTTCTGTGACGGCGGTGAAAACCAAGAATCAGAAGGCAAGTGGTGGGTGCTGGTGTGCAGGCTATTACCCAAGATGTGAGTGCTTCGACATCAGCCCCACCGCCTGCGGCATAATTCTTTTAATTATAGCGTCCGGGCTGATTCTTCAAACCTTCAGGGGTTGTTGCACGCATCTCTCGACAAGTCCCAAGTTCGTTTCGATTCGAATTCTACATTCCCTTTTTTGGCAACAGGGTCTGCGAGCCGCTGTTACGGTGATGTGACGGTAGTTTACTGGCACCGGAGCGTCAGTTCACCGTTATCGTGATTTTAGTGACAGGTTTGGTAACAAGCCTAGGGTATATTCCTACCGTGCCCGGGGCTTTCCCATTGTGGTCTTGGTGCGCACTTGGACTGAATGGTTCCGTCATCCGCGCCCATCAACCAATGTGGTGAAAGGCTGGTTATAGGGAAGCTGAACTTAATTATCTCCAGTTTGTTCGAAATTCTGCGAAACGGTACGTAAGAGGTAAGTGAAATCTTCAAATGGTGACTCCCCATCCATCTCTTTGTCATCCCCCAGACATCTCGATGAGTCCTCTTTGATTCCTGGTAGGCCTCTGTGTCACAGCGGGTGGCTATCAAACCCGTTCCCAGAGGTCGGCGTAACGCTTCGAAGCTCAAGCTTCATTTTGGTGCTCCGACTTGCGAGCCATTCTTACCTGCAAAGGGTGGTGTGCAGTATGGTCCAGGAATCAGGCTGGTCACGTACCCAGCCTAATCCAAGCAAAAACAACCCCACTCCCAAAACAGCGAACGCCAATTGAACGTTATCGGAATCTCATCGATAGTCAATGGCTGGGCCTCTGTCAAACAGATGATATGGACTTGTTCTTGTTTATTGAATGGGAGCTTCTTGACCGTGTCCATCGTGGAACCTTATGGGCAAAGTCATCCAACTCTGGATCGTCCTGTTGAGATGATCGATGAAAATGGATAGGTCGCGCTTTCGGTTTCGTTCTCTCCGTATCTCCGAAGACTTCGAAGCCCTCTCAGCAATACGCACGGACGGTGGCACGGGTGTATTATCTATGTATACATCTACGTCTGACTAGCTTCTGCTTCTTTCTGGTTTTTCCGTTACTGCATCAAGTTATCTCTTCCTTCGAGAAGAGTGCGACTCGGGGTAAGTGGGTTGTCACGAGTTGTGTTGTGTGTTAATCATCGGTCCACACAACAGTTTTGAACTTTAAACCGACCCTATGGATCAGGTTAGCTTCAAGCGCTAGCCCCAGCCTCAGACTCGGGCTCTTCATCAGGTACAGCACGCTGCCGACTCCGACTCGGGAATCCATGCTTTTGCCATGTTACAGTTCAATTTTAGCACGCGTTGCCCATGACGTCGTACGTCACTCAATCATGCCTTTCATTTTTTTTTTTTTGAATTGGAAAGTACAAGAACCAGATCTTTAGAGGGTTGAAGCATTTGACCGACCGGGTAGACATGCTCCTCACGAGCTCCGGTTTCCACATCATGCGTGTAGTAGTTCCAAAAGTCAAACTTAGAATATGAAGTATGTACATCGAGATCGGAGATCATTTGACTTGAAACTGGTTCTGAATATTACTTGGCCGACAGTCAACTCGGACTCAGCTCCTGAGCTCCCTCTGCAGCTGGCACGCTACGTGAAGTCGCCGTAGCCCCCGGTGCGTCCACATGGTCGCCTTCGAGAAAAAGGGCCAGCCTGTCCGCTTCCCTTCTCGGCAGCTCCTCGAGATCGTCCAATGTCGAGGAACCCGTGAGCTCGATTTCGAGCTCTTTGAGCTGCTGTAAAAATCCGGAATTGGGAGACGCTTGAGGGCGTGCCCTCAGAACATGTCCTAGAGCCGCTCTGAGCGACATCCCGCGCTCTTTCATGAGGTACCCAGCGACGATCGTTGGGGAACGTGAGACTCCTGCCGAACAGTGTACGAGAATTCTGCCTTGGCCTTTGTTCGATCGTAATGCAGCGTTGATGATTTCGACAGCTGCGTTGACGGTAGGTGTGATAGAGGAAGATGGAGAATCGTTAAGGGAGAGGCGGTGGTATGTTACAGCATCGACTTTCGGCGAGGGTGTTATCCCAATGCTCAACACAGTGTTGATCGCATTGGAAGCGAGGAATGCAGTTGAGGAGGCAGACGAGCAAGGGCCAAGGTATAGCGCACATGGAATTATGACCGAAACCGCATCTGACGAGTGTTTCGGACCCGCCTTGGTCTTGCGTTTTGGCATTTTTCAGGTACGGTGCGAAAGGAGGGCAATGGATCCGGAGACAGGCGACAACTCCGCGATAGGGTCGTCCCTCCCATTCTATACATATCCAAGGCCGCCTATGACATTTCTGGAAGCTTTTAACGTTCAAGGGTTTGACGTCTGACAATGGCACCGGTACCTCTCTTTTGATCGTCAATTGAGTCAGGCTCCAAGGGAATTGACAGGCTCCACACGCACACAACTCCCAGGGCAAGCACAAAAAGGTTTTCGTTGGCAAAAAACATGCCAGATTATAGTATAATTTACCGTGCAAGGTCCGAGTTCGTAATATACAGTCCGAAACAGCTCATAACATGAACACAAGAAGCAAGCAAGAAGGACGACGAATGGGGGGCAATAAACAGTGACTCTACTACTGTATAGAACGTCTTCCTTCCAGTTCCGAAGAACGGCAAAATAACAGAATATCGACTTTGCGAGACAGGGTCAATGGATGGAACAAGGACAGTGAGTGATGCAGAACGACGACGATGACGAAGATGGCCAATGCGATGTTCGAGTTGTTGCACAATGGATAATTAAATGGATGGATGGGATAGAGCAGGAAAGATGACTTGAAAGCAAAGGGCCAATCAATCTATCACTCTTTTTTTACCTGTTAGATCCATTATACAACCGATCATCTACCCAGTTCACCCGGTTGTTCGCATTATAGTTGAACCCGGTATCGACATCTTGTCCTGACCGTGAACGATCATGCGCTGCCAGCGGTGGGACACGGGTGTACTGAGATCTATTCGCAAGAAGAAAAGAGGGATGGATCAGATCCGTGTTCCACGAGGGTTAGGCAAGAAAGGGAAAGAGCGAAGCAAGGAAGAGGCGAGGAAAGGATGGTAAAAGGAGAAAGATTACTATTACTGGGGTGTATTAAAGTCTACTCACCTAGAGGCAGTTGGAGGATTCCGATAAGGTCCATCGTCCCTCCCAAAGGCATCGTTACTACCGAGTCTTCTATGCTGCGCCATCCCAATCGCCAGGTTCGACGAAAGAGGTCTAGCCCTGCTTCGACGGCTTGCACAACACCTCCGGATGGCTATATCACACGCAAACATGAGTACGAGTTTTTCGTTTGATTTTCAAACCCCGTGAAGCTGGGGCAAGGAAACGTGGTCTGCACTCACCAGAGAAGATACCCCACAAGATAAGGAGCACGATCAACCCAGCCACGATCGTAACTGGAATGGCAATCTGCAGATTGTGCGTGTACCAAGACTAGAAATTGAGGGAGGTAAGGGCCGTCAGCATGGGTCTGTCCGTCTGCCTCACTACTACACCACCAAATGAACATGNAAAAAAAAGTCCGCCTGGTTCGATTCAATAGAATACAGCCAGAAAAAGGAATGCCGAAAGAAGTCGGACAGGTGTACGGAAGCAAAAAAGTAATATAAAACACAACACACCTTGACGGTCTCGATAAGCCCACCAGACTGGCACTTTCCAGCAAGGCAAGTTCCGCCATATCCTATTCAAACGACCAAAAAAAATAAGTCAGATCAGGTAATTGCAAAAACCAAACGAGTGGGATGGATGGATGAATGGAGAAGTCAAAACTCCCGCAGTGCAGCAGTGACAGGAGCGACCGCAAGAAACGCGGTTCGGCCGATCCGATGCATTCATTCATTCATTTCAGAAACGAGAAGAACAAGGGAAATGACATACCACACGGCGACCCGTCGACGAGCAAGGTAGTGAGCTTGACACACCCGTTTGAGACTCTTGGGTCCTTGCAAGTAATTTGGCAAGATTGATCACTCCGGTCTGGACATGCGTCCGTCAGATTCATCGAACTACCAACCGCACGGCATTGTTCTGTTTGAAATAGAATAAGGATTAGCCTTGTACCAAACAGCTGGAAGAGGTAGCCACTTACGAGCAATCGAAGTGCACAATCCGCTCGCGCAGGTAAGCTCTCCGTCTCCGCAGCTCTGGCCTGATAGATATGAAAGAAGCGCAACAACGATTTAGTTAGTATTTCCCCGTTCCAGTGCCAAAGAAGCCAATCGGACAAAAGGCAAGGCCGACGCACCGTTAGGAGCAACCACATCGGTAGGGCACGTTGAAGAGTTTCCGGTACACCTCTCTTCCATGTCACATCTCGAGTCCTTGGTGGCCCTGCAAACCTTGGAGGAAGGAGCAAATGTGCATTGATCGGTACAACACAAGCTGCTGCGGGGATCACAAACTGCGCCACTCCTGAACTTGCACGTAGCAGCATCGCAGCAGGGTGACTCGATTCCGACGCCTGGGTCACAATCTTCACCTTCTTCGACAATGCCGTTCCCGCACATCTGCAAAGAGAGGATAGATCGAGTCGAATCGGGGTCGACAAGGCATGAGGTGTCGGTTTTGCTATTACCGCGTCCTTGCATCAAAGAACCTGGAAATTATTTCAAAAAATACCATATCAGCATCTGTTTCCGTACCGGTAGACGAAATTAATGAATGCGGCCCAAACTTACAGACGTTGCCCAAACTGCAGGGTGAAAAGACCTTTTCACCGGCCTGTGCGACAGGGCTCATGATGAAACGGCCTTGTGCGTCGCATGTGGTCGGGTTTAGCGGGCAGCAGCTGGAACCCCCTTGAGAACACCCTTCAGCACACTAAGTCAAAGGTTAAGCATTTGTAACAAGTCTCTGCACGATTAGAGAACCAATACATACGTCATGCTAATGAGAGAGAAATAAATGAGTATGCATCCAGCGAGAGGTCGCAAAAAAAGCGACTTACGATAGCACCAAAGTTGTGGCCGATCTCATGTGCCACGACTTGCCACTCCGTTCGACCTGAAGTGGAAACCGCAGTTCCAGATACGACTTGACCGGGGTTGCCGCCTGCCGCTGTTTGGCAACTGAGGAATTGAAAGTGAGTATCAGATGACAAGGGGCAAGGTAACCGGAATCCTTACATAGTTGCGAGCCAAGCAATACCAACCTCGGCACCAGTAGGGCAACCACTCATAAGATGCCAGAGGCCATTGCCGTCGTCGCCAAGGGTTCCACGCCAGGCAGAGAATAGCGAGAGTCGAGAGTTGAGATTGGCGGAGCTGCACGGCACGTTCCAAGGTAGGTCGGTGGAACCGGATGGGCATCTAATCGGAAATTGAGGTCGAGCAAGGGATGATCCTTTCATTGTACAGATACTCACGTAGAATCCTGAACATTGAGGGTTGTAATTCCCAGACCCACGTTGAATGTGGTCTACGACAACCATCATCAATTAGCACATATCACTTGGATATCATCTGTCATATGAGAACGCACCTTGAAGGTGGCACTCGCCGTGTTCCAAGTGTTGAGAATCTGCTGCTTTGCATTGTCCTGGCCATTGTACTTCCTGACGTACTCGCAGTCGGCAGCGACGCCCATGTAGATCTTGATAATATAACTTTAGAGCGGGAGCATCTCGGATAAACAGATGAACCTACAATCTTTTGTTCTGTGGGACAACCAGTGTTCTGACCGATGAATTCGACGAAGCTGGCAGCATTTCAATTAGTAAAAGTAATTAGCTTCGATGGAGGACATACTTGGTTCCCATTCCACTGCCACCTGTCGGGGCATCATCTCGGCGGTACAGGGTGCCGTTCGGTTGTGGGTTGAGAAGATGACCGAGCCACGAACTGTCTACGTAAGGGTTGCGCAGAGTGGGATTCAACTCAGGGTTGGTATTGTAGGGCAGGGTGTCATGGGCACAACTCATGGGAGTCGCGATAGGTCCAGTGGGCTTTGAGCCTGTCTTGACGAGGTGCTCTTCTTCGGGCGTCATCGCATCGCTGTCTTTCCAGATAACGAGATGCTCATCACCACTGCCAAGAGGGCGAACAACATCAGGATCCAAAGAATGCTTGTTGCGGAGGTAGTTCTCTTTCGTAGAGATGTGATAGACGACACCATTAGCGGAAAAGGCGCCCTCATAGACGGGAGCAAAGTTGTCACCCAGGCGATGAACAGTGATGCGGGCCCAGCCAAGGTCAGCGGGGTGTGGCTGGGGAGCGATGCCAGCGATGTCTTCACGCATTCTGGTTGGTGAATGGTCAGCGGCGACGACTTCACCCATGTAGGCCTTGACAGTCTCCCTCAGAAGGGGTTCCGTGCGCAGGACTGTGTAGCTGCCATCGGAATCGAGGCCGTAGTAGTTGATTCGAGCAGCGGGATGGATCAAATGATCATTGGGTCGTAGATGGAGATGGAAGGTATCATCGAATGCTGATATTGTGAGGCGGAACGAGTCGTCATATCGAAGAGTGTGCGGCGGCGGAGGTGCTGAGCGCCTGTGGAGATCGGTGATATCCAGAAGGGTGCTTCCCCGTCGTGGCAGGATTTCGAGAGCTTGTGTCGTAGGATTAATGGCCCGCTTGAGGAGAGGAGCATGCGTGCTATGAGCTGGGGACTGTGTCAGGTCTCGACGGCGACGGCAGTGCGAGGACGACTTACCTAGGGCTTGCAACGAGCATGATGAGATTATCACGACCAGCGCTAATAGATGGCGGTAAAGATGCATGAAGGGAGAGAGACTGCCGCCAGGAGGAGCAGGAGGCAGGGGTATAAAGGAAAGGAACGAAATAAGAGGCAGAGCAGAAAGAAACCAGTTCTGGGTCTTGGCGTTTCTGGCTGTGCAGCTTGATCACTAGCAATCTTGGTCCCACGCTGGAAAGGCGTGTATCCTCTGTTCTTTGCTGGGCGTTCAATGATACTCGATAATCACTGCGGCCATTCCAGCCCGTCTACTCTACAGTCCGTATTCTACAGTCCACCACCGTCCTGGGGCTGGGGGATGGCGAGCTACCCCAGCTGCGTTCGACCATTGTGGTCATAATAGCATGCTGACTCAGCGGCAACATAACAACGTCTCAGTCACTGGGCCAGCTGTGTTTGCTCAACGGGCCTTGGCCGCCGAAAGCTCGTCTTCCTTGGTTCAGAGCCAAGTCGATTCTTATTACCCTTCTTTCCGCAGCCCGCGTCATGTCTCGATTACGGGTATTAGGAGTGGGTCGGAGGCCCAGAGATTCTAAAAACGAGGACTCAAGTCCTCTTCGCAGTCGCAATGCTGTGTATATCGTCAAATAACCAACACGAAATATGGGTTTTTCGGACGGATTTACTTACACATTTGGACTGCCGAATGCAGGTCCATTCAATCTGCCGTTCTACCTGGTGCACAACAGCGCTCAGAAGGACTGCCTCGGGGCTTTACGGTGGTCTGGCCCTTACCATATGTTGCTTGATTCACGGAGGGACAAGCCCGGTGGAGTATTTTTAGCTCCTCCGTCCTCGACCTTGTCACTGTCAATTGGTGCCACAAAGCGCTGGCATGGAATGCTTCATCGATAAGAGGACGAGGTTCGTGACCAATATTCGAGCCTTCAGGCTTTAAAATTGAAGTCCAAATAGGGGGACGCCACCTCTCCTCCAGGTTCTTCATCTAGGGTCGTTCAATTAGATTTGCCTCGGCAGAAAAAAAAAAAAGGACTAGACACGTACATAGCTGCAGAAATTAGAACATATGTGTTCAGATGAAACAGGCTTGCAAATCTTGCAGCAAGTCGTAGCCGAATCTTCGAATTGAAACGGGAAAAACAGAAGCGGTGTGTTCTTTAACTCCACGATTTCATCGAAGTCCAGACGGCTTTCCCGGTGTGTCGCAGTAGGTCCAGCGATGATAGGGTGGAGACGAATGCACTCCACCAGCTAACCGGAATGCTCATTTCTCCAGGTGAGAGTCTACCGATCTCTTGAGAATCTTGAAAATCCTGAAAGTATTCCGTGAAAGAAACGAATTCACGTCCGATGCCCTGCGAGAAGACAATTTTAGGGCAAATCTCAAGCAATGGACGATCTAGTTAGATCAGGTACGCCGGCGTACAAGGCATAAAACGTGCTTGGAGCAAGCCATAGCCGACCCTGACCCCTCGGGAGGGGCTATAGTATCGTGCTCCGGGAATAGAAAAAATACGTCGATGTCGATAGCAAGCAAGGTCAGCGGATCAACACAGTGCAGGAGACATGACCGAATGTTTCGTTTCATCCTTGAAAATCGTTTCGAGGAAGTAGAGGATCAAGTCCGGCGGAAGAGCGAGGGGAGAACTCATCATTATGAGCGTGCGCACTATCGACGTCGTTTCAGGTTGCCATCTAGAAAATCACCACACACCTGCCGTTGAACAACCCAGAGATTCCCCGGTTGTCCTTGTATGCATAGGTTGGCGGGGCTGCTAGTGATGAAGCAAAAGCACACAAAAGCAATACTTGGGTTTGGCATAAATTAACATGAGGTCATTCGTGTGGTCTAGGAAGAAGGCGGCTCCATGATATGCTGCTCTTGTTCTCGTTGTTCAGCACGCGCTGAACGGGCTGCTCTCATCTCGTGTCTCTGCTTTTCTCTTTCGGCGGCTTCTATGCGGTCTGTCATGGCTTTCAACTCGGCTTTGAGCTTCTCGTTCTCTTCTGCGAGCTTCAGCACGCTGGATGCTCGTTTATGGACCTTTTCCTCCCTATAAACAGAATATACGATCATAATAACGTTATGAGAAAGGCGCTGGGAATCGTATGTAGCTCTGACACTCACTGTTCGGTTGGTGCGACTCCTGAGACGCTTGTGATCGCCAGTTCGAGGTCTTCGAAACCTGACGAAGTTGGGATGTCTGGCAGGCTCGGTGCTACATAGTTGAAGCGCCTGAAGGAAGATGGAGCAGTCGATTGGACATAGCTCTCGTCGATAGAACGAGTCTCATCGGCCTGAGCCGCTTCCTGTTGTGGTTCCTGTCGTGCTTCAAAGCTCGAGATCCTGACATCTTATCATCAGCTTTGCATGGCCGACTTTGGGCTCAAAGACATAAATACCTGGGCTGGTTGCCTTGGAGTTTACCGTCCATAATAGCAGGTGGCAGATGGCGGGCGCAGTCGTCGTCGTCGTCGTTGAGGGAAACTAACAACTGAAGCCTGCATGGTTTATGCAGGTCGCCCAGTCTGGGTGCCAACCAGAGCAATCAATGAATCAGGCCACTGCATTACCTCATGTGCGTGGAGACCTTCTCTCTGCAACCGTTTCCCAGGCCAGCTTCAACGTCATGCTAGGCAATATCCTCATATTATCCAGCGTGCTCTTCTTTCTCGTAGCGAGCTATGCAGTTCTCTTTAGTGCCTTCTTACCCGAGACGGGTCTTCCGGTGGGAGCCTGAGCTGTTTTCTTTTCTTCCTAAAATCTAACCACGTTGAATTCACAGGTTCTCGATGTGCTGGCTCAGGACAGCCATTACAAGTACCTGGTCCTGTTCTTAATTCCTACGGGAGCGTACTTCGTCATCGCCAACTGGGTTGGCTGGCAGTACTACCAAAACTCATGAACCATGCCAATGTGGGTACACGGTTGAGCCCTCTCTTGGTACCCGTGTTTACGAACGCCGCCTAGTTAGTGATTTGCCTCATCGGTCACTAAATTGACTCAGGGCCAGACCTCCTATATTATTGGCAATCCTAAAGCCGAGGGGACAAAGGTTTAAAAAGGCGAAGGCTATCAGCCATCTAGTGTCCACCATCTGGTTTCGAGGGTGACATTTACCCAAACGGAATCGAATCGAGGGCGCCTCCAACAGGCGTTTTGAATGGCTACTTTGTTTACCCAACCCCGTCGGCCATCGGCTTAACGCAATGTGTGCTCTGCTCTTTGTAGGAATATCCGATTCGATCCCTATCACAATGAATGGAATGTCACTTACAACCCGGGTTTTTACCTCTAGATCATATCTTGCTTAGCGCTGTGCATTGAATGCTCTTTACCGCAACAGCAACAAGCATTATGGGGTGCACACATGCCGTGGCTCGGGACTCCTGGAAGTTTAACTCGCATCCAATAGGTACCAAATAATACTTACCGTACTTGACGCTGATTGTGTACACTGAAAATGGTGTATCTAGTCGATCCGTGCGGGACGGATTGAATTGGTTTTCATGTCCGGTTCGCCGTTGGAAATGTCAAAACTTTGGAGGTCCAGCCTTAACCAATTCACCGAATCACTTTAACCGATCCGGGGTCCCTTGTCACTTTTCACTCGAAACGGAGTTCAGACGAGTGAAGGGTAAGATCGATCCTATTATCCTATTAGTACCCCATTCCACACGTCCATCACGCGGAGTGCTTAACACTTAACTAGGATGCACAGCAGCAGTATTGAAGATCGATAATCTTTGTCATTCAATCCAGAATATACAATATGCAGATTCTAATATCCAAATAGACGGCTCCATGCACAGGGTATACTCGTGGATACACTAAAACATATAACATTCCGATAGATAAAGAGGGAGAGGCAGACTAGAATCCAACAACCACGACAGATAGAACTTGGTGAATGGAATTGAAGAATGAATAGCAGAGAGAGGTAGGTATTATGTCGATATGTAGGTAATGCCAAAAGAAAGACGATGTATGAGAGGAGAGAGAGCGACGGAGAGATAGAGAGATAAAAATTGATAAAAAATNGAGAGAATCGAGAAAATCGAAATTACAAGCGATGAATGAATGAAACAAGACTCATAATGTGCGTGGGCGAAGAATCACGAAGAAGACTATATTGTTTCGAAACACCTACTCCCACCAGCCATCCTCACCCTGAGTTGGCGCTGCACTCACCGCACTCGGCGCAGGGCTGGGTGCACTGGCTCTGTATGATGGATACCCAGACTTCCTCAACGGTGTCTTGGGTGTTGAAACGGGTCCAAGGTTGGGATATCGGCTCCTGGGTGCATGGATGCTGGCTGACACACCACTCGGATACCTGGGAACGGAAGTCGAGTTGGTAGGCGCATGGATAGAATCCCGAACGCTGGCCTGAGGAGGGGCGTCCGCGTTGCTTGCTGGAGAATAGGAGGAAATTCGGCGATCGTCTTTGCCGTTGACGGTGTTTACACTTGAACGAGAGTCGGGACGGGGAGGTGGGTGGCTGGTGCTGCCATTGGTAGTGCTGCGATATGTCGTCGTCGCCATCCGAGACCCCATCTTAGCCTTGAGTAGCTCATCTTGCAATAAGACAACCTTGGCTTCCAGGGCACTGACTTGGTCGCGCAACCTGTTCTCTCGATCCTTTCGGCAAGTTAGTTCACAATTCGTACTCCACTCTGCAGAAAAGCTTACCTTGCTGAGCCTAGCGTCGGCTCCTTGTTCCTCGAATTGGATTTGGAGCGAAGAGTGATCGGCGTCGAGCTGGCTGTAGGATTGCTCAGCGTGATCTAATTTCGTCTTGACCATCTCTAATTCCCCTTCATACTGCTTCGCCATTTTCTCCCACTCCGAGGACCGTTGCTGAGCCTGAGAAAGACTGGCTTTGGCAGTCGCCGTCACTTTATCGCTATTGGCCATTCTAGTCTCGAGATCCTTGAAGCGTTTCTGAAGGGCCGCATGATCGCTCTCGAGATTCTTGGTTCTATCTTGGTACCGACGAAGGTCCTTGAGCTCATCGCTTTCAGCTTCCCCGATCAACTTGGTGAGCATATCGATCTTCTCAGTGGCCTGGTGGAGCATTCCCCATTGCGATTGCTCTCCGCGAACGGTCTCAAGCATCGACGTCGCAGCCTCCTTCTCTCGGTCGGCGACCGTAGCGCGAATCTCAAGAGCATCCGCCTTGGTCTTGAGCGCAGCCTTCTCAGCATTAGTCTCCTTGACCATCTTCTCCAACTCGGCGATCTTCTGCTGATGCGTCTGTGTGGCAATATCTGACGCCTGTAGCCTGCCCAAAGCGTTCGCAAGCGCCTCATCGAGCTCAGTCTTCCTCGCTTCAACAGCAGCGACTTCTTGCTTCTTGCTGTCCTCCAACTCCGCGACTTTGGCTCGCAACCTGTCCCTCTCGGATTCTACGCCTGCCAATTTCTCGCCTATGACGTCCTTCTCCACCCGAACTTGGCCATGCTGAGCTCGTGCCTTGGTCAATTGAACCTGGTATTCGGAATTCAGTTTCTTCAGGTCGTCCAGATCCTTCTTTGGTACGTCCCTCGACACTATCAGCTCTACGATGCCGTTCTGCAGGTTCACAATGCTCGAATTGAGTGTATCGGGGAGGGAAGCGAGCTTGGCGGCCATAGCATTCTGTGAAGCCACCAGCTCTGCGTTCTTCTCAGCGAGAGCCTTGTTTTCAGCGACGAGGGCATCAAGAGCAGCCTTGAGTTCTGAGGAAGCAGCTGAGTTGGCGGAAGCTCTTTCGGCGCTAGCGTCAGAGATAGCTTTCTCAAGCTTGCTAATCTCCTCCTTTGACACAGCCTTCACAGCGACGCTCTCAACTGCCTGCAACACCTTGGCGTTGGTCTCTTGGCTGCGAGCCTCCAACTCCAGTGCTCGTGCATCGGACGCCCTCTTCTCATCGTCAAGCTTGCCGAACAAGTCCTGCAAGATCTCGGGGATCTGGTTGGTGTTTGCAACAGCCTCCTTCACGCCCTGCACAACCCTCTGCTCAACGCCCTTCAAGTCCTCTTCTGACAAACCCTGCTGCTTCCCGGCATTCGCTTCCGTGTTCAGTCGCTCAGAGACCTTCTCCACCACGTTGGTGACGCTGGAGTTGACAGCGTGGATAAAGCTCTTATCACGGGCGTCCAATCTCGCATCCAACCTCTCCACAACCAAGTCCGCAACACGCTCCCGGATCTCGATGGCATCCACGCCTTCAACAGCCTTCCTCACTTCCCTGACCATGCCCGATCTCGTCTCTTCGCTTTCAGCCCTCATTCTATCCACCAACGCGTCTACCAGCCTAGGAGCCAAGTTCGAGATGAGTGTGGGGGTGAGGGTGGGCACCAGACTTGGCACGAGGCTGTTGACGAGGGTAGGAACAAGTGCATCGATGATGAGTCCTGCAGTTTCCCGCTTATCCGAAGCCAGGTCGATGAGTTGCGAGATATGTGGCTTGACTGCTTGAGCCAACTGGGTCGTCAAGAACTCGTAGTCAATGGGCTCGGCTCGTAGACCTTGGAGTAGAGGCGTAAGTGTCGCTACCATTTCGTCGAGGAGGATCTCGTTTTGCTGGCTGGCAACGGCGGCGTCATGTCTAGCCCGGACGGTTTCGACGACGGCGTGAACAGTTCTTGTGGCAGCGTTCTCAACCACCGCTCTCATCTCGCCGACAATGATCTCGGAGCTTCGTCCACCTTCACTTGCTTCGCGCACAGCCGTGAAGGCTTGCCTTAGGTGCTCGTCGACGACATTCTTCACTACTCCAACAACCTCTCGCTGACTCTCCTCCAACATATCCTTGATCAGGAGCATGTCCATCTCGCCTCTTGCCTCCATCGTGGTGTCTTCCAAGCTCTTCGCAGCTGAATCTTGCAACTGGGCACGGAAGAGGCAAATGACTTCGGACAGCATGGCTTCAGGGACGGAAGACGCGACGCCGTTGCCGGACGCGGTGGTAAGGTCACGCTTGAACTCGGCCAATCTCTCGTCCAGAACCCTCGTAAGAACCTCTTCAAAGAGGGCGTGCAGCTCCAATCGACTGGTAAGATCCCTTGGACGGACTGCCGAAGCTGAAGGACTGAGACCGCCATTCCTCATCTGCTGCATCCTCGAGCTCTCCTCAGGACTTGTACTCCTGGAAATAGGCAGCGAATGAAGGATACGCCGTCCAGAATTCGAGATATGGAGGGTGTGGCTTGGGTTCACGTTGATGCTCGAGCTGGTGTGGCGGTTCTCCTCGTCGCTGTCAAAGTCTTCCGTCTTCTCCTCGGTTTCAGATGCCGACTCGTCATGAAGCTGATCAGGTAGCGAGCTCCGTCTGCGCCTGTGAACACCCTTCCCGCTGGCGTTGGTATTGCGAGCACCAAACACGTCGTCTTCGTCTCTGGACAAGCTGGGACCAGGCTCTGTGACGTTTCGTCCTCGGTTTGCGACGGTGCCAGTAAAGTTGGGGAGATGGATACTCCTGTTGGCAGCACTAGTGTTGGCAGCAGACCTCGACGAGGAAATGCCAGTGCCCGAGATCTTTGCAACGTTCAGGTCGTCCATCGATGGCCGGCTCATATGGTGCATCTCGAAGATTTCCCTTGAGCTCATCCGTGAGCGCACACCAGCTCGAGTACGATCGTCGCTGAACGCAGAACTTGGAGCAGCATTGGCAGCATTGGCAGCTGAGGAATGCGCAATAGACTGTGAGCACGATTTGGAAGAAAAGGTAAAAGAAGAAACATACCATCTTTGGCGTTGTTTTGAGCCACGACATTCTGCACGAGTGCCTTGAACAAGCCTGCAGGTGCAGTAGCGGTAGGGTGCTTGAAGTCGAGAGGAATTGGAGCACGGCGAGGTTTGCCACCGGCTGTGATAGGCGAAAGATTGACGGGTCCAAACGATGTTTTGGTGGTCGCTGAAGTAGGGAATGTAGCGGAGAGGTTGGTGTTGGGAAGGGTGGGGGGAATGATCAGCTCTTGAACATTCTCGTCATCGTCGAATTCGGACTCGTTTGTAATGGCCGACACGTCTTGGGATGGTTTCGCGGGCGACCTGGTAGTCTCCTGAGTTTCGTCACCCATACTGTCGTTCTCCGTCTGCCGTCCAGGTGAGAAGGACTTGGACATCATCATGGATGCCGAAGTAGACACAGGCACAGGCGTATCCCTCCTATTCTCCTTATCCTCCTCTTCGCTATCCACCTCATCCAGACCGAACTCGCTTCCAGACTCTCCATCAGCATTGACATCCTCCGCTCGTCCATCCATCGACACAGAAGTCGACACAGGTATTCCGGCCGCGAAACTCGACACCATCGCCTGAGGCTGATGCGAATGAGCCTTCCGAATCATCTTGGGGCTCACAACGGACGGGCCAGCAGGGAACCTGAACGACGTCATACTATCACCCTCCTCTACGCGAGAAACCTCTGCCTCTTCCTCCTGTTGTTCCCGAGCCGCCTCGTCTGCAATCTCTTTTTCGATGAACTCAACCTCCTGCTCGTCTTCATCTCGTGAGTCGCGCTTCGAACCCAATCTTGGCCTCTTCTCTCTCCCTTGCTTCTTGATCGGCGACCCATCCTGGTACAAATCTTTCTCCCTTTCGACGGACGCAGCCGCCAACACCGCCAACGCAGGTTCAGTCTCAGGGACAGGGAATCCAGGCGCAGCTGTGGGCATCGCGAACGTAAACTCTGACTCTGTCGGGATCGCTGAGCGGGGTTTGAACTCGGGTGCAGCGATGCTGAGGGGCTTGAACTCGGGTGCAGCGACGTTGAGGGGTTTGCCCATAGATGGGAGGCGTGAATGGGAAGAAGCAGATGTCGGTGTGGATGATGCGGCAGCAGCCGGCATTGCGCTACCAGGCTGCCATGGTTCTGCTTTGGCATTGAGTGTATGGCCAAAGACGAAAGGCTTGGCGAAGGGANTTGAGGGAGTCTCGTCGGGCGGCAGAGTTTCCTGTGGGGGTCTCTGGCTGAGGCGCTTGAGGTACGACATTGAATGCGGGTGGTGCTTGACCATAGGAAGAGGACGAATGATGGCCGAATGAGTTCCCGTGCTGATGATTATAATGGGGTACGGGCATAGGAGGGGGCGCAACGTGGGCATACTGTGACCCATGGCCATACGGCGAAGATGCTTGCTGTCCAAAGGATCCTTGGCCTTGGTGATGCCCGTGGCTTGTATACGACAATCCGTCCGATGGGCCCCGGGAATGGGAATTCATCGTGGGTAAGGGCATTGGGGCTCTTGATCCAGATGGTGAACGGGGGACACCGTTGTAGAATTCGACTTGACTGGCCGAAGGCGTAATTCCAAGGAACTGCGGCTGCTGCTGATAAGGATGATGATGTGACGAGTGGTGCGATGGGTAAGGTGCTTGTCCACCAACAGGAGCTGGGTATCGATATTCATGTCTGCCCATCAAAAGATTCTCTTCACTTGGGTTGGATATAATCTCGTCGCGATCTGTATTTTCGTCCTGGGGATATGCAGACGGGTGGAACTGAGGATATTGTTCAAGTTGAGCTGGCAAGAAGGGGAGACTGCTGTCGGGAGGAAGCGGGAAGTTGGGGATTCGACGAGGTTGGTCGACAATCAATTCCTCTCCGTTTGCCTTGCCACCAGCGAGCTCGGTATCTTGATCTTGCACTTCCTTCCCCTCGGCACGTCTTTGTTTCAACAACAACTTTCTCCGCTTAGCGTCTTCCTTCTCAGCCCTTCTTTGCATGCGCCTCTCCACGCGCTGATGTCGTGCCCTCTCTTCGTCCGAAGGATTTGAGTATTCGCCAAGGCTCTGTTGTTCGGTGCAACGTGTTCATAGCCAATGGTACGTCAATATTTTACGATCGCGTCGTGATCATGGTCGGGTGGCATTTTATCGGGTTGGGAAGATCCAGATCAGGAAATGTCAAAGGCGAATAGAAGTGTGAAGAACGTCGGGATATAGATATGGGAAGGGTAGAGAAACGAGGTGTCAGCGTGTCATTTACGTGAAAAAAGTGAACGAACAAAGAACCCACCTGGTCACCGTCACTATCGTCAGTTTGGGACAACCCACCGTCCTCTTCCTCTGAGCCAGTCCATTCTTGCACAGCAATGGCATCTTCCAAGTCTTCGCGATTGGCAGATATGCTGGGGCGGACAACGTGACCGAAGAGAGTAGGCAAAGGTGGTCTCCTTTTACCCGCAGGCGGCGGGCTGCTTTCACGTCCCATGAGACTATCATCACCAGCTTCCATCTCATCGATATCGCCTTCTTTCCTCGAGTCAAGTATGGCGCTCAAGTTGCCACCCACAGAACGCAAAGAAAGGGCTGCAGAAAGCCTCGACACGTGTCTTGAATGGATTCGACTCCGTGGAGCTTCAGTCTCGTTGTCCAGATCCATGTCTTCTTCACCATCCTCTCCAGTCTCTCGAGTGTAATCGTCTTCTTCGGTGTCTCCTGCGTGCCCATTATCGGTTTCCCTGTCAACTTCCGACTGGTCGTCTTCGTCGTTGGCTTGACGGTTCTTCCAGCGCAGCTCGTGCTCTCTCCTTTCTTGCTCGTCTAACTCTGCCTCTTCGTCTGCTTCTTCTGGGATATCCAAACCGAACCCACGGGCAAAGTCTGGTCGGCTGGTTGGTCTCGACAAGCTTGGTACACTGAGAGAAGCAGTGGCTGCATCCGCGAGAGGAGATGATCCAGGGATGCCACTGTCGGACACAGTCGACAAAGGCCTGGCCAAGTCGTCTGCGAAATCTGCCAAAGGACCAAACGGATTGAAAGGCGTCCGGGCGAGGGACATGGTATGTGCGTGTCGATTCAGGCCATTGGGACCAATGGTGGATGGAGAAGGGCGGCGATTCTGGGGTGGAGGAGATAGTCCAACAGGTGGCTGAGGAGAAGGCGCGAGAGAGTTGGAGTTGGCGACCGAGGGGGACAGGGATTGAGCGGTCTGGGCTTGCTGGAGTTTGTTCAGCTTGAATAGAAGTAAGGCAGGGTCGGCAGGAGATGATATCTAGAGGGTTGGAAATAGTAGAAGTAAGCGAGTAGTTCAAAATATATGCGGCAAAACGATACACGTACCGAGGCAGCACGCGCATGCGGCGCGTAAATATGAGGAACATTGCTACCAGAACCTGGTTCGACACCGAGTTTCTCGAGTTTGGCTTCAATGACTTGCTGCTTGAGGGCGTCCCAAGTTGCCTATACAGCAATGTGAGTTCAAGAGTAGAGACGCGTTCGAATCCAAGTACGAACCTTTCCGGGCAAAAACACGTCGATGGATAACGGTAGACTCGCTCTCCAGTCTTCAGGGGGGNAAAGGCTCCCTCGAGACCAACTCCTCATCAGGGATTGGCATAAAGGAGCTCATACGAGCTTCCCCTTCAGCAATGGAGATGGGAACGCGAGCCCATTCCTTCGGAACACGGTTCTTGGTGGTGGGAGCTTGGTCTTGGGTCTGCTCGTCGCTCTGCTTCTCTGCGCCGTCGTCACCTTCACCGTCCACTACTTCCGTTTCCTTTGGCAAGTTGACATTGATTTTCTTCTTGAGCAGGTTGGCTGTCGCCGCTGCCGCAGCCGGGTTAGGGCTGACCTTACGCTGAGGACCACCGAGAACGGCTTTGGGTGGACCACCTATGCTCATTTGTCTTCTGTGAGGTCGGAGTCCCCCATGGGGAGGGCCGTTGTTCAGGTTAATGGGGCCGACTGGTTGACCAGGTCCACCTGGGCCAACGGTAAAGGGCGACGGTGGCACCGCGTTGCCCAACATCATTGAGGGTCGAGGGAAGTGGCTTGCAACGGGGGTGACGATGGACTGCCCTCCCGGATAGTGGGAAATGCTGGCCCTGTTTTGGCCATGCCGGGGGCGTCCTGGTGCTTGTGGTGGCTGTCCTGGGCCAGGGAAGAAGGATTGCATGGGGGTTTGGAGGGGGAATCCACCGCCGAAGCCAGTGTGGATAGCGGTCGGAAGAGCAGGGGAGTACAACGCTTGGGCCTGTTGTTGGGTGTAGGAAATCGAGGGGTTAATGATGTTCAGGCGCGGCGGGTGGCGTCTAGGACCGTCTGCTTGTGCTGACTGGGCCGCCATATTGGTATTGGGTTTTGTAGCTGGTGACAGCGAGTTATGGTGCTCGACACGTCGAGATTAGGGGAGCGACGAAAGGTCGAATAATAAGGAAGGGATAATAGGGTATATGAAGGGGAAGGCTCCTCGACTCCAAAAGAGCGCAGTGGCTGCTCCTTTTCGACGTCGTCGTCGTCGCCGGCAGCGTCGAGGTCTACGCCGCTGATGAGGTGGAGGGGAAAATACAAGAAGGTCACCGTGGGAGCACACGGATGATGGTTTCTGTCAAGCGAACAAGCTGAGGTTTTGAAGGCCTGGCCGTTCCGCTTCTTCCCAACATCTCCAGGTCCTGGGCATCGACGGGCAATGGTGAGCTCGCGTATTGAAACCAGAGCCATGAATCCATTCTCCCTTCACTTCATATTACTCCCGCTGAAGCAAGTTTCTTTTAAGCTTTGGAGGCAGCTTCCCATCATGTCGACCACTCTCGATAGTAGATGCTGGATTGTGGACATTTGTAGAACGCACACAGCTACTCGGTAGAAGCTAGCTGCTGGGGGCTGCCCGACGTGAGACGCGTGAGGCGGACGTGGACTGTTTGCGCATTTCCGGGAATTGCACGCCCTGTCCATGGAATTGAGTACATATCTTTGGCGACATCCGTGGGCACATTGTCTCCTCGCACCTGGGTATAACTAGAAACCAAAGTCCACATTACTCCGAGTCTCACTGCCAATGGCGTCCTGGTGAACGAGATCGTTCTCCCAATCGCCGGGACACTGGAGATGCGTATGTTGTCTCGCCAACCGGACACTGCCAACTATCGGCGGCCACTTTCATCTCGCCCACGTTCTTGCTCCAATTCACGTTCATATGGTGCATCCAGCCAGGCCTTGAAGATCCAGAGGATGGCGACTTTCAACTGTCTCTTGCTCAGTCTCTTGGCATATCACCGGTTTGTCGGAGATGGAAGCTTCCCTCAATTTGTTCCCTGATCCGGTCCTCCGCTGATTTTTAACCTTTCGGTCGATGTGAGCCGCTGTGAAGCTTGTGAAGTGGCTACGATTCCGAAGGCTACGGAATGGAGGCTGGATCGGACGGTCACTATTTTTCTGTCTCGAGCATATGGCCGGTGGGTCGAGGGTAAACTAGGCTGCGGTCATGGTAATGTAGCACCATCGGCCGTATGTACGCCACTGTGACAAGCCGAGGCTTGGGCTCCGCACTACGATGGAACGTGTTCTCCAGCTTGGGCACCACATCGAGTCCGAAGTAAGGAATCCAAGCGACTTGTACACTCAATTCTACCGAATCCGTATGCCAGGCACCGAGGAACAAGGTGGGCAAGGGTTTCCGTGCTGCATAGTCGACGCTCGTGCGAGGGGAAGTGTGGTGCAGATAACACACCATCAAAGAGGTCTGACAGGAACTGAGCAGGCGGCGGTGGCGGTATCTGCTAGTATCCGCTGCGTTGTATGTATCGCAAGGGTACTCACTCTCAGTCACTCTCCCATCCATATGCAACAGGTGCACGTTTGTCTCCATCACCACCTTACGTAACCTGCGCCATCTGTCTCCCTCTGGAGCATCCCGTTGCTGTACAGTTGTGTTTGTTGCAGTTGGTCTCGATCACTGTGCAGAATTGGCTCGTGTGCCGATGGCCAGAGTGTGCATCGTCAGAAGACGACCACCTCGAGGACGATATCTCTACCGCAGACGTCCATTACCGGGATCCTCCCGCCAATTCGTGGCACGAGACCAGGAATTAGGCGCTTCGCCCAGGCACCAATGTGATTGGCCCCAAATGTTCACAGCCTGCCATCTCCGTGCCAAGAGAACTCATATCGAAATGCCAAGCCCATTTTGACGAACGTTTGAACGTCTCGCAGATCCAAATGCTGCTGGAGAAGGGACTGGCTTCTCTCTCCCCGCCCTATAAAACAATGCACACGACCAGCCATGATGGTTTTTCTCAGCTGAACAGCCCACTGCTCCCCGCTCCCCACCCGCCTCCGTCCTCACGATGCCTGTCCAGCACCAGTGGGATTACCTCTTCGCCATTGGCACCATCTTCGCCGGCCTCGATGCCTTCATGATTGGCGCGAACGATGTCGCCAACAGCTTCGCCAGTAAGTTTCCTATCCTAGTCATATTCACTTGACCGTCCATACTTATTTTTCCTTTTCAGCCTCCGTGTCTTCCAAGTCCCTCAGCTTGAAGCAGGCAGTTCTTGCTGCTGCAGTCATGGAGTTCTTGGGAGCAGTCCTTGTTGGTGCCCGTGTTACCTCCACCATCAAGGATGGCATTATCCCTGCAAGCTCTTTCCAAGGCAACGCTGGTGTTCAGCTTTTGGCCTTCACCTGCGCCATCGTCGCCTCTTCTAGTAAGTTTCACCCAGTGATCATATCAAATCCTTTCATCCTTACATTTTTCAATAGTATGGCTCACCATTGCCACCCGCTTTTCCTGGCCCGTCTCTACCACCTACTCCATTGTCTCCTCCGTCATTGGTGTCGGCATTGCTACTGGTGGTTGGGATGCTCCCCAATGGGGCTGGAATGGCGGAAAGGGTGTTGCTACCATCTTCGCTGGATTTGGCATCGGTTCGTCCCTTCAAAGTTATGTGTTTTGCCGTCGCACTCACCTAATTGTAGCTCCCGGCATTTCCGCTGGCTTTGGTATCGTCCTCTACTCTCTGATCAAGTATGGCATCCTCGTTCGCAAGGACCCTACCAGGTGGGGCTTGTACACCGCCCCCGTCATCTTCTTCCTTGTTGGTGCCATCCTTACCATGGCCATCATCTACAAGGGCTCCCCCAGTTTGGGTCTCAAGGATCTTCCTGCCGGTTCCATGGCTGCGGCTATTCTCGGCACTGCATCTGTGGTTGCTCTCCTGTCCATTCTTTTCTGGCTCCCCTTCGTCCACGCAAGGGTCATCAAGAAGGATCATAGTGAGTGGTGCTCGTAATATCTGAATTTTCCATTCTAATCATTTTCTCCAGCCATCCGGTGGTACCACTTCTTCCTTGGACCTCTCCTTTGGAAGCGACTTGCCCCAGAGGATGCCGGAGAGCATGAATTCGTGCCCAACTACCACNTTCGCGAAGGAAATGAACTTGACGGAGTAACCGCTCCTGGTAAGTGGTTTTTTTGTCTTTGGACGGACCGCGGTCTGAAACAACGTTTTAGCTGGCGACAATACCGACTCTGAAAAGGGCGACGAGAAGGAGAAGTCTTCTGACATTGAGGAAACTCCCGCTCCTGCTCCGCAGGCCAGCAACCTTGCTACCGAAGTCGAGACCCACCCTATTGAAGGACCCTGGATCCTCCCTAAAAATCTTTGGATTATTGTCCGTTATCGGGCCTTCCCCTTCGTCTACAAGGTTCTCACTTATGGTGCCAATGTCGACATTCACGCAATGCAAGCCAGAAAGGGCGAGAGGTCCGCTCAGCGTATTGCTGAAATTCACGCCCGTGCTAGGCAATATCCCAACGATACCGAACATCTCTACTCCTTCCTCCAAGTCTTCACCGCTTGCACTGCCTCCTTCGCCCATGGTGCCAACGATGTCTCGAATGCCATCGGTCCATTCTCCGTCATCTTCCACGTTTGGCATACTGGTGAAATCTCTGGCTCAAGGACACCCGTTCCCATTTGGGCGTTGGCATTCGGAGGTGGTATGCTTGTGATCGGTCTTGCTACTTGTGCGTTCTCTAATCTCAATAACCAACCTCTACACTTTTGACTGACCATTTACTACAGACGGCTACAACATTATGCGTGTCCTCGGTAACCGTATCACCCTCCACTCCCCATCCCGTGGGTTCTCGATGGAGCTTTCAGCCTCGATCACCGTTATCCTCGCCTCGCAGTACGGTATCCCCGTGTCGACTACCATGTGCATTGTCGGTTCCACCATTGGTGTCTCGCTGTGCAATGGTGACTGGCGTGCGACTAACTGGCGGGCTATTGGATGGATCTTCTTGGGTTGGGTCATGACCGTGCCCATCGCCGCTACCTTCTCTGGATGTCTCATGGGCATCTTGCTCAATGCTCCTCATCTGTAGATCTTTTTTATGTACCATTACGAATGTATTGAGCTTTTGGGTAGTTGGGTGTTTTAACGTTTTACTACTTGCTACTGCACTATTTTCTCTCTACCTAGTACTGTCCATCCCCCTCCTCGTTGTTGTTGTTTGATATAAAACCCGTGTAACTCTTTCCGTATGCTAGTCCTTAATGAGTGTTTGATGTATCTTCCAATTTGTGTCATGAAGTTTCTCTACACGAAAAATACAACGTCGACTTGGAGGACCAAACCAGAACGTCGGTGGCGGGCGCCACCGCTTGAGCGTCGGTGTTAGAATGGTCTTTTTGTTTCCGGATATGTTTTGGACCATGAGTAGTTAGGAATTGGATGGTCGTGTGCCCATTGCTCGTTGAACTCCGCTGAGTGAATCTATTTTCGACCTCGGCCTCGAGGACTTAATCGACCTGCGCGTTTTTAGCGACGACAAAAATAGCTCTCGTCAACCTTCGGATTGATGCGCCCTGTGCACCCCATCGCTGATAGCGCGCTTGCACTTATTTCCTTTTTGAACGTCTAACGTCTCTTCCTTCGACTCGCCCAAGTTACTCAAACGTTGGACTTGCCTTGGCTGAAAGAGGTGTACAGTCCATAACAAGGATGCATGGAGACTCCTCTCTAGGTATGCACAGCTTGAGATGAGCTGAGTTATGCACGTTCGCGGATTGCCTCGACACGGGTGACAGAGAACACTTGGAAGACAACAGCTTCATGGGCTTCTGGTATCACTCTTCTCCGAGTCTCCAGCTCCAAGTATTTTATATATAGCGTTCGGTGTATGCATTCTACCGGCCAAGAGAAGAGGCTGAAGAACAGTGTCTCCGTTGATGCATCGATGCCTACCAAGATCTTCTCTTTGAATGGAAAACACCTCGAGGAGTCTCTTAATCCATCACGATAAGACGAGCTTGGAGAAAACTTTATTGGACTCTTTTTCTGGACAGTTCACTTGGCGTAGGCAAACTCTGATAGGGGTACCTCAGGGGACACCTACTAGGAATGAACTACTGGCACCGCCCCGAAATCACCTTGAAAAGCCAATGCGGTAGCTTATACTACCTATCTACCTATTTTTACTACCGATGTACCCATTGCCCGAGATGCTCGATAGATAAAGGCGCCGCATGAGCACACACCACGTAACATTAACATTATGATCTCGCTCGGACACTCGCACGTTTGTGAGATTCAAAATTGTTGGAGTTGCCATGCGACAGCAACAGCTCTCGTTAGCTTCGATTTCGAATCGCATGGATGAAACCAAGGACGGGGGCGATGGAAAGGGGGACTCTACTATGGACCGCTTGGTATCTCAAAGAACTTGAGGGCACTGCTGTGGACGAGGGACTGACATATGTTTTGGTACGGGTATCTCATTTACAAGTCCCCTCTATCTCACATGCCTTTAGTATGTCAGCCTAGGAGATAACTAACCTAGATGGCTTCTTTTTTGAGTTAGGGCGCTACTTATACTCGACCTAATACTAGGCGCTCTGGATGGCACCAGAGAACGGTGAGCGCTAGCGGTTCATTGACCCAAGGAATTCCCCCGAGCGTATCGTAGTCCCTTCTTCCTGGACCTGAGGTTTGGCTATTGGAACGATGATTTATTAGGGCTGCTCTTTGCTTGTTCGCCCTTCCCAAAACGAGAACAGGCCAAAACAGTGAGAGTTTGGTGCTTCCGCTTTTGGCGATTTCTCACTTTGGCCAGCTCTCACTTTAGGAAGGGCGAGCAAGCAAACAGAATATTGAGCAGCCCTATTCGCGATCCCTCGATCCTCAGCTTCTCAAACGGTCCTGATTGGGTCTTTTTGTCTTTCCTACATACCATCCTAACTCCTCTTGCACTCCAGCAGATATGTTTCCAGCAACCCCTGGAATACCGCAGGGAATCATTGACTTGGTGATAGACCAGGCTCAATCCGATTCCGCCACCCTACAGGCACTCAGCCTCGTTTCCAAGGCATCGTCCGTACGCACAAGGGGTTACCTATTCCACGACATAGAACTCAGTGCAGAATATGAATGCTACACGCTCGAATCTCTCCTCGATGAACGGCCTTCCTTGCGTCAATGCATCAAATCCTTGACCATTCGAGTGATCACTTTCTCTAACTGGCTCAACAAAAATCCCTCCGAGGCAATCCTTGCTGTCCTACCCCTGTTAGATTCATTAACCCGTTTCTCCATATTTGGGAAGTTTGGGCCGTCAAGGAGCTTGGAGTGGAAGAGGCTGTTGCCTAGGGTGCAGATTGCGTTGTGCGAGGTCATGGCAAGGCCTCATGTTACCTCGATAACATTGTCGTTCATCTCCGGCTTTGACATCGGGCTGTTGACGCGATATGGCCACCTCGAGGAACTCGTTCTCGATGTCGTCAAGCCAGGCTCCCGCAAGCCAGGTCCCCGCAATCCAGCCAAACATGGTGCCCTCTTCCCACTCAATGCTTCTCCTTCGAGCCCGTCGTCGATTCCAGTGCGGGCTCGCCTCCGGCGGCTGCACGTCACGACCTCTCCCAGGGCATTTCGAGCTCTGCTTCCCTGCTCGGAAAACAGCGAGGCAACTCTGGACCTATCTAAACTCACCCATCTCAAAGTCAATACCTCAAATGAGGGCTCAGAATTCAACGACGCCGATTGGAATTGCTTATTCGACGTATGCGGAGCCTCCATCGAGTCTTACACAGTCCACCAGAGGGCTTGTCAGAAACCAGTTCCTCCGGCGGTCATCCCCCTCTATCGCTTCCCCAATCTCAAAGAGTTTATCCTGATGATTGATTTCCAGACTATTGAGCAGCATGGCCACAACTCATTCCCCGTTTTCGTCGAAGCGCTCGACAGGCTCTCGCAAGCGGACAATGAAAATCATCTTACCACGATTCGTGTGGAATACGACGGGTGTGCGAAGTTTATTGAGAGGGAGGTCAATGAATTATTGGCTGGCCAGCGGTGGAGGTGGTTGGACGAGATTGTCCAGCGACCTGCGTTCTTGAGGTTGAGGGAAGTGAAGTTCGGGTTCACCCTTCGTTGTTGTAGGGGTATCTTTTGGGAAACGAATTGGGGCGAGCATTCTGGTCGTATTTCGTCCCAATTGTCGAATCTTGATCAAAGGGGAATTTTGACGCTGACACGAACTCTTTGAAATATACCGTTGTTGCGTCTGGATGGTACACATCAGTGTACGATTATCAGAGCGCAACGGTGTCCGATATTGTGGTTTCGCTTGCGCGTGTATCTAACTTCCGGGAACGAATTTGCACAGAGAACTGTCAAGTGCTCAAGAGCCAACCGCGAAGTACTTCGAAACCTTACCATTCGGGCCCAAGGTCAGGATATGATACTCTCACTTTTTAGGAAGGGCGAGCAAGCAAAGAGAATAATTAACAATTGGGCAGCCCTATAAATTTTTAGTGTAATTGTCAACGGCTTTCACTTACACATATCTATTGGGCGCTTTCCCAGTGAGTTTCCAGGAATCGGGGCATCCATTTTTGGGTCCGTGTTTTCGAGAACGTTCACCTGACTAACGAGTGCCTCGACACGACAATATTCCTTGCTGTATTAGACTCTGAGATCTGAGAAGTAATAAGAAATATGTAATATACGCTGAGTGTTGTAGCCATGACCTCACACTTTGAGCACGACCTGGAGTGCTACGGTCATGTGTCCCAAACAGGTGATGATGTTGAAGAATGGGGACTTGCTTAGGCCGACACCCGGTTCTCACTTCAAAATATCAGATGCAATGATCAGCCTTATAGAGCCAACTTCTCTGTCGTCTTCCCCATACCCCGCATTCTTTCAGTTACCATCAATTAGCCATGGCCGGTCGTAGAACCTTCATTATCGGTGGTGGATGCACCGCGTTCATTAAGGTAAGTATGTTGCCAGTGTATTGCCGCCGATAGGCCTAACGTTCGTGTTGGTATAGCCCAGAGGTCAAAGGACCACTGAGGATGTGAGTTCCTCGTAATATACCTCCTTTGGCTAGAGGTGAACATCAACTCGTCGGTCAGATGGGTCTTGAGGCAGCGACGAAAGCCTTGTTGGATGCAGGGGTCACATATGACGACGTCAAGATTGCATATGTCGGCTACTGCTACGGAGACTCTACCTCTGGACAGGTATTTTACGATGCATCCTAGTCTAAGGCCAAATCCACTAATTCTCGTACCACGTCTTAGCGTGCGCTTTATAACCTCGGCTTGACCCACATTCCCATCGTCAACGTCAACAACAATTGCTCCACTGGGTCCGCTGCTCTTTACCAAGCCAACAATGCTGTCAAGTATGGCCAGGTCGAATGCTCTCTCGCTTTGGGCTTCGAACGTATGAAGCCAGGCAGCTTGGGCACCAACTTCCCTGACAGGCCTCAGCCGACCGCCCTCATTGGCCAGCGTTCGATAGAGATGGAAGCTGACCTTGGGGAGAACCATGGTCCCGGTGCTCCCAGGATGTTCGATAATGGTGCCCAGGAGTATTTTGTCAAATATGGCGGAGATGTGAATACATTGGCTAAGATTGGTGAGTACAGCGTTAGTTCTGGGCTCCCATTCTTGCGTTGCTCATGTTAAGGATGACTGCAGCTTCGAAGAACCACAAGCATTCTCTGAACAACCCGTACTCGCAATTCCGAGATGGGTGGTCAGAGGAACAGGTCCTCAATGCCACGAAGATCACTAGGAACTTGACCAAGTTCATGTGCAGCCCTACTTCCGTACGCTTCATTACTCTCGTCACACCCCGCTCCGGCCAACTCATACTCAACCACACTGTATCTGTCTAGGATGGTGCTGCTGCATGTATTGTAGCTTCTGAAGACTTTGTCCATAAGCACGGCCTTGAGAACCAGGCAATCGAGATTGTCGCACAGGCTCTCACCACTGACGGTTCTACCACTTTCGAAGGCCGAAGCGCCATGGACGTCGTTGGCTACGCCATGAGCAAGCAGTGTGCTGACCAAGTCTTCGCCGATGCAGGGTTTGCACCTGGTGAAGGCCGTGACATGGTTGGTGTTGTGGAGCTGCACGATTGTTTCGCTGCAAATGAGGTTGGTGGCTCATTCATTGTCTGTCCTGAGCATTGCGTGGACTGACGGTGAATTATTTGAATAGTTGATCACATATGCCGCTCTTGGTCTCTGTGAACAGGACGAGGCGCACAAGATGGTAGAGAGGGGAGATAACACCGTGAGTGAATCGACTGCTATGACACGAAGTTGTAAGACGAATGGACTGAGTTGTCTGGTCCCTTCAGTATGGAGGAAAATACGTTGTCAACCCCAGTGGTGGACTTGAGGCCAAGGGTCACCCACTCGGTGCTACTGGCTTGGGCATGCACTTCTATATCATGAGTACGTGCTTTAAACTTCGTTGCGGGCTACGAATAGCTGACTTTTCCCCTCTTGCCAATAGTGCAACTCCGAAACTGTGCGTTCAACCCTGTTGCAATCTTCTATTTCAACTTTGTCATTGACACTGGTGTTTCTCTAGGGGCGGGGCCTATGCAAGCACCTGGTCTTTTCGACATTCCGGACAAGAGGGGCAAATATGGATTGATTCATAACGTCGGTCTGGGTGGTGCAGTTGTCGTTTCTCTTCTCCGCAGACCTGAGTTCTATAAGGAGGGCGGTAAGGATGGTCGGGACCGGTGAGTCTCTTCGCAAACCCATGCAGAACGAGCGGTGTCTGACTTCTTTCTCTCTTCCGCTTCCCATTGAATTGTTTGTAGTGTTGGGTATAACCACGCACACGAGTGCCGACCTGTCACTTTCGCGGACGTAGATAAGGTCAAGTCGAAGACGGCTTCCCAGTATTTGCTTGAGCGAGCCAAGCTTTAACGAGAGTGATGTATCGGATGCTTTCTTTCTTACGGTATGCGCTTCCCGCTTCAATTGTGTACGATATGAGCTTTATTGTACTGTATGTAAATCATTTGTACGCGTGTTCAGGCTTTCAGGCCCGAGTGAAACCCGGCTTTCTGCGTGGGATGTCCCAGTGAGAGTCCTTGCGGATAGAACGCCTTCTCCAATTGGCAATTAAAGGATGAGGGGTTTTATTTTTGATTACGGGGGTAGGATAGGGCTACATGTCGCTAGATACAAGTACAAGATAAGATGTACACTGTTTTGAAAAAAGGTGAAAAAGCGAACAGAGTGCACGTATTAATTACAACAAACTATATGTAAGTGAAACAACCACGAGTTAGACCCGAGGAAGGTTATTATTATTAAAGAAAGTGGCAGCTCTTGCATGGATGGAGGGGATCCATGACCCGGCCAAGCCACGCAAGAAGGGTTGCGCGGTAAGGTATATGATGATAAATCGTCGAAGCCGAAAGTCCAAATGAATCCAAAGAATGGCAGACATAATGCATAAAGGAGATGTCGTGGGGCGAAGGATGTTCCGCTGTGGATCGCGTGTGGATGTCGGAAAGTGGAAGAGGGGAGGGGATGGATGATGGCTGGTATTACGGGGTCTGAACGAATGGATATAAGTTAAATCATGTCCAAATGAATCAATAAATCGACGGATGAATGAATGGGAGCATAATGCAGATGGGGGGNCATGAATGAGCGGCGACGTAAGTTGGGGTTTCTCGTTGACCGGCACGTTAGAAGGCATGACATATTAACAGAGTTGACAAAAAATTTTTGGAAAAGGTGAAGGGATTCATCGAAGGCAACGTAAGGGAGACGCCTAGGAACCGAAGGACATCGTGAGTCAGCTTGGTCAGGAATAGGGAGACAAGGAGCGACTTACGATTAGCCTTTTTTATGGGAGAAGAGCGAGCGTACAACACCCGCCTCTACCTCCTAGACGAAGAACGCAAGGAGCCGTTCGTCGAGCGTCTGGCGTACGGATGAACCCAGTCCTTCCTCTCAAACCTGGGCCTCTTCTCGCAGATCTCGCCTTGCTCGGTGATGTCGCCTTCAACCTCAGAGGAGGAGGACCTAAGGCTACCTGCGCTGCGCTTTATGCGAATCATGATGGGGCTCCGAGCTCGAGTGCAAGGCTTCCTCTTGCTTGACTGGCCATCATCATCCTATATTTCAAAGAGACAAAGAGACGAGGCTAGTAGTTAGTCACCTTCTTCCTATAATAGTAGCAATGGCTCGGACTTACAGGAGTATACAAGCTGCTGGTCGAGCTTCCAGTCGTCGCCGCTGAGGATGACGAATAGGCGCTGGAAACACTTGCAGACGAGGATGAGGAGACATATTCATCCTCCTCCATCTCGTACTCGCTAATGTCGCCAGAGACACTCTCGCCGCATCCCCAACTCATCCTGTGCGCCTCGGAGGGAACTTCGAGACCGGGCTGGAGGTATCGTCGCTGAGGATGCGGGGCCGCGATGGTGATGGCCGAGGGACCGATATCGGCGTTGAGAGGCGGGTACTGCAGTTCATCGTCGGGGCCAACCGTAAATTCTTCGAGCACCGATGCAATAGACTGTCGGTGGCCGTCGAAACTGATGAAAGAAGGCTTCTCGGAGGTCAAGGTGATTGCTGACCATTCAGAGTCTGGGGAAAAGTACGACCTGAGGTTTTCTTCCTCAACCTGCGGCTCCTGAGCGTATTGGTGGCCCTGGGAAGGATAAATGATGGTAGGAACCGAGGGGATGACGCAGCGGAGGGTGGGGCGGTTGGAGGGACGTTGGATGGCAGCTGCAGCTGCAGCATGGGCTGCGGTGATAGCCTCCATATCCCACTCTTCTACAAGGGGACTGGCGTCGCTGCTGCTCAAGTCGGTGGTCTCAAGATCCATGTCCCTTTCACCGTCTTCGTCTTCGTCTTCGGTGGAAGAAGACGCGGAGGATGAGGAACCCACCGACAAGGGAACGGACTGTCCTTCCTCGTGCACCCATTGTAGCTCCGGGAAGGCAGCTACGGGAGGTGGGGAGGGCTCGGTGTCAATGATAGGCAGGGGGACGTTGCTGACCTGTCGCTGGTCGCATTTGACAGCTTTGTTGGTGTCAACCTGGAGGTTGAGGAGGGCTGCACGGCGACGAGCATGCGAGGTGGGTTGGAGGGTCAAGCGAAAGGCTTCTGCGCGGCAGTGGTAGAGGGCGCTGACCTCACGGAAGCGTTCAATGAAAGAGCGGGAATTGGGAGAAGGAGAAGGAGCAGAAGAAGAGGAGGAGGGGGAAGGGAATGAAAGGGAAGGCATTATAATATGGGGCTGGTGAATGAAAGGTGGCCGGTCGTTGGATGTCGTTTAGGATGCTTCGTCAAGATGCGGGAGACAGAGTGGGNAGACACGCGCTGCGTGTATAATGCGGTGCGTTGGAGGATCGTCGACGAAGGTCGAACAAAGAGCAGACAGGGAATACTATGCCGTGGTAGGAAGGGAGATGGAGAGAGGAAAGCAGGAGGGAGACAACCAACGACGAGACCACAGAGGAGTAGAGAATCAAGCCCAGACGGATCGCTTTGGCCTGACCTTCGACAATTATATGTCTGCGAAACTTGGACCCACAAATCGAAGAACAACAATTGCGGAAGAGATTGCTTACGAAAACGATCCGCTAGGAGCCAAGCAAAGGGTACGACTAATCCGTCACATCTCGATCGCAGACGGACTAATTGTCTTGCTGTTGGGTTCCTCCTCACGAGAACAAGAAAATGAATAGGCGCCCCGCTGATTATCCTTGTTCTGAAGTGGGGGAGTATCCTTTTTGGGCGGGCTTTTTGTTCTCCGCTTATCAAGGTTCAAGGCTCGCGGAGTTGATCAGATTCCCACGTAAAGGGAGAGCGCTCGATCGACGGCGGAAGCGACTTTTTGCTTTTCGCGTTTCACTCCGTAGCAACCAAATGTCTGCGCACAAGATAGGTCAGATTCTCGTTCCTGGTCTCGAGGTGCAAATTCAGCAATACTGACAATACGCCCTTTTCTCTCAAAGCCAGGTTCACTTTTGTTCTGCCCCAATTGCGGGACCTTGCTCGATTTACCGAGGGACGGAGAATCGACCGTCGTTTGTGAACAGTGCCGTCATGAAGAGCCTGCAAGTTGTCAGTGAAGCCGTCAGGAGTCATTGGCGCAGAGTATTGACTTCTGGCTGCAGCATACGAAAATATTGTGATCACAACTCGGTCGCATCCCGATGCTTTTCCGTCTCCTCTTCAGCAGAAACGGAAAACCCTGACGAAGCGGCATGACCAAGGAGACCAAGGTACACTGGTGAAAGAAAAATGCCCAGCCTGTGGCCACTTGGAGGCATACTCGAAGGAGATGCAGGTGCGATGACGTCTCGTTGAAGCTCGAAGAATGACACACGGAGTCACTAACGCTTGTACTCTTTTTGTGCCTGATCACAGCTGAGGAGTGCCGACGAGGGCTCGACGATCTTTTATACGGTAAGTCGTTTGTTCTTCTGACTCGGAAGCGAGTGATGTTAAATGGCGTCCAGTGTGTTGGGTGCAAGCACGGTTGGCGTGTCAATAACTAAAAAAATATTGACGGAGAGGCGGAATGTTGCAATATGCAGGCTGCAACTTCATTTCGGTATGTTACACGTACACGCCGGCAGTACAGAACAAGGCCACGACACCAAAACCTCCGAGGATGCTGGCGGTGGAAGCCACGGCGAGCTCTTTTGCTGGGAATGTGCTCTTTGGAAGCCTGTAGTATGTGGTTAATACTCGTAGGAGCCATGAATGAGATAGAATTACGTCGAGGAGTAGAAAGCAAGGCCAAATGTGGCCGCAAGGAGCACGAGGGCAAGGAATGGCAGAATCTGGACAGGAATGAGTGGCTGGAAAGCGGGGAGGGAGCTGTGGAGAGCCTGTAATTGTGTCATTGAGCGTAATTCGGTGGTATGTTTTTTGGAGAAACATACTCTTGTCGCGTCGTAGTCCATGATGATGATGAGGTTGGTGGAGAACCCTGAGCGGGGCTGACTGACGTGACCTGTGTGGGACAAACACGTGTCATCAACCGATATCAACCTTGCAACCGTCGCGCGAGCACCCACCTCAATCCACTCTCACCATAACCACCATGTCTGCAACCCAAAAGCTCCAGCAACACCCCGTCTTCGTCCAGGCCCAGGATAAGGCCTCCTACTACGTCAACCAGCTCGACAAGGAGGTCAGTTTTCTCCATGTTTTGTCGAGAGGCACAGCTCTGACACACCCCGCAGCTCACCAAGTATCCCGTCCTCAACAACCTCGAGCAGCGCACTCAGATTCCCAAGGCATACGCTGTCATCGGCGGTCTCGTCCTCATTGTCATTCTCCACTCGTTGAACTCCCTCGCCGCCCCCGTTTCTAATCTCGTCGGATGGGGTCTTCCCGCCTACCTTTCGTTCAAGGCTATCGAGTCGCCCTCGCCCCATGACGACGTCCAGTGGCTCACCTATTGGGTTGTCTTTGGTTTCTTCAACTTCCTCGAGAGCTTCGCCCTCCGCCTCGTTCTCTACTACGTTCCCTGGTACTTCGCCTTCAAGTCGGTTTTCATCGTCTGGCTCCAGCTCCCTGCATTCCGCGTAAGTACACGTCTGCTTTTTTACGTTGGTGCACGGTAGCGTGACATCATGGCTACCGCATGTCATAAGACATTTTCTGGACTCCTTCCGGTTGTGGCAGCAAGGCTAACGCGTGTTTCTCCAGGGTGCCCAAACTGTCTACTTCAGCGTGCTCAAGCCTGTCCTCCTCAACATCAGCTCGCAGAACCGCTCTGTGGCGCCCGTGCCCACCACCAACTCTCAGGAGTGAAAGAAGACGGTCTTATCTTTCGGACATTATCGGCATCGTCTTCGTCATTTTTTTTCGTCACTGACGAATATTCTTTGTTCGCCTCCTCTATGATACGTCATCTTTTACTCTGAGATTATTTTCTTTTTTGGTGTGCATCATCCCTAGACTTCGTTTTGCATTCATCTAGTTCCAAAACTATTCTTCTGTCTCCTGTGTATTAGTAGGTTACGACCGCGAGGCTCGTAGCCAGATTGTACTAGTTTTCATGTACACACGTCTCTAACGAATAGTTGATGAAGACTGGATGTCGATACAGCACTGGTGTGAGGGGTCAAAGCGTGGCAGAACAATGACGAAGTTTCCGCAATGTCCCACGCACGGATGTTGGCACCGCCTTACTCCGTTTGGATGGCCGTGCCCCTGATAGGGAGGCAGAACGGTCACTGGTCACCTCGAGGCGTGCCCGAGTCGGTAGGATGTCTCTTATGGTATGGGCTGGCTATCGGTTATTGAAGGCCTTGATGCCATTCCAGACAATGTCTCCTATTCCTTCAAATTAATTGACAAAGAATCTCAGGGAGAGTCAACGTTCCCAAGATTCAGTTCTAAAAAATCTATGACACGGGAAGGCAGATCTACCCCACTGGCAATCGTGAAATGCAGAGTAAGTGCTAAAGATCTGTGTGCATATCTATTGTTCTCTAGATCTATGAGATTGAAAGAACAGGTGAGCGGAATTAACGGTGTCAATCGTCCAACCTTGAGCCTCGGATCGAAATGGAGCGCATCTCCCCTTCAGCCGGTCGTGCTACACAGACAGAGCGAAACTCGGAATAAGCGAGTGGGATCTACACACGTATCTATTCTTGTCTATGAGAAATTAAAGGGCTTCATAAGCGCCAAGGTTGACCACGGAGGGCACAAATGTATACGTCTGTTTGGGTGTGTGGATCTAAGCAGTCTGGGTTGGAAGAAGGCCTCCCGGATCGGACGTTCAAGGTAACCGAATGCGTGGTGGTATGTGTGTACAGCGAGTATACCTGATTTACACCTTTCTTACAGGATGTCGGTGGGTCATATGGGTTGGTGATGCTGGAGCTGGTTCTTTGGGTGTCAAACATCCATTTCGGCAGGTGAGGGGATATATTTGGTGGCTCCCTTTATTGTGACAAGACGTTTCGTGTATCAAGAGACGGCTCTCTGTAAGGAGCGTGTTGTTCTTAAGCTATAAGCTTAGATTTCCGCTTCGCTCGTGGATCTCCTTGTGTTGAGAATTGTCGGACAAGTCGGGGGAGATGGAGATGGGTACCGGCACTTCGTACCGCTGTGTGCTGAGAATTACTTCTCTGCGTACGGTGTTCTGATATCTTTAGGCTCGCTAGAAGTGACTCCTTGGTGTACGCTTTTAATACGTCTCAAACCCGGACCCCCCGAATGACATCTTCGGGTGTTTGTGTGGACTTTTTTATTGTTCTTCAGGATGAACAGCATCGGCTCTTCGTCTCGAACAGTGCCCTAGGTTTTGGCATTTGAATTTACTGCCGAATCGCTCTCCTCATGTGCAAGAAGAACGTTAAGATAATATGGAAGAGCAGCGCGTGGTGTATTGATTGCGACGCGTGAAAGACTCTCTTGGGAGTCAATTGGATGTCGTACTATTGGACATGCATGGATGGGTTCGTTAATTATGGTTAGACCGTCAAGTTGATCCTGTAAACAGTAAGTAAACTCTCCCCCGTAGAGCTTGCTCGGGTATTATAGTGTACAACAATATAGCGGGTCATAACCGTCGACAGGGCAACTGGCGCTTGTTTCACTTTTGTCAAGCGGCGCTCATTGAAAAATGTTAAACCTTTACAGACCGCCCGGCGTCCTTCTCGGGTTTCACTTTGACGGCTCGGGGGTACATAAAATCTAGACTATGCCAAAAATTGGATTTTAGACGCCCTAGGTGTGCATATATAGGTATTTGGGTCACTCCACCATGTGAGTGCTGTCGGATGGCGTCGGGTATCCATGTTTTTGCTCATATGACGTGATTTTCCTGTTATTGTCTTTGTATTGACCTTTTGACTTATTAATTTCGGTGCTCCCAATACCCTGAATATGCTTCAGATGGGATCTGTCAGGAAAAGCGATAGAAAGAGATGCTGGAATCGGTGAAGAGCCTTTCTAAGGCAATCCCATTGTGTAAAAGAGCTAATAGGACGTATATACACATATCTTAGGCCCGTAATATGCTTAACTCTGTGAGGCCGCAGGGACGGTGGCCAAAAGCTTGGTCTCATCCCGGGAATTCGGAGCCTTTTCCACACGTGAGCCTCTTCACAGCATTTCTACTCATTGGGAAGCACTGATCGACAAGCAGAATGCTCTATGTATGACTTGTAGTGTGTAGAGCGAGCTCACTGTCTGCCAAAGGGGCTTCTCTCTCCACCTCTCTTTCATATCGACAAACGCAAACTGGTCTAATCATGTTGACATCAATGACCCATCAAACACATCGAGGAACCTTCAAGACCGCACTGGGTGACTGGAAATCTCAGAGCCCGTACACCGTGTATGTCTTGCGATTTACAAGAGTTCCCCTCCCTTTATTCTGACATCGCTCTACAGAATGGCGCTTTTGGGCCTCTGCACCGACTAATGACATGCACACACTGGCAGGCCGATTGCCTTTTAAGGAATGTTAGCGAATGCATGCGATGCGCCTCCAACCGTTCCCGTTCAGCTTATGTTTTTTCGCTTCCCCTGCTGTTCGCTGTAGGTGCACAGACATTTTAGAACCTTCACCACGATAATCTCACCCTGGATGCCATAGCATGTGTTATTTCTGCCCCGGAGCGTATCAGAAGGCCAAAGGAGGCCGGCTACGCCAGATGTTTCTGAGCTGCCATCGGGACTGGGTGGGACACGAATTTCGGCAGGTTTTCTTCGAATAACCGTCACAGTGGGTGTGAAGGTGGTATAAGTATCCGTTGCTTGAGAATATATGGGACTTCAGTTTGGAAGGTGCGTTCCGAACAGTTCACTCTTGATTTTTTCTGACTGGTTGGCAACCATATATATCTACAGACCTCTTCGGCTCCACGGTCGAGTTTCTGCTCTGTTCATGCCCCATCAGCATAGCCATGCAAGCGTCCTCTTATCTGAGTCTATCCGATAACGATAGAGGAGAGATGGATGGAGTACACGGCAACGAGGGCCAAAGTCTTACAGAGCATTCCACAAGAGCCGACCAAGCTCCGATGCAAAAGATGCGAACTCGATTTCTATCAAGCCCCATCATCGTGACAGTTATTCAATGTTAACCTCAAGCCTTTGCAGCATGTTACCAGAGAGTGCCCAACTCTGCAAATCTCATCACGCGCTTGCCTTTGCAGCTCCAAATGGCTCTGGTGTCTTTCCATGAGAATATTTCATGTGAGTTTTTGATTTTGTATGTCTTTCAAACTCTCACCATTGCTTGACCCAGGGTGCTAGGCCTATCGAAACCTATAGACATCTATAGACCTTACGACAACAATGAAGTCAAATTCCGCGAAGTTTGATGGATTCTACTTGCAATGGTAACCGCACATGCCTGTCCATAAACCTTGCTTCCTTCTCCCCATGTGCTCACTCGGCAAGGACGCTCGGACCCTCCTATTTCGACACATCACAGCTCGCTTGCGGGGAGAAGAATCTGGAGTTAACAGGACGTGAAGAAGCACATGATGCCTCTCCTCAGGCTGCCAGTTGATAGGAATCGAAGCAGCAAACTAGAGAAGAACCGGGCCCTTCAAACGGTTCGTGGGATCCACTTTGAAAATACTAAATATACATTTCGAGTTCCTTGAGGTGCTATCGCCGAGTTTAATCTCGCGTGCCCGTTTACGAGCCTTCCCCCCTTCCTTCTTCCAGTTTCTCCCAGCGAGCCATCACTGGTCTCCACTGAGCGTGGATTTACCTTAGTTTTGCGATGGCAACAAAGGCAGACGAGGGCAGGGAGAAAGTAGTTGCTGATCGAGCGTTGGACGAGAAGAGTAGTGCCCAGGAGGAGGATGTTCAAGCCGTTACCTACGAACGACCTAAGGGTCTGAGGGGCCTGTATGCGCATCCCCGAACCCAGGTGAGTACCTTGTTGGCTTTTTAATCGGGTCCTTTGCTAACGGAGGGACAGATTGCTATGCTGGGCTTCATCTGCTTTATGTGTCCAGGTGCGTGCATCTTCGACCGAAACTGTTGCAGATCGGCTAACTCTCCGGTAAAACCACAGGACTTTTCAATGCGCTGAACGGGTTGGGTGCCGGTGGCCAGGTCGATTCAGAGACAAGCGCAAAGGCTAATTCTGCGGTTTATGCGACATTCGCAGCCTCTGCCTTCTTTGCTGGGTGAACAACTCCTCTAATCGGCCCTTCACCGAATTGGTCTGACGAGCCGTGGCAGGTCTATCAACAATAAATTGGGGTCGAAGTTGACTTTGCTGTTGGGCACCATCGGTTACGCGCTCTACATTGGGTCTTATCTGTGCGTTAACCGTCAAAATTTCCTCAACAATCCCTCTCACGCATACGCTTAGTGCGATGAACATCCATCCGAACGCAGGGGGCTTTGTCATCGCCGCGGGCGCCCTCCTCGGCATTTCAGCTGGTCTCCTTTGGACTGCCCAAGGTTCCCTTATGCTTTCATATCCAGTAGAAAGCCAAAAGGGACAATTTATCAGCATCTTCTGGACTATCTTCAATTTGGGAAGTGTTGTGGGTGCTTCCGTCTCCTTAGGGTTAAATGCCAGGTCCTCTGCGAACTCCGGTGAGTTGAGCTTGTAAAATGATGCAGTATCTTTCTAACAATGCGTTGCTTTGACAGTGGGGAATGGGACTTACGTATGTTTGAGGATGATATCATCACGTCCCGGCGACTCACAGCCGAGATAGATTGCGTTCTTGGTTCTAACAGGAATTGGTGTTTTGATTCCATTGCTTATGGTCGACCCAAAGAAGATGATTCGAACTGATGGCACGAAAGTCACGACGCCTCGCCATCCTTCATGGAAGTTGGAACTTTATGGCCTTTACATTGCTGTCAAGACGGATCCTCTCATCATTCTCCTTTTCCCCATGTTTTTCGCTTCCAACTGGTTCTATACATGGCGTATGTGCATCTCTTGTGCATGGTCCGGCCGATCTGCCATTGACTTTTGGTTTACAGAATTCAATGCCTACAACGGGTACCTATTTGACATCAAAGCTCGTGCATTGAACAATCTGCTCTATTGGATTGCGCAAATTATCGGCTCTATTCTAATCGGACTTATCCTCGACCAGGAGAAGATCAAGCGCCGCACCAGGGCTTACGTTGGTTGGACTATTCTTTTTGCTGCAGTCTGGGCCGTTCATATCTGGGGTTATTTCTACCAAAG
Source organism: Candolleomyces eurysporus (assembly GCA_027579435.1). Lineage (NCBI taxonomy): Eukaryota > Fungi > Basidiomycota > Agaricomycetes > Agaricales > Psathyrellaceae > Candolleomyces > Candolleomyces eurysporus. The sequence goes on along the minus strand of JANBPK010000810.1, from coordinate 91,586 downwards.
GTTCGTGATCACATGTATAAACCCGCTTTAGCTCAGACTAACATAAGACAGGGACTACGAACGACCGGTCGAAGGTCTACCCGACCCCTTCGTCAAGTTCACTATCGATTCTCCCGGGTATGACCCAAGGGTTGCTTTGTACTTTTTCTACGGTATGGTCGACGCTATGTGGCAAATCACCGCATATTGGATTATGGGTGCCATGTCCAACGACCCTGCAAAATTGGCACATTTCACCGGACTTTGTAAGCCCTAATTTTCCTCCCGCTGCGTGCCACGAGATTGGCCCTGAACCCGTCACCCTAGATAAATCTATTCAGTCAGCTGGCGCCGCGGGTATTTGGGCTGGAGATGGTGACAAGATTCCGTAAGTCTCCTCATGTTCCTATTGAATTGTGGCGAAACCCTCGATTTCATTTTTGCTTATTTTGTCACTTCAGATACATGAATATGTTTTTGTCCACATGGATACTTCTCGTTGTCGGGTTGGCTCTGGTGTTGCCCATGATCCATTTGCGTGTCAAGGATTCTACCGAGCTGAAAGACGAAACCCTGTAAGCATCTTGTCACTCAGTCTGTGTCACAGTCGGCTATTATTTAACCTGGGTTTGATAGGGCTCGAATGGACGATAATGGGAATATTATCCCAGTTGAGGAGTTGAAACCAGTGGACGCCAAAGTGGAGTCTGAGAAGGTTGGAGCGTAATCCCGTGGTTTCTTCTAACGATAGCTGAACGATTCTTGTAACGACACTCGGACGAGAGACCGATGAGATATGACATGCATCTTCGAACTGAATGTCTGATTCTGTTTTCAGGGTTAGGGGTATTAGCCGTCAATTGATTGCCTGATCACTTTATCTTTAGGCAGGGCTTTTCACGAAACTCGGGGGAGCGTCTCCGACCGAGACGCATGGTGACTTCGACTAGATGTGACCGATTCGATGGCCAGGACGCTGAGGACATGGGAGATCGCTCTGAATTACATGAATCTAGTCCACGAGTGAGCGGAGCCCTGGAGCATGTACGTGCTTCCTGTGTTTCCACTTTCAATCCACTGCCCCATGCCTGCCACCAACGGTGAGCGCCTCGATCTCTCGAGGACTGGAAATTGACGAACGTGCGTGCTCTTGTTCGCTAGGACTATTTGTGATCCGGCTTCTCATAGCTCCATCGGTCAAGGCCCATCAAAATCAAAATCTGGGCTGTGGGATACTGGGTGTGAAATAGCCTCCGTCCTGTGACGCTGGTATTGTGCCCCTAAGGCGGCGAAATGTTCTTAGCCACTGACTGTTATATATAGAACCGCTCATAGATTTTTTTTTCCTCTTTCTCGAGAACAGGAACAGGGACGATTCGCCGTTTGCAGCTGCAATCGCGCAGGAGGGAGATTCGGTCTGGAAGGCCTTAGGTGCATCTAAAGATTAGCCCAAGCAATTGCCATCGGCTTTGACGCCAGTAAGTGGGGTCCCTTCTCCGTAACTTTTGAAAGACGTAACTTTAATCGAAGATACAGTCACAAGCCCCAAAAAGAACCCCGGCGGGAGCTCTATTTTCTGCATAAAAGCGCTATACCTTTGAGTGCACTCTGCCAAAAAGACCCACCTCTTCCTTCGCTTGTCGCAATGGAGACTACCATCCACTCCACAACCCAGGTAATCCTTGCTCCACTTCTCTCCTTTGCCCTGAACATCGAGAGCTAACCTAACATTTGTTTTGAGGCATCCACTCCCCGCCGACGTGCCCCCTCGCGTGCAGACTCTTTTGCATGGTCTGTTTACTCTAGCTCGAGTACAGAAGGGAGCCAGTTCTCCCGTTCGAGTCTTTGGGCTCCCAGCACCCTCTCCAAGCCCAAACCCACATCGGGGGAGGACGTCTCGCACCCTGCCTGGGGTGCCTTTGTACCGGTGAACTCTGCAACGAGTGCTCTGCACTTCGTCGCGGATTCATACCACCCTCGCTCTCACCAAAAGCCCACCGCTAGCGCAGGCGCAGCAAGCCGTCGACGGAATTTGGGCACACGACCACAAATTTACAGTCATAACTCCGATTACCAAAAAGCGATCGTGGACGATTACGACCACGATTCCCGATCCCGATCGACTGCCACTTCTTCCTCTTCGACCGCTGTGGCACCTGCTGGGGTTGCTGCCTCGAGTCCCACCCACACGCTTAAGGTTCCTGTGATCGTGAGGACCGTAGTACCTCGTTCCCCAACGTCACCGGAATCTTCGCCTGACAGTTCCGCACCACCTTCGCCGACCTTGCGGGCTGGCTACCTCCATCCCGATGGCAGTTATGGTCACGGTGGACGCAAAGAGAAGCTTCACCCTGTTCTGGCTAAGCTAGAACGGTCGTCGAAGCTTTGCAAAAACAAGATGGAGTGTGCGACGTGCGGAAAAGCGGGGCGAGACTTCCCTGCGTGTGGAAAGTGTAGGAAGATGTGGTGTTCTAGAGAGTGTAGGTTGGGCGGGGGCAAGAGGCACGTTTGTTAGACGTTAGATGATCTCTCTTCTCTCTCTCTCTCTCTTCGTCTCTTCAATTCGCTCTTCGCATTCTATGGCGTTATGTTGTATGCACTTTCTTTCTTTTGCTTCTCTTCTGATTTCTGTGGAGTGGTATTTAGCGACTGTTCCCTATTGGGTTATATTTTTGGGACTTCTATGTATCCATTACTTAGATTCTTGTTAACGTTAAGTAGTCTACCACCAGCACTTCAATAGACAAGCAGCAGCTTCTTCTCTACATGATATGTCGACTTCAAGTCCCGGCCTTGTTATCTATTCTCAACCCCGATTGCGATGGACGGAGAGCTATTGGTGCCTTAAGACTCAAGAGCAGATTAGTAGCCTGCGGCACATGCACGATGCGGAGGCGCACCACCTCCACCTCGTACTGACCGCCGACCAGATAGCTGGTCGATCTCATCATACCACCGTTATATGAGCAAACACGATTGAACACGGAGGCAGCCAGCAGGTCTGGACACCTTCGGTCCTCGAAGCTGGCGTTTGGTAAAGTGCGCTGAATACAGTACGTATGTTTGGCACCTGGCTCGAGGAAAACGTTTTTGTTGGATATTCAATGCATCTGTTATTGATCGTTGGCGCTCACTGCGCCATTTTATTTGGTATTACGAATCCTCTATCATAAAGGATATGCAGACGCTCCAATACTCTGAGAAACCCCTGTATTAAGGCAGGGGACTTGCGCTGTTAGGCAACGACAAGTCTGCCAGATGCAAATCTAACTTAGTGAGGTACTTCGATGGAAAATGGAAATGATGTCAGATTCCTGCCGTTGGTGAGGGTTAAGGGTACATACCACCCTGGAATTTCCTCACTGTGACCCGATGGTCTATTGTTGTGAGTACTTAGCACATGTTGCCTGTCAAATGCACCCTGTCTCCGAGTCTTTCCTGTGTCTGCCCTGTATTTGTCAATAAAAGGATCACATTACCACATAGTCCCGGTCACTCGACAGTTGTCAATGGCAGAAAGCGCTCGTCTGCATGTCGATTCCCAAGTAAAGTGCGAGCGCCCCAAATTCATTTAAAAAAGCCCAAACATCTGGTGCACGAACTGCGGAACATACCCCACAGTGGCGCTCAATGAGCCCGACTGTACGGTGCACTCCCGAGCTGAGAATCAATAATTCGTGGTCGGAAGAATTGATCACCTGTTCTGTTTGCTCGAATCTGTCAACGAACGGGCCCGCGACACAATACGAAACACATCGGCATTACGGTCACGATATCACCCCAAGCTGGTAGCCCAACATCGAGATTTGCTCATAAATTTGAAAGAACGTGCGTGAAAAAGAAGAGAAAAGAATAGGTAATTAGAAATCAACGGAGTAGGTATAGAGAAATGTCCAAGAGCACAGCGAGAGAATGGTTTTGTAAAGGGTACAAAGTCAGAAAATCGTCGCCAACGAACCGTCGTCGTATCCTTCCGAGTCGAAGTTGGGTCTGGCACCCACACCGGGACCGTTCTTCCCAAAGGTAAAACCAACCCAAACGCCCCGACCAAAGTCCTCTTCTTTCTCCTTGACTTTGTCAACGTTCTTTTGCTTCTCCTTGACCTCGGCATACTTGGCCATGTCTTCCGGAGAGGTGAAGTCATCGTAGTACCCTGTATCAAGTTCGGAGTCGAGCGCAGGGACAAAAGGTGCTCGGACCGAACGCAAGTCTTCCCACTTGACGCCTTCGAAGAACGGATGGTCCGTTACTTGACTAAGACTCGAATATCGATGGGTCGTGTGAGCAATAAGTCTGTGCAGATGAAAGATATGAACCGCAGTTCTCGCTTAGCCACAGAAAATGGCTAACGCCATCGCTTACCGAACAATTGCGTCCCAAGCAATATCCGTGAGGTTGAAAATGAGGTCTTCCGGCCGATCGTATTCTGGTCGTCGCAGCACTTTGGTCCAGTTCTTGAGGTTTGTCCACGTTTCCTCGGGCGTGCTTCCACTAAAGGGAGGAAATCCAGCGAGGAACTCGAACAAAATACAGCCGAGAGACCAATAATCAACCGAATAGGTATATGGCTTGCCCCGGAGAACCTCTGGTGCCTGCATGCCAATGATTGCGTCAGTGTAAAGGTAAAGGAAATGTCGTCAGTTTTAACTTGCCATGTAGTCGGGCGATCCCACAATCGAGTCGGCGTATCGAGGGTCTTCATTCCTAATCGAACGGTATATTGACCTTCTTTCCATGGTTGATCTTGTTATCAGTGCTTTATCCTTGACTTTATCCAACTAGGGGGTAATGTCAGGCCAACAGCACGGTGCACCGGAAGAATACGCTTGAACATACTTTGACTTTCAGCGATTCTATCCTCTTGGGGTTGAGAGCGCCAGTGGCAAGGCCAAAGTCTGTGAGCTTGACGTGCCCGGTGCCATCTACTAAAAAGTTCTACTGTTTCATGAGGATAGATTTCGAGAAATCATCAAGGGTATGACGTACCTCTGGCTTGAGATCACGATGGATGTAGCCCAGTTTGTGAAGTTCATTCACAGCAGCGAACATCTCGCTGATATAGAACCGCGCATGTTCTTCCTTGAGGACTCCGGAGTTGTTCAGGAGTGTTCTAAAGTCGCCTCCCGGAACGTATTCCATCGCCAAATAAACGTGCTCGGGATCCTGGAACGCGTAAAGGAGACTAACTAGCCACGGTGTTTTAGTGGCAGTCAGAATATCTCGTTCCACAAGAACATGTCTGATCTGTTTGAGATGACTGTTCGATCATTCTGTAACCAGAATCTATATGACACAGACCAACGTACCTCGTCCATCTTGAACAACGTTCGTTTTCTCATCTTCTTCAAGGCACAAACCTGGCCACTGTCCTGTTTTCTGGCAAGGTACACCTCTCCATAACCGCCTTGCCCCACCTGAGCGATTATATGAAACTGATCGACCTTGAGCTTCGTCCTTCGTTTCCGTAGCAGCACACGTTCGCGACCACAGTAAGATTTGAACTCTTTGGCATACTCTGTCGAACTAAGATTCCGCGAACCGGTATCCTTGTCGAACGCAGCTCTGCGTTGCTGGCGAGCGGCGATGTAGCCCAACGTTTGAAAATAGTAGTCCAAGAAATCTTTTGGGGGTAGATCAACACGGATGTCGAACGTTGCACAATAGATGTGAAGAACTGATACTCACACAACTGAGCGACGGTGGCCTTTCTCCTGACCTCGGAACTTTCTACGAGTGCCTTCTCCCAGGGCTGAAACTTGTGATGTCTAATGGTCGCCGTGCCCCCACCGCGAGCTGTTTCCATCTTGATATCGTTAGGGTTGGCACCAAACGGCTTCGCGGTGCCCATTCGAATGTCGTTAAGACCTGTAGATGATGGGACGCCCTTGGCCGTCTCCATATGGATATCTCTGGTGTAAGCTGGCAGCCCTGAGACCTGTTTCTTGGGCGATGAATGGACGCTGGAGCTGGACTTGGAGGGCAGGCCAGAGACGGGGGCCATCGTGGATGATGTTCAGGAGCAATAATTAGGAGACATTTCCTTAATTGAGGCTGGCCGGTTGAATCACATGACCAAAACGCGTCTCTCCTCAACCACCATCATGTCCGTTCGCGTCCCCCAGCTCGACCTGGCTGCCATTCTGAAGCAGCCAAACCCCCATATTGACCTACGCACGACCACATACGAGAACTCGACGCGAAACTTCCTCAAGGCTCTTACAACATGGAAAAACAGGTCCATCAACACACTTTCAGAACGCAGGAAGAGCCAGGCTGCAGAGAAGAAAAGGGTCATTGAGAAGACCCACCAGGTTGAGGGAGAGACGAATCAATGCAAGCTAAGGGAGATAGACCTGGTTGCAGGTGCGTCAATTGATCTTCCAGCCTCGGTTCCTCTAACTAACGGCCTTTGCAGAATTAGAGAAGGAAAAGGAGGAACGACAGGAACTGGAGCTTTCGGTAGCCGCTTTCAAGCGCCAATTATCATCTCTCCGCGATAAATGCAGCTCAATAGACTCTGAGATCGAGCAATATCGCGTGATTACAGAAAATCTCCGACGAGGTGCGCAGCAATCTATCTTCAAATACGCCTCATTGTCACTCACCAACTGCGCATACCAGAGAAGAACAAGGAGCGCTCAATATTGCACAAGAACGCGTCTAGGGTAAATCCAGATCTGCAGTTCTGTCAAGAAAGGCTCGGATTCTCGATGGAGGGCATTGAGAAGGATCAGCTCTTCGTTCGCTTTTGGCAGCTAGACCCCTCGGATCCGCAACGAGACGCAAGCCTCGTTATAGACCTCTCAAGTTCCAACTACCGAGGTCCGTATCCCAGCCCGTATCCTCGCCGACCTTCATACTGAAAGACGGTGATTTGTAGTTCTAACATCGTCTCCACTCCTTCCCTCCTTACCCATTTTGGTGACTTCCGTGAACGAAACTGGAGACATCTACCTCTTCATCAAGCAAGCACGAGAGAAATATCGGGAACTGGTAAGAGGCTCTGTGGTCATAACTCGATCAACAACAGCTAACGCCACGGTAGTTTCAAGGCCCTAATGCTTGAGTTTGACCCGGTCACGCTCTAGTTCCGTTCATTTCTGCTTCATCATTTGTACTGTATTTACTATTGTATAGCTATGTTACTGGAATATCACTATGTATTACTAGAGAAGAGGAAAGTATGGCCTTACAGGCGAGCAAGAAAAGAAGCGTTTCAGTTAGTAAGACTCCATTTCGTACGCAAGATCGTCCTCCATGTTCAGCTCCGGCTTCGGGGGCGTCTTCGGCGGGGGCGGCTCTGTGATTATACCCTTGATTGCGAGCTGAAGATTGAGATGGACGTCGAGGCCAGTGTTCGAAGGTACACTATTCACAAGCTCCTCGACTTCGCGCACCAGCTGTTTCAGGCTCTCGATGTCCCGCTTTTTGTGAACTTCTGAAGATGGGTCCAGTCGTGGGCCGAGCTTTTTGCATCCCTTGATAATGGCCCTATTATGATTCCTTTTAGTAAAGCGGATTTGAAAAGTCGAGACCCGAGACTTACACGATTTCGTTCGTCCTCTTGTGGATTCCATCCAAGTCCTGTTTCTCCTGCCCTCGATACCGTTTCTTCGCCTTCTCCTTGGCCGAAAACGCGTAGCTCTCCACTCCTTTAACGCATGCCAAAAGGTGAGGAACCAACCCGAGGTACAGCTTCCGATAATAGAATCCACATGGCCACTGCATTGTCTCTGCCAGTTTGAAGCAACTTTCGAAGTAGGAATCGCAGGTTTTTTGCGTCAGGGTCTTGTGCTTCTCCAGCTTCTGGTTCCTCGCGCGCTGTTGATACTTCCTGAGGAGGCGCAGTGCCACATTCTTCTGCTCTTGAGTGATCCTCTCAGCTACCAGAGGCGCTGCTGTACTGGGGAGAGAGTCCACGATGTCCCGCGAGTCGATGAGGTCGGTGACATCTGCTTCGGTTTGTTCGACTGGTTGCTGCTCAGCTTCTTCGACCGCAGCTGTGTTCTCTTCTTCGGTTGCCTTTGCCCTCATTGCACCCGGAACGAACTCTTTCGCCTCAGCTCTCAACGGCCCAGTGGAGAGAACTACTGGAACTTCCTCCAAAGTCTTGAAGAAAACACGGCGGACACCCGCTGGCGGTGAATATTTGTAGGCTTGCTGCTGTTCTATCGAGCAAAGTTGGACCATCTCGTCGAGCTGGGAGTCGGTGTACGAGTTTTGAACGGCCTTGACCATGTGTGGAATCCAGAAATGTGCCTTCGCGAAACTTGTAAAAAGGTGTCAGACGAAGGAAATTGAGATTGGAGACTGGGCGTACGGGTCAATTAGATAATGGTACTTTGTACCCTTCACCGTCGCCTTCATCATCTTCACAATACTTTCCCTCAAAAGGAAATTGCCAATGTTGTACCCAACTAGAAGGCTAATGTTAGCTAAAGAGGCCTCTCGTGAGCCAAGGAGACTTACTTAGTCCCATAGCTCGGCAGCTGGAGGATACACTGTAAGTTTCGCATTCAGCCCGCACAAGAGACGCACTCACATCCTGGGAATGAAAAGCTCTCGAATGGCCGGTAATTCCGAGAGGTCACGATTCTCAAATAACAGGTACCCTTGTCGTGAGGAGCACATCAGCGACTTGCCCAAGGAGTAAGAAAAAGTGAAGCGACAACTCACCGGCCGCAGGTCCACCATTGACGAGAGCTTCCAGTAATCTCTTCATGTAGAACAAGAGCATATCAGTAAGCCGTGTGTCCGGATACTTGTTCGAGATTTGGCGGAGCAGCATGAGAATCCAGCCGCGAGGAAGAGTGACATTGTGTAGGTTGGACTTGACTTTGGCTAGAATCACCGAACCAGCCAGAAATTCGGCGAGGTGGCAGAGCACATTTATGTCGATGACAAGCTTGCTGTCGATGACTTGCCTAAATCATAGTCAGCACGAGAAAGATTCAATCAATTCCTAGACCACCTACTTGAAGAAGAGCACTCCAGCCGAGATGAAAGAAGTATCTGCCGCTTCCAGACATTTGTACAGCTCCGGCACAACATATACTGTGGTGTTATTAGCTAGCTGTCTGTGATACATCTTGGATCCTTCGAAAACCCCAAGCAAGGGAGCCCTGGAGAGATACTTTCCGGCATTCTCGTCGAGAAGATGGCACAAAGACGCGGCTTCGTAGAGGAAGCTCAGCAGCATCTTATCCCACATAAGACCTCGAGTTTCCAGTATGTCTCGGCACCAGTTTCTGACAATCTCTGTGGCTAAGGGCGCCTCTGGTATAGCTGTCATGATGCCTCGCGCGCTTGCGTGCGACCCTAGATAGTGAGCTGACGGCCTGAGTGCCTCGTACAGCTTGTGGATCCAATATCTGTTAGGGTACAGTGAACAACGGACCACCAGTTAGACAAGAGAAAAGATCGCACCTCCTCTCCGGTATGGTATTTGGCTTACCCACGGGAATTGAATGGTAGACCTGGTAAACCAGGATCTGCAAGAAGTGGATCCTGACCTGCGTGTTGAACCAAGTCGGGGTTAAATCTTGATAGTCAACATGTTGACGCGGACAATTTGTTCGACCACAGTAGTTGTTGATCACGAATGGGAGGCAAGGGGTGAACGCCGCGATGGCCATGCGCTGATGACAACGTTCATTTTCATCTACAACCCTTTTAGCCAAACGATCCCAGAGTTGCGCCTTGAGGTGCAGTTGGAGCTCGTCCCCAGGGATCACTACGAATTCCTCATCACTCTCGAGGATGCGAGGCTTCGCTTCCGTGACCACCCGATGAACCCAGGTCGAGATTTTGAGACGATATGCATTCTCGATGGATGCTGGCTGGAAGTTGAACAGTTTCTGGATTGCTTCGTCGTTGATGTCGAGTGACTGGACAATTTCTCTGAAGAGTCGACAATAGTTCCAGAAATCACTGAGGATAACAGCGATCTGAGCGTTGGTGGCCCCAACAGTTGAAGGGAAATTGATGAAGTAATGATCAAAGCATAACAAGGCCTGATATCGCTCTTGCCGTTCGAGGAATCTGTAGGCGAGCTGACGGAATAAAGCAGCATCGAAGGGGTGACGCAAGTTTTGGAACATAGAAATCTGGAAGTGAAGGGTTAGCTTGAGTCAAATTTAGCGCAAGCGAAATGAAACTCTTGCCTCGTCTCTCTGAGAAGGAGATATTGCGGCTAGATCGACCTTGGAGGCAACCTGAAGGAATGTCAGGGCTGCAGAGTCGCCATCCTTGATCTTTTGAGAGAATGAGGTGTTCTGCCATAGGCCGTGAAGAATGCAGTCGTTTGCTCTACGGAGCGAATCTTCGTTCTTCTTGTCCTCTAGCAGAACGTCGATCGCTTCCATGGTGCGCCCTTCCGCGATATGAATATCAGCAGCCTCTTGGTATCTGCCCAGGTCAGCAAGCACCGCGGCGTGACAGTCATCGAGGAGAATGTTATCCTCCAAGTACTCCAGCTCCTCTTCGACCGAGTCAAATAGTTTCTTGGCTTTCCTAGAAAAGAAGTCCTAGTTATAAACGACGAGACGGGAGGGACAAACAGACCCACCCGAATTCCTTTTTCTGGAAGTAAAACAATCTTGCTATCTCCTGCACGCTATTCGCGAGTTCCTCGTCGACCTCTTTCCGATGGTTTTGGACGACGTTAACCGCTTCGTCGAACATCTCGGTCTTCCTGTATAGTTTAACCGCGGGCGTGTATTCCTTGGCGTTCTCGTAAGCTTGAGCAGCCTTTCCATAGTCCTCCATGTTGTCGCCACAACTTCCTGCCTTTTCAAAGCAGTCAGCAGCATTGTGGAAGTACACGCGCCGCTCTTTGCCTTTCGCGTCGCGTGCGCACTCCAAGAAGGATTCGGCGGCAGAGCGGAATGCATCCCGCTTGGAAAATATGGACTCTTTGTTCACGGCCTGGATCGAACGGGCGATATCCCGGAGGTAGTGGGTGTGCGAAATCTTGGCCTCACGAGCCATTGCAGCGCGTTCGAAAGCATGCATAGCTTGTAAGTACCTTCGATTCGTGAACAAGGTTCGGCCAGTAGTGGCCCACTCCTCGGGGGTTGAGCTCGCTGCAAGTCGAGGCACATCGCCGCCAGGTACACAGTTTTGAATGTAACCCCTTGAATCCCAGAGCATCTGAAGAAAGGTGAGACAGGTCGTTAGGTGAAGCAAACGAATACCAACCTTCATTGGTTCTGCTTTATCTGAACAATCGACGATCCAGAGATTTTTCCTCGACCTCGTGATTGCAACATATAGGAATTTAAGCTAAAACGTTGATCAGACGAGGAAGTTGTAAGGTTTAGACGATAGGAAGACAGACCTCGCTGCAAACACCTGCATGTCGTTCCTCGTCGAAGCGCGGGGCAGAAATACTCCGTCTTGTCGATTTTTCAAGTAGGTTCAACACGACACGCCATTGGCTAAGCTCCACAGTCGAATCTTCGAAGAATTTGTAGAGCAAGACCTGGAAAACGCTATCAGTCAGTGTTTGATGTTTCAAAGGGACAGTTACTCACATCATCGAACTCGAGACCTTTGCTCTCGTACAGCGTGCTAGACATGCCGTTGCTGTGGGTAAGTGAATTGGATGCAAAGACAGCGGAATATGCGCACAGGATCAGACCAATGTCCCCCACTTGCTTTCGGAGCTCAGCTTTAGCTGCCTCATCTCGCACCAAGATACCTGCTCCTTGTCAATACCATGGCTGCAAAACATTTTGCGATACTCACATTGTCGAGCCCCGAATTCGATTCGCTCGCCACTGTTGAGGCCGCATCGTTGAACGGGTGTTATAGAAATGACTGCTGAAGATGTACTTACGAATCCCCGAACAGGAATTGTTCCTGAAAAAGGACGTTGGATGACGGTAAAGGGAATTAAGTAGAGTACTTACGTATCGGACTGTATTGGTGTCCCAGCCACTGAAGAAGACTGGCTTCGCGCCATCGACGATGCCCTGCTCAGGTGCCATCGAGTCGATTGCGTACGGCCAGAAATGCGTTATCAACTCTATCACAGCAGTTGCGCATCGAACGATACCGCCATGAGAGCGGTAGTTCACAGCGAGCTGGAAGGTTCGCAGCTCAGACTGGGTGATACCACTTTCACCTTCCTCTCGACGTTGCTAATAACGAGTCGTCAGAGGTCTCCGTGATTTCGGAAAGGCAAAATGAACGCACCTCGAGTCGATAAAGGAAGGCTTTGAGATCGTTGAACCTAAAGGAACTTCCGATTGCGATTGTTTGTGCGGTGTCTCCGGCCCAAAAGAGACCGTTGGGGTTGCGGCACAGCGATCGCAGAACTGGAATATCAATTCATCAGCGTCGCATAAATACCCGTTTTCCGGCCAATACTTACGCATCGCGTCAATGAGGAGGTTGTCTTGGGCCTCGTCGACATACCTGAGAAGCGACGTCGTCAATGGTGAATCCGTTGAGCTCTGTGAAAGACAGAGCCAAACTTACAGGTAGTCGATTTTCGTCCCCGGAATACCTGTCGCGTCAAATGCCTTCAGAACGCGATGGGTTCTAGGAGAAAGGGCCAATATGACTTTCGAGGTCGAAGAATGGGACAAATAAATACGTACCTATCAGCAGTGTCGAATTCACCGCGTTGCTTCTTCTGCTTCATGTAGGCTTGGAACAGCGAATAAACTCGATCCCGTTGTTTAGCGAAGACATGTTGGGTGCGATGACTCAGGTTCTTGTAGGACGCCGGATCCAGATAACGAGTCTCATGGCTAAGGGACTGTTCAGATCCTTCGATCACACCTGTGTTTCAACGTCAGCCCTCAGCTCGATACCGTTCAACCAACACGTGCACGTACCGAGTAGCTCGCTGAAAACTAGGGCAGGATCTGCAAGGCGCGCAATCAGGCGCACATTCCGTGACAAATGACAAGCAAGACATACCAAGATTCTTCGTCAAGTCTTGAGGGAAATGCGGCCAGTATTGCTCGAAAAACGCTTCGTACGTGATCAACTGTCTCTTGCTGTCGCTGACGGCATCCGCCGAGACCTTGTCGACATCACCTTCCAGGAGTTGGCAGAGCTGCAAGAATTCATCAGCCAGAAATTACGACTGACGAGAGGTTGACGAACTCGCTCAAAGGTCAAAAACAGCGGGAAATGCTCGTCTTCGAGCAAGCTGAACTTTTGCGGTAGACCAGCTTTCCAGGTCACATCGTCGTCGACGTCGTAAAGCACGCTGTTACCCTCTTGCTGGAGCTTCTTTTGATCTGCAATTTCTCTCAGCTCTTCTTTAGACTTCTTGGCTGCCGCGAGCGATTCCAACAACTTTGCAAAATATTCTTCGACGCGTGTTGCGAGGACACGCGATTGGGTGACAAAGATTTGTCGAGGCTTGGCGACTGACGATATTTCTGACTGCTGAGTATAGGCGCGCTCAATGCCCAGCATCTTGAACAGCATCGTTGTTGTTTTCCTGATCGCAAGAATTAGGAAGGGTTCGACCAAAAATGACAGCACCTACCCAGTTCCACTGCGACCGAGAACGTAGCATGAGTTTGGATGCTCGATAATTTCTTTCTCCTGGGGACTGCAGAGACAATTTAAAAGACTGTACGGTACGGGAGAGCGAGCGCACTTACGTGACGTTGAAGACATGTGCAACTTCAAGGTCAGCGACGATACCTGTGCACGTTATTAGCGCATTACATCCAAGGCCAAAAGACGCAACCTACTGTTAAGCAGTTCCTTGGATAGCGTGACAAACTTCTCCAGACTAAGAGCGATGTATCAAGTTAGACCTCCCCGCTTTGAGATACATCTCTAGACTTACACAAGTAGCGAATGAATCTGCAAATCATTCATTACATCAAAAATGACCCCAACATTTATCAAAATACAGTGACGTACCTCCTCGAGGTCCTCCTTCGGTAATTCGGGGACGATAGTGTTGTCGGAAGCGTCCTTCTCGGGAGGAGGAAAGGTTGCTGGTAAAAAGACGTTGTCGCCTTTATGATGGGGCTGATTCCTGAACGTGCATCGGTCGCGGTAGGTCTTCCCTTTCTTCGAAAGCTGATACCCCATCGAATCCCAGAAGCGCCCGTCGATCTGAGCATGGGTATAAATGCCAAAGATTTTGATGACTAGGAAGGGATCGTCAACACTGAGCTCATGAACCGGAGAGAAAAATGCTATCACACCTTGACGCTCAAACTGCCCGTCGGAGAGAGAAATCTCAGAGCATAATTTGGCTTAGAAATTCGGAGAACTTACGTGGTCGTCATATTCTGGGATGCAATCGATTTGATACTGTCCCAAACGTGAGCGAAGCAGGCAAAATCAAAACCAAATGAAACATACAACTAGCCGAGTGTCGCCAGTCATTTTGGCTTCGTAGACCGGAAACTGGACATCTGGTCCGTTCAACCGCTTCTGATTGTCTTTCGAAAAATGGCCGTTCGACAACTCGCTAGAGAAGAGTCAATATCTATGAAGGCAGGTGCTGGCGGGAAGTGGACACCCACATTATCTTTTTGATGAAGATCTTGAACATCTTCGCATCCCTCCTTCGAGCATCACGCAAATCTCGATCGGCGCGGGTTGAGATCAATATGCGCCATTCTCCGAACCCGGAGGCACTTTCGAAGTAGAGCGCTCTGCAAAAACGAAAATCGTGAGGGCGACAAAGATGCCTGACAGAGAATGGTTGCTTACGCTTTCATGGGCTGGACGCAAGGATATGCCGCCGGGAGCATGTCTGTGAGTGCCTCTTCTGAAGAGGGGCCATTAGTAGGCTGCTTGTCCCTTTCTTCGTTATCGTCTGTGTCGGCGGGAACACCGACAACAAACATGCTTTGCACGATCATGCAGACTGCGGGTTGTCGTAAGAATTCCAGGTATCGCTGCGATCCAATGAGATGGCTTTAACGAGCTACGACTTGGCACGAGACATACCGACAAAGTCTTTTCCAGCATGTCCAACAAAAACATCACAATGTAATAAGCTTCGTCTTTCGTCTGAGGATCCATGATACCCAGCCTGGCGAGGTCCTGCTCCTTCAAACTGCTGTTCTGCCGTTTCATCTTGCGCGCTTTCTTCTTTTGTTGAGACTGCTTTCGCTTCTTTCCAATTATGAAGCCATCGAATTCAGCCTCGTCGACATCTTCTGGTTCGTCAAGAGCGAAGTCGTCCATGTATTGGAGAATGTGGGGAATCCTTTCGACTCGGAACCTGTATTCTGCGAGCAAAAGTTGTGTTTCCCTCTCGAGCTGAACCGGAAGGAAATGCAGGAAGAGCGAGAGCCTCTCAAGGATCTCGCCGTGGAAGATGGTTTGGAATCCATTACCCGATTGCTTTGGGAAGGTCCTCAGAAGCCAAGCTGAAAGGTGTTCGGACCAACCTCCACCTTTGAGAGGTGAATATTAGTTCACAACCTCGCGATGGAAAGATTAGAACTTACACGCCAGCACGAGCTCGACTAAGTGCTTGTGGTCGGCGGCATTGTGAAGCTGTCTCAGAACGTTTTCAACCTGGTTGTCGGAAAGCCACGAGGCATCCAACCCGTCGAGAGTCTTCTCAACTTCTTCGACTGATTGGGCGCTTGCGAGCTTAGAACATAGGTGCGGCAGCCAATGCTCCGGTGGTGCATTTCTGGCCATAGGATCCATGGGTAGACTCTGGTGCGAAGGAAAGTTCGACAAAAGGGCCAAGACTCTTTATATATGGCCTCGGCGTCTAGATTGTACCCTCGATCGGGAAATGGTCACTATTCGTAAAAGGGGCTTCTTCCGCGGTCCGTGGTAACTGTGGGCAGGGTGTGGGTTGTAGCACTGTATGTGAACACTTCGAGGTTGAAAAAGGAAGAGAAGTATAGAAACGAGTATGGGGGTTACTATGAGAGTTGTAAAATGGGCTTTCGGCAACACCTTTTGCAGAAAGCCCAAATTGTGGAGGCGGTTCCACTTTGAAATCTGAACCACCATTGTACGACGCGTGACATTCAACACGGAGGGTCACAGAGCATGAGCTGTGACAGTAACACACCCTTTTCAGCAGGCTACGCAGGAGTATATATCTCGTAAACCGATCCTCTAGCCTTGATTGCAGTGTCTAACCCAGAAACAATCTCGGAGCGGTGAGCGCTATAAGGCTTTCGAATTCGGTACACCAACCTTCGTCTCTCTGCAATAAAAGCACCTCTTTGAGATAGAGGAATATTGCGTGCCCTCGCAGGTCAATGCACGTCGTCACTCACCGTCTATGCATGCTAGAGAACAAGGAGCGCTCAATTCTGCATAGAGGCAAATCTAGAAAGATACCAAAGCTACTGCAAAAGCTACAGCTGCGTCAAGAAAGGCTAGGGCAGAGGGCATTGGTAAGGATCACCTCTTCGCTGACTTTTGGCAGTGGTAGACCCCTTGAATCTGCAAGACGCAAGCCTCGATACAACCTCATGAATTTCAATCACCAAAGTCATATCCCAGCCAATCTCCTCGTCTACCTTCACGCTAAAATACAGCACTAACATAGTCCCCGCTCCTTCCTTACCCTCGTCCGAGTCAGGGGGTTCTGTGGTCATAACTTGGTCAACAGCAACTAACGCCATGGCAATTTCCCTGATACTCGAGTTCGACTTTTTACTGGTTCGCTCAAATATACTTCAGAATTCGTAGTGTATATACGATTGTCCTAGCACGATTGTATGAATATGTTACTGGACGATGGCACTATGTGTTCCTAGGGAAAGCACAGCGAGCGAGCGAGGAATAAAGCGGTTTCCTTAACCAGACATTATATCCTCAAAATCGTCCTCCATGTTCAGCTCTGGCTTGGGGGCTTCCTGTGGTTGTTTCGGTTTCGGCTCTGTGACGATAACCTTGATCGCAAGCTGGAGACTGAAGTGGACGTCGAGGACAGCACCTGGAGGCACCTGATTCACAAGCGCCTCGACTTCGTGCACCAACTGCTTCAGCCCCTCAATGTCTCTCCTCTTGTGAACTTCTGAAGACGGTTCCAGTCGTGAGCCAAGCGTTTTGCAGCTCCTAATAATGGCTCTGGTTTTCCAATGGTGTGGGTTTAGAGTAAATCGGATGCAAATCCATAACGACATACCCGATTTCGTTCATCCTCTTGTGCATACCGTCATAGTCCTGCCTTTCTTCCTTTCGATACCGGATCCTAGCTTTCGCCCTGGCGGTGAACGCGTAGCTTTCCACTGCTTTCACGCATGCCAAAAGGTGGGGAACCAGCCCGAGGTACAGCTTCTTGTAATAGAACCCATACGGCCATTGCATTTCCTCTGGATCGGATGCCAGTTTGAGGCAAGTTTCGAAGAAGACGTCGCAAGTCTTTTGTGTCGTGGTCTTGTACTTCTCCAGCTTCTTGTTCCTCGCTCGCTGTCGATACTTGTGTAGGAGATGCAGTGCCAATTTCTTCTGCTCTGGCGAGCTATGCTCTACGTCCAATGGTGCAGCAGTACTGGCGAGTGAGTCCACGAGATCACGAGAGTCGACAAGATCTGTTACGTCCGCTTCTGGCTGCTCGATTTGCAGCTGGTCGACTGGCTGCTCTATTTCAGCGGTGGCACCTGGTGCTTCGACAGTTGAGCCAGCACGGCTTTCCATGCTCGCCTGTGGATTCGAGTAGTCTGGAACGAGCGGTTTTGGTTGTGAGCTCGGCGTGTCTGTAAAGGGGAGTTTGACATCTGCGCTCGACGTGTCCGGAGGAAGCGATTTGGCTCTTGCGCTCGACGTGTCCGTAGAGGGAGGTTTGGCTCCTGCGCTCAACGAATCCGTAGAGAGTGCTAAAGGAACATCGTCTAGACTCTTGAAGAAGACGCGTCGAACATCTTCTGGTGGAGGTCTTTCAGGAACCGGCTTCTCGGTTGAGCAGAGTTGAACCATCTCGTCCAAGTGAGAATCCGCACAGGAGGCCTGAGCTGCTACGATGATACCTCCCCATCCACGAGCCTTGGCAAATCTATCAACAAGATGATGAGAATCCACTTTGGAGCATGCCTGCGGGGTGACCATCATACCGTCTGAACGACTGGTGAATCCTGGTCGTCTCCAAAATCTTCAGCATCTGGAAAACGTTGTATCGGAGGTCATCATTAGGGATATTGTGTCCAACTATTTCAAGAATGTTAACCGATGAAATTCAGGCTGATCTTCGATCACAGAGCAACATACTGAGAGTCACAGCCCGGCATCTGAGGAATAAGAACAGTCAATGAGCATGGGTCAGGGAAGGTCGATAGGATACTTACATTCTGTGAATGAAGAGGTCCCTGAGAATCGGTAATTCAGCGATGTAGCGACCTTCGAACAAGAGGTACCCTGATAAGCGGGTTTAGCTCGGACTGCATATTTTAGGGAGAAGTTCCAAAACCAACGTACTGGCCCCTTCGCCACCCTTTATCAGATTTTCAAGGAGAGCGTGCATGGAAAACAACAGCCTATCAAGGAGCATGGTGTCGGGTCTCCTCATTACTATTTGACGGAGGAGGGCCAATATCCAGCTTCGAGGAAGAATGACATTGTGGAGGTTGAATTGCACACGAGCGAGAATAACAGATCCCGAAAGGAATTCGGCCAGGTGACAAAGGACATTGACGTCAATGTTAATCCCTCTGTCCACGATGTGCCTAAACGAAGGTTAATTTGTTGAGACGGCAGAGTAAAATGCTGACTTACTGGAGGAAAAGAATTCCTGCCGAAATGAAGGTATGGTCGGTGGCCCTTAAGCAATGGTAAAGCTCGGGAACAACATAGACAGTGTCCCTGAGTCTGTAATAGAACATTTGGCTAGCAAATACGTGGAGTAATGGCGCCCTCATAAGATCATTTCTTGCATGTATGCTGTCAAAGCGCATGAGCAACGATGCTCCTTCAAAGAGGAATGTCAGAAGCATTCTGTCGAATGGTAGCACCCGGTTTCCGAGAATGTCGCGTAGCCACTTTACAACGGTTTGAGAACCCGGTTCAGCTTCGGGGATTTTCGACCCTCCCCGACGTACACTTGTCTCGGAACCCAGATAATGGGTTACAGGCGTCAGCGTTTCGTGTAGTCGATGAATCCAGTATCTATGGAGATACTCAATGAACCCGAAATGCACAGATAAACTTGACACGTACCGTCTGTCTTGAATGGTCTGGTCACGATCTTTTGGAGTTGGAATTCCAAGGTAGGCGTGGTAAATCAGGATTTGCAGAAGGTGGATGCGGACTTGACAATTGAACCAGTTTTGTGTCAACTCTTGGTAATCGATGTGGTGTCTCGGACAGCTGATTAGACGGCATTCACCATTCATTACAAAAGCTAGGCAGGGAGTGAAAACTTGGATACGTTGGCAAAGATTGTTTTCATCCAGAATGCGCCGTTCCAGTCGCCGCCAAAGCACGGTCTTGAGAAGCTGCTGAAGCTCATCGCCCGATACGACAATGAATTCATCGTCGCTTTCGAGAATCTGAAGCCTAGCCGTCGTATCTGTGACCTGTCGGTACAACCAGGTCTCGGTTTTGACCCGATAAGTGTTTCCAATCGAAGCTGGGTAGAAATTGAAAAGCTTCTGCATATCCCTGTCGGCCACGTTCAACCTTAAGATCAAATCACGAAAAGAACTGCAGTATTGGCTAAAATCTGCCAAAATTGCGACCATGTCTGCGTTGGAGATTTCCAATGTCGACGGAAAATTGATGAAGTAATGGTCGAAGCAGAGCACAGTTTGATGGATTTCCTTTCGACCAAGGAAGCGGTATGCAAGCTGCCGGAATGGCGATGTGCTGGCATTGGATTGGCGCAGGCTCCGGAACATTTCCAGCTGTGAAATTGATCATGAGTTGATAAAGAAGAAATGAGTCAACCTCAGAACTCACCTCGTCCTTCTGCGTAGGCGACATTAGCATCGCATCCTTATCCACTTTGGATGCGAGCCGCAAAAATTTGAGAGCAGCGGTGTCAGTACCCTTGATTTTCTGGGAAAACGAAGTGCTCTCCCAGAGCCCTTGGAGGATGCAACCATTAGCCCGGCGCTTCGATTCATTGTTTTCCTTGTCGTGTAGAAGAACATTGATAGCCTCCATGGTGCGCCCTTCCGCCAGATGGACATTAGCAGCTTCCTGATATCTACCGAGTTCAGCAAGCACGGCAGCGTGACAATCGTCGAGGAGAATATTATCCTCCAAGTACTCCAGTTGCTCTTCGACCGATTCGAACAGGTTCTTCGCTTTCCTAGAAAGTGGCCTGGTTAGAAATATTCAATCGAACTGGCGCCCAAACTCACCCGAGTTCCTTGTTCTTGAAGTAAAACAGCCTTGCTACGTCCTGGACAGTATTCGCAAGCTCCTTGTCAACCTCTTGCCGATGATTTCTGACGACATTAACGGCTTCGTCGAACATTTCCGTCTTCATATAGAGTCTGGCCGCAGGCGTGTATTCATCGGCATCCTCGTAAGCATGAGCTGCCTTGCCATAGTCCTCAATATTGTCGCCACAGCTCCCCGCCTTCTCAAAGCAGTTGGCAGCGTTGTGAAAGAACACGCGCCGCTCTTTGCCTTTCGCGTCGTGTGCGCACTCTAAGAATGATTGGGCGGCAGAACAAAACGCATTCCGCTTGGCAGATCTGGTCTCCTTGTTGACAGACTGAATTGAACGGGCGACATCACGGAGGTAGTGAGTGTACGAAATCTTGGCCTCGCGAGCCATTCCAGCGCGCTTGAAGGCATGCATGGCTTGCAAGTACCTTCGATTCGTGAACAGGGTTCGGCCAGTAGTGGCCCACTCCTCTGAGGTTGAGCTCACTGCAAGTTGAGGGACATCGCCACCAGGTACGCAGCTTTGGATGTATCCCTTTGAATCCCAGAGCATCTGAAGAAAGGTGAGACATGTCGCTAGATAAAGCAAGCAAATACCAGCCTTCATCGGTTCTGCCTTGTCCGAACAATCGACAATCCAGAGGTTTTTCCTTGACCTCGTGATGGCAACGTAGAGGAATTTAAGCTAAGACATTGGTCAGGGGAGGACGTTATAGATTCATGATAGAAAGACTGACTTCGCTGCAGACACCCGCATGCCTCTCCTCGTCGAAGCGCGGCGCAGAAACGCTATGTCCGGTCGTTGTTTCAACCAGATTCAGCACGACACGCCATTGGCCGAGATCCACAGTCGAATCCTCGAAGAACTTGTATAACAAGACCTGAGAAATTCGATCAATGCAAGCTTAACATTGCAAGAATTGATTCTTACATCATCGAACTCGAGACCTTTGCTTTCGTACAGTGTGCTAGATACCGTGTCGTTTCGGTTAGTAAGCCATTCGAATATGAAGACAGCGGAATATACTCACAGAATCAATCCGATGTCTCCAACCTGCTTTCGTAGCTCGCTTTTAGCTGCTTCATCTCGCACCAATATACCTGCCCCTTGTCAATACCATCGCAGGAAGAAACCTTGAGCGACGCTCACATTGCCGAGCCCCAAATTCAATTCGCTCGCCACTGTAAACCTCGCGTCAGTGAAGGTACGAAATAGCCATGAGGCCAAAGATATACTTACGAGTCTCCGAATAGGAATTGTTCCTGAAAAACCGTGTCAGTACAGGAAGAGAAATTGACTAGTGTCTTACATATCGGACGGTGTTGGTGTCCCATCCACTGAAAAAGACTGGCTTCGCGCCATCGACAATACCCTGTTCAGGTGCTAGGGAGTCGATTGCGTACGGCCAGAAATGTGTGATCAACTCTATAACAGCAGTCGCACATCGAACGATGCCGCCGTGAGAGCGGTAGTTCACAGCAAGTTGGAAGGTGCGCAGTTCGGACTGGGTTACACTATGGTCACCTTGCTCTCGACGTTGCTAGGGCAAATCCGTCAGGGCCCAGGGTCTCCGACAAAAAGGCGAAGCTAACGCACCTCGAGTCGGTACAAGAAAGCTTTGAGATCGTTGAACCTGAAGGAGCTTCCGATAGCAATTGTTTGCGCAGTGTCTCCAGCCCAAAATAGACCGTTGGGGTTGCGGCATAGAGATCGCAGAACTTGGATTTGGGGTCCATCAGTGTCTCAGAAATACCCTCGTTCTGCTAGAGACATACGCATCGCATCGATGAGGAGATTGTCCTGGGCCTCGTCAACATATCTAGGAAACAACATTAATGGTGGTCCATCGAGCTCAGAGCCCTACCGCTTACAGATAATCTATCTTCATTCCCGGAACACCTGTCTCGTCAATTGCAAATGCCTTTAGAATGCGGTGCGTCCTAAAAGAAGGGCTAGGGTTACTTCTGAAATCGAGGAATGATGGATGATAAACAGACCTATCAGCAGTGTCGACTTCTCCACGTTGCTTTTTGTGCTTCATGTAGGCTTGAAAGAGCAGATAGATCCGATCCCGTTGTTTGGCAAAGACATGTTGCGCGCGATGGCTAAGACTTCTATAGGCCGTCAAATCTAGGTAACGAGTCTCATGACTAAGAGATTGTTCAGATCCTTCAATCACACCTGTGTTGCAGCCTCAGCCCTCTACTCGTTGCCTATTCATGATCACGTACCAAGAAGCTCGCTGAAAACTAGGGCAGGATCTGTAAGGCGCGCAATGAGGTGCAAATCCCGTGACGGTCAGATAACAGGCAAAACCTACCAAGATTCTTCGTCAAGTCTTGGGGGAAATGGGGCCAGTATTGCTCGAAAAACGTCTCGTATGTAATCAACTGTCTCTTGCTATCGCTAGTCGCATCCGCAAAGACGTTTTCAACATCACCTTCCAGAAGTTGGCAGAGCTACGGAACATGTCAGCCGGGAGTCACAACTAGCAAGAGATTGACGGACTCGCTCAAAGGTCAAAAACAAAGGAAAGTGCTCATCTTGAAGCAAGCTGAACTTTGATGGTAAACCAGCCTTCCAAGTCACATCATCGTTGACATCGTAAAGTCCGCCATCGCCCTCTTTCTGCAGTTTCTGTTGCTCTGCAATCTCCTTCAGTTCTTCTTTCGATTTCTTGGCGGCTGCGAGCGACTCCAACAGTTTCGAGAAATACTCTTCGACTCGCGTTGCGAGGACACGCGATTGAGTGACAAAAATTTGTCGGGGCTTGGCGACTGATGACACTTCTGACTGCTGAGTATAGGCACGCTCTATTCCGAGCATTTTGAATAGCATTGTCGTTGTTTTCCTTATTGCAAGAATTAGGAAGGTTTGTCACAAAATTTACCGTACCCACCCTGTTCCACTTCGACCAAGAACGTAGCACGAGTTTTGATGCTCGATGATTTCTTTCTCCTGGGAGCTACAGGGCTTGTGAAACGGTTGTATAATATTGGAGAACGATCGGACTTACGAGACATCAAATACATGAGCGACATCAAGGTCAGCGAAGATGCCTAGGCAAGTCAGTTCTTTGCATTCGAAGCCCGACGGCGAGGCCTACTTTTGAGCAACTCCTTGGATAGAGTGACGAATTTCTCGAGACTGGAAGCGGTTGTGTTGAGTCAGCGAGGGAGCAAAACTCGCTCGGGGCACATCTTGAGACTTACACTAGCAGTGAGTGAATCTGTGAAGCATTTGTTGTGTCAGAAAGGTCTCGAACATTCACCAAATCCAGAGCGACGTACCTCTTCAAGGTCTTCTTTCGGCAATTCGGGAATGATGTTGCTATTGAAAATCTCTTTCTCGGGAGGAGGGAAGGTTGCTGGTAGAATTACATTGTCGCCCTTGTGGTGGGGGCGGTTCCTGAACGTGCACCGATCGCGGTATGTCTTGCCTTTCTTTGCAAGTTGGTAGCCCATCGAATCCCAGAACCGTTTGTCGATCTGTGCATGGGTATAAATACCGAAGATTTTGATGACTGCATATCGTCAACACTTGATACATGAACTAAAGGGAAAAATAGGATCATACCTTGACGTTCGAACTGCCCGCCGAAGTGCGAAATCTGAGAGCACAATTTGGGTGGAGAAATACACCAAACTCACGTCGTTGTCATACTCCGGAATACAGTCGATTTGATACTGTCCCAAAGGTGAATGAGAGGCAAAGTCCCAATTACCGTGACGATTAGACTTACAACCAGGCGACTGTCACGAGTCATTTTCGCTTCGAAAACCGGAAACTCGACATCTGGTTTGTTCAAACGCTTTTGATTGTCGTCAGAGAAATGTCCGTTGGACAATTCGCTAGACAAGCGTCAACTTCTGTGAAAGTAGTGAGTGGCGGTGGGGACGTACATGATCTTCTTGATGACGATCTTGAAAAACTTTGCATCGCCCCTTCGAGCTTCACGTAAATCTCGGTCAGCACGGGTGGAGATCAGTATGCGCCATTCTCCGAACCCCGAGGCGCTTTCGAAATATAGCGCACTGGAAGAATTACAACGTCAGATCGACCAAGTTGCCACCACACACTGGCGGACGGGAAATGCTCGCTCACGCTTTCATGGGTTGAACGCAAGGGTATGCCGCCGGAACTGGGTCTGCAGATGCCTCTTCTGCGGCAGAGGCGTTTGCCTGTTGCTGACCCCTTTGCTTGTGATTCCCCGTGCTATTAGGGGCCCGAACAATGAACATATTTAGAATAGTTAAGCAGATATTAGGATCTTCCAGCAGGTCCAAGTATTGCTGTGGTGGAATGAAATGAGATGAGAGTGCGGTGATTTGATACGAGACTTACCAACAGAGCGGTCCCTAACGAATGCAGCAAGACCTCGATGTTGGAAGAAGCCTCTTCCTTCGTCTGGGGATCAATAATATTCAGGCGGGTGAAGTCCTGCTGCTTCAAGTTGCTGTTCAGCTTCTTGATCTTGCGCGCTTTCTTCTGCTGAGATTGCTTTAGTTTCTTTCCAATAATGAAGCCATCAGAATCAGCTTCATCGTCATCATCAACCTCTTCTGTTTCCTCAAGAGCGAAATCGACCATATACTTCAAAACGTGGGGAATTTTCTCCACTTGGAATCTAGACTCCGAAAGGAAAAGCTGTGTTTCCCGCTCAAAGGCAAATGGAAGGAAAAGCAGGAAAAGGGAGAGCCTGTCAAGGATCTCGCTATGAATGCACGTTTGGAATTGATTGACCAAGTGCTTCGGGAAGCTGTTCAAAAGCCAGGCTGAGAGGCGGTGAGACCAACTTCCATCTTTTAAATACAAATCAGTCTAAACATCACCAGCGATGATGATGGCGAGGACTTACATGCCAACACGAGTTCGAGCAGCTGTTTACAGTCGGTGGCATTAAGGAGCTGTCTCAACACACGCTCAACCTGACTATCTGAAAGTAAAGAAACATCCAACCTGTCGAGAATGGCTTGGACATCCTCAACAGATTGAGCGCTCGAAAGATTGGAACATAGCTTTGATAGCCAACGTTCCGGAAGTGCGTTTCTGGCGTCTGGTTTCATAGCTAGACACCGGCGGGAAAGGAAGATCGATTAGAGGACTTTGACTCTTTATATATGGCTGGAGCGTCTAGATTTGACCTCGATATGGTCAGTGTTTGCTAGTGTGGGCTCCTTCCGGGCCTCGTGGAAACTGCTGCGCTCGTTGAACCTTTCGAGGTATAATAACGAAGGGAAGAATTGACACGAGGATGAATATTAGCTGTATATCGGGCATTCCGCAACGCCTTGTGCTGGAAGCCAGAATTGCGTGGTAGGTAGGTTTTGGTCCAACGTAAACAGGAACTTAGGATGCGTGACATTCAACACGAAGCGTCACACAGCGCGTGAGGCGTGACAGCAACGCAACTAGTTTCGCGTCATTTCCGAAGAGGACTGGTTATGCATTACTACGGGCCTATTCTACTTTAAAAGAGCTCTCTAAGGTAATACAAGGATAAGGAGGCTGCCTTTAAAGTACGAACTGCAAGCTAAAACCTAAATATTCCAACTATCGATGCACTTCGCAACTTCGCCGTCCACCAGCTTTGAGAATCAGAATCCTCAGCATTACCCAAATTTCCTCGGTGGCGCCGCATTGCACTCGAATCGAGCACCGTACTACACCTGCTGAGCAAGTCTCTCAACTTCACCAAAGTCCGTCGTAGCATGTGCGGGAACGGTGACCGGCGAACGAGGGAATCAGGATTTACGGATCCATTCAAAGAGCCAACGTAAGCCCCGGCCTCAGTTTCTGGTATCGCCCGATCATCCTTGCACAAGAAACTACCATAAGTACGTCTTTTCCAGCACTCCGGCGATGATCAATCTTCCCCAAGGGGGATGGGAGTCGGAAGGCGTCAAGCAAGGCTTCTCTGCGCAGCACCTTCTCGACGTCCCCTGCAGAGAGGGACTCGACTACTTGAGGAAGGTGGTCCATCGCTAGGCGATACGCGAAGGTCGATCGTGCCCACAAGTTGGCAATTTGCGATGCCAACGCAGCCCTGTACTTGTCCTCCTCCTTGATGAGCACCTCGTCGTGTAGGGATATCAGGGACTGGGCATTAATGTCGGATTTGGTGGTACGGTTTTGCATGGACGCGATGAGAGGATAAGGTAGTCCACTCCAGACGACTGAACGACCCATTTAATGCGAGAATGGAGGCAATTCGATCCAAATCCGGTCGGGAGGTATTCATTCATAAGGGCACGGACACTATACCCGACCGCAGGTGTCTGAGGTTTGTCCGAAACAGCAATCTCTTCTAACTTATCGGAGATATAACTCTCTGTCTGTCCTACTGACCCAGCAGCTCCACGCCGCATTGAGTTCCAATCCTTTTGTAGCCTCGCCGCCTGGACTCTGGAGTACTCTATCCTGAGCGTAGCCGACGAGAGTCTTCCCGAGCGGGCTGCCAACATTGGCCCTTTCCCCATCCGAAGCAGCTTTCAGAAGAGATACCACCCGCTAAGCTTGGCCTCGTTTGGCCTCGTTTGATGCGTCGTCAGCGGGGTCGTAGTGTTGTGCATTGGAAATTCGACGGGTTCGAGGTTAGCTTGATCCATCGGGCCTGAGGACGTGCTCTGTCCACCTGCTGTGCACTCTCCAGTATTCGGGCTTGAGCATTGATCTGCGTTCGGTGTGGGCTTTAGCCATCGCCAACCATGTATCCGCGGTATGTGTTCCGATTCGATGGAAACATTCGAGAAGTGCAATGGGGGCAATTGGAAGCCTAAACCTAGGAGAATGGAACCTTAAGGCCGTGGATTGTGAGTTGCTGCTTCGCTATCTGAGTGTGGGCTGCTGGAGGGACGGGTTATGAAGCATCTCGAAAAGTATGAGCGTATGACTTCCAGTGCAGGGGTTGTTTGCGTCAACCTGGAGGTCAAGGTTGGCATTTATGATGAATGTCGAGTAGCCGGTTAGCGTTCCATGTTTCTCGAGGTTTGGCACTTTCGTCTCGCTCGACTTGTTTCCTCCGTATGTAGAGGGCTTGGATGGGCTGGTCCATTTCTGGGAGCTGTCTGGGTTCAGCTCTCAGCTTAACATGAGGGTATAAGTGTATGTCGAATAGCAAGACGTTGGCGGAGAGGATAGAACTGGAAATTGACGTGGTTAGATCGGCAAAGAGACAAAGCAGGAATGCCAGTGGCACCTTGCTATTAGAACGTCTTTCAGGTGGGGATACGCTGAAGTCGAAGGTCATTATCAACATGTGAACCAGCCTCCGTTGTGGCCCGCTTAGCGCGCGGCCCTCAATGCTCCTCCTACGCAAACGGCAAATTATCGGTGCCGTTTCCCGCATTCCGGTCGAGACTGGTAGAGAAGGCAACCGGGAAACTTGACTGCCTTGTCCCGAGCTAGCAGGGGAGGTGGAAAGAAGGAGTCGGGATCGATGACAGTTGCGGACTTGAAGATTTCTTAGTAAAACGAGGATCTCAGAGATCTCGCCATGGTGGTTTGGAGCTCCATTAGCCAAATCCCCTATGGAGCCTTTCAGAAGCTAAGTTGAAAGGTGCTCAGGCAAACTTCCACCTTTTAGAGCCGATTTAGTTAAGAAACATCGAATGAACATACAAGGACTTACACCCAGCTCGAGCTCGGGTGGCCGGTTGTGGTCGGTGGCATTGTTCTCAACTGTTATCAGAAAACCAGGAGGAATCCACTCCGTCGAGAGGGAACTTCGATCGATTGGGCATGAGGTAATGCTAAAACACGGCGCGCGAATTTGGTTCACGTCCAGAGCGCAGTGAGTGAGAAAGCGCTCGTCCGAGTCAAGAGGACGGATCAGGTTGACAGTGAGATAGATCTAGTCGCTGGTACGTGAGCTGATCGTCCGGCCTTGACTGCAGTAGCTCATAGCTTCCGCAGAATCGGAGAGGGAAAAGGATGAACGACAATAGTAACTGGAGCTTTTGATGGCAGCCTTCAAGCGTCAACTATCGGCGCGAGACAATGGAGCTTGAGAAAATCTCTGACCAAGTGCGGCCGGCAATCTACTACACAACTTGTGTAGTAAATTTAAACATACTTTGCTGTCTCGCCAACTGACTACATTACCGGAAAAGGCCAAGAACAAAAAAAGGAGCACGCAATCGAGGCCGTTGAGGAGGATCCGGTATTTGATTCGCTATTGGCAGCCAGAGCTGCTGGACCCTTTGTCGGAAAAGTCCGTGCCGGGAATCAACGGCTTTCTACGGCAAGCATCAACCAGAGCCGTTGAAACGTATCTCAACGCAACAACAACCATTGAGATTCTGCTAGGTGGACACACATCAATTGGGAAAACAAGAACTAGGTGCGCTTTTGACTTAATTCGATCTCAAAACTCCAACTAAATGTCTATTTCGACGCAGTACTATCTGCTTTCGGGACTCCAACAGCCTCTCAACGGCAGGGCCGTTGAAATGCCGGTACGGAAACTTCCGACATTTTTCTCTTCATCGACCCCTCGAGTTCTTACGACGAAGTTTCGTGTTTCAACTCGCCCTTTCGCCAATCTTCATGCTCAAAGACGACGATTTGTAGTCCTAAGGCTCACACACCCCTACTTTTTGCTTCCTTACCCATTCTGGTATCTTCCTTGAACGAAAGTGGAGACAGATCTGTTCATCAAGCAGGCGGGAGAAATATCGGGAACTGGTAAGAGATTGGTCATAGCTCGGTAAGTAGTTAGTTTAAAGAACCTAAAACTCTATCATGCCGCAGTTTTGTTCATATCTGCTTCGTTTTTTTGTGGTATATTTACGATCGTTCTCCTTTGTATAGCTAAGTATCCCTTGAGAAAAATAAAGCGTCGTTCCTGGCCCCGACAAGAGGAGAGGTGGCTTAACTAGCAAGACGTTCCATGTGCAAGAGTCGTCCCCCACGTTTCGGCTCTGTGATGATACCCTTGATTGCTAATTGGAGATTGAAGTGGATGTCGGGGCAAGCCCCCGAGGGCATGCGGTTCACAAGCGCCTCAACTTCGCGCACCAGCTGCTTCAGGCCGCTGGTGTCCTGGTGTACGTGAACGTCGGAGGACGGGTCCAGTTGGGACCCGAGCTTTTTGCATCCCTTGATTATGGCTCTAATTTATGATTCCCTTTAGTAAAGCGGGCTCGAGAGCCAAGATTTGAGACGTACACCATTTCATTCGTCATCTTGCGCGTCTCATCATAGTCCCACTTCTCATCCCCTCGAAGCCGCTTCTTAGCCTCGGCCTTGGCCGAAAACGCGTAGCTCTCGACTCCTTTCACACAAGCCAAAAGATGAGGGACCAACCCGAGATATATCTTCTTATAATATGGTTTACATGGCCACTGCGATTCCTGTGCCAGTTTGAAGCAAGTTTCGAAGTAGGAGTCACAAGCCTTTTGCGTGGTGGTCTTGTGCTGTTCCAGCTTCTTGTTCCTCACCCGCTGTCGATGCTTCTGGAGGAGACGCAGCGCCAAATCCTTCTTCTTTTGCAAGCTTTGGAGGTCGTGAGAGTCAACAACAGCTGGCTGCTCCATTTCAGCGGCAGCATCTTCTAGAAGTTTCGAGGAACCTTTTATGAATGGGTTGGCTTGGGTGTCCGAGAGGCTGGTGGATAGCACTAAAGGAATGTTCTGCGGTTTCTTGAAAGGGACACGTCGAATGCCTTCCAGTGGAGGCCCCTGAAGATGTGGTTTCTCGGTCGAGCAGAGCTGGACCATCTCGTCCAAATGAGACTTGGTGCAGGAGATCTGAATGGCTCCAACAATACCTCCCCAACCTCGAGCCATCGCAAATCTACCGGCAGGACAATGAGAAACCACTTTGAAGCATGTTTGGGAGATCATACCGTCTGAATGAGGAATGAATTTGGGTTGTTTTCAGAATTTGCAGCATCTTGACAATTTTCTCTCGGAGGCTGAGGATAGGAATATTATAGCCAACTAGTCCCACAATGTCAGTGACAAAGCTTGGGCCAATTTCAATTTCAGAGCAACATACTGAGAGCCATAGCCCTACATCTGAGAAAGGTTCACTGTGTGAGAGCACATCTCAGGGAATACAACTTGGAAACTTACATTCTGTGGATGAAAAGTTCCTTGAGACCTGGGGATTCAATAATGTCACAGCCTTCAAATAAGAGGTACCCTGAAAATCAGGCTCAGCTTCGGCAATACTTTTTAGACACATGTTGCAAAACCAACATACTGGCTTCTTCGCCACCCTGGATCAAATCCTTGAGGAGAGCTTGCATAGAAAGTAACAGCCTATCAAGGAGCGCAGTTTCAGGTTTCCTCATTGCTATTTGATGGAGGAGAGCCAGAATCCAGCCTCGAGGAAGAATGACATTGTGGAAGTTGAATTGCACATGAGCAAGAATACAAGATCCTGCAAGGAATTCGGCCAGGTGACAAAGAACGTTGATGCCAATGTCAATTTTGATCCTTCTGTCCACAATGTGCCTAAATGAAGCTTAGTTTGCTGAGAGGGCAGCACAGAGTGAGATGCTGACTTACTGGAAGAATCGAATCCCTGCCGAAATAAAGTTATGATCAGCAGCTCTTAAGCAGTGGTACAGCTCTGGAACAGAGTAGACAGTGCCCTTGGATCTGTAATAGAGGCTTTGCTTTGCAAAAACACCAAGCAATGGTATTTTCATCAGGTTGTTCCTTGCATTTCTGTCAAAGCGCATCAGCAATGATGCTGCTTCATAGAGAAATGTCAGGAGCATTCTGTCAAAAGGTAGCACTCGGTTTCCAAGTATGTCATGTAGCCACTTTACAATGGTCTGTGAACCTGGCGCAGCTTCAGGAACTTTTGACCCTGCTTCCATTACACTTGTCTCGGATCCTAGATAATCAACAGGAGGCCTCAGTGTTTCATGTAACCGGTGGATCCAGTATCTACAAGGCAACTTAATCAACCTGAAATGCACAGTTGGGGGGTTAGCACGTACCGTCTGTCTTGAATGGTCCTGGAACTGTCTTTGGGAGTTGGTATACTGAGGCAGACCTGGTAAATCAGGATTTGGATAAGGTGAATGCGGACTTGGCAGTTGAACCAATCTTGCGTCAAATTCTGATAACCGATGTGGAGTCTTGGACAGTTGACTAGAAGGCATTCACTATTCATCACAAAAGGCAGGCAAGGAGTGAAAACTGGGATATGCTGGCAGAGACTGTTTTCATTGTGAATGCGGTGCTCCAGCCGTTGCCAAAGAATAGCCTTAAGGAATTGCCGGAGTTCATTTCCTGACATGACAAAACACCCATCTTCTCTTTCGAGAATCTGTGGCATGGATGTTGCATCCTTGACTCGCCGGTACAACCAAGTCTTGGTTTCGATCCGATAGGTATTTCGAACAGAGGCCTGATGGAAATTGAATAGTTTCTGTGTATCCTTGTTGGCTGGATCCAACCGTGAGATCAAACCATGGAATGAATGACAATATTGGCGAAAATCCTTCAAATTTTCAACCATGTCTGCATTGGTGATCTCCAAAGTTGACGGAAATTTGTTGAAGTAGTGGTCAAAGCACAACACGGTTTGATTGCTTTCCTTTCGACTGAGGAACCGATATGCGAGCTGGCGGAATACAGACATGTCATCGGATTTGAGCAGGCCATGGAAGAATTCAAGCTATGGAATGGGATGAGCTGCTGATGAGTTAGAATTGGGAGAACTCGGAACTAACCTCATCCTTCTCTGTAGGCGACAGTAAATTTGCATCTTTATTCGCTTTGGACGCAAGTTGCAACAGTCTGAGAGCGGCAGTGTCGGTGTTTTTGATTTTCTGAGAGAAAGAAGCTGTCTCCCAGAGCCCTTGAAGAATGTAATCATTTGCCCGGCGCTTTGAATCCTTGTTTTCCTTGTCGCATAGAAGAATGTCGATAGCTTCCATGGTGCGCCCTGCACGTAGATGGACTTCGGCAGCCTCCTGGTATCTGCCGAGTTCAGCCAGCACAGCAACGTGGCATTCGTTAAGAAGGATATTGTCCCCCAAATACTTCAGCATTTCCTCAACCGATTCGAACAAGGCCTTCGCTTTTCTAGAAAGTAGACCCTGATTAGAAAGACTCGATAGGACTAGCACGTAAACTCACTCGAGTTCCTTGTTTTTGAAGTAGAACAATCTTGCAACATCCTGCACATGATTTGCGAGCTCATCGTCGACCTCATGCCGATGTTTTCTGATGACGTCAATTGCTTCATCGAACATCTGAGTCTTCATATACAGTCTGAACGCGGCCGCGTATTCGCTGGCAGCCACGTAAGCTCGTGCAGCTTCCCCATAGTCCTCCATATTGTCACCCCAGTTTCCTGCCTTCTCAAAGCAGCCAGCAGCGTTGTGGAAGAACACGCGCTGCGCTTTGCCTTTCGAGGACCGTGCACGATCCAAAAAGGATTTGGCGGCAGAGTAGAATGCATCCCGCTTGGAAGACGTGGCGTCTTCGTCAACGGGCTGAATTGAACGAGCGATTTCGCGGAGGTGATGAGTGTGCGAAATCTCAGCCTCGCGAGACAAGCCAGCGCGCTCGAAGGCATGCATAGCTTGCGAGTACCTTCGATTTGCGAACAAGCTCCGACCAGCTGTGGCCCATTCCTCTTGAGTTGACCTCGCTGCAAGTCTGGGAACATGGCTTCCGGGTACACAGCTTTGGATATATCCCTTGGAATCCCATAGCACCTAAAAGAAGATGAGACACGCTGGTAGAGCCTGAGGAAGCACTGAACGGATAGCAACCTTCATCGGTTCTGCTTTGTCTGAGCAATCAATGATCCAGAGGTTTTTCCTCGACCGGGTAATGGCAACATAGAGGAATTTCAGCTAGAGTACTGATCAGACAAAAANGTTGTACACTTCAAAGGAAAGACACACTGACTTCGCTGCAGACACCGGCATGCCGCGCCTCGTCAAAGCGGGGAACATTTCCACTATGTTCTGTTGGCGGTTCGACTAGATTTAGCACAACACGCCACTGGCTGAGATCCACGGTAGAATCTTCAAAGAACTTATATAACAAGACCTGAGAGATTCGATCAGTACATGCCTGACGTTGCAGAACAAACTTTACATCATCAAACTCGAGACCTTTGCTCTCATACAAGGTGCTAGGCACGGTAGAGTTACGAGTAAGCAATTTGAATGCGAAGACAGTGGGGTGCACTGACAGAATCAATCCAATGTCTCCGACTTGCTTTCGCAGTTCGGCTTTAGCCGCCTCGTCCCGCACCAAGATACCTGCTCCCGTCAGTACCATTACCAAAAAACATTTTGAGTGATACCCACATTGTCGAGCCCCGAATTCGATCTGGTTGCTGGAGTATATTCGACGTCAAAAGATACACTAACAATGAAGTCGAAGATGCACTGTACTCACGAATCTCCGGACAGGAATTGTTCCTGAAAAGCGCGTCAGACAGCGATAAGGGACATTGAAAAGATTACTAACATAATGAACCATGTGGGTGTCCCAGCCACTGAAAAAGACTGGCTTTGCGCCATCAACAATACCCTGCTCAGGCGCGAGGGTGTCGATTGCGTATGGCCAGAAATGGGTAATCAACTCAATTATAGCAGTCGCGCATCGAACAATACCAGCATGAGAGCGGTAGTTTACGACAAGTTGGAAGGTGCGCAGTTCGGATTGTGTCACACCCCTTTCGCCTTGTTCTCGTCGTTGCTGGGAACCAGTCTGTCAGAAGTCTCCGCTGGCCTGCAGAAAGGCGAAGCAAACACACCTCAAGTCTGTACAGGAAAGCCTTTAGATCGTTGAACACGAAGGAGCTTCCGATCGCAATCGTTTGCGCGGTGTCTCCAGCCCAAAATAGACCGTTAGGGTTGCGGCACAGAGATCGGAGAACTGGGGTATTATGCCTCATCAGCATTGCAGAAATACCCTCGAGTCTCCGCCCAATACGTACGCATTGCATCAATGAGGATATTGTCCTGGGCTTCGTCAACATACCTTAGGAGCAACGTCAGGGGTAGCCGATTGAACTTGAGTTATGCTTACAGATAGTCTATCTTTGCCCCCGGGACGCCTGTCACGTCAAATGCCTTCAGAACGCGATGTGTTCTAGGAGAAAGGACGGATGTTAATTCTGAAACCAAGGAACGATATGGATAATTTACCGACCTATCAGCAATGTCATATTCACCACGTTGCTTCTTGTGCTTCATGTAGGCTTGGAAGAGCAGATAAATTCGATCCCTCTGTTTGGCAAAGACATGTTGGGCGCGATGACTGAGGTTCCTGTAGGCCGTCAAATCTAGACATCGGGTTTCGTGGCCGAGAGATTGTTCAGATCCTTTGATCACACCTGCAGTGAAGCCTCAGCCTTTGCTCAGTGCCTGTTCACGGGGAGCACGTACCAAGAAACTCGCTGAAAACTAGAGCAGGATCTGCAGGACCAGCAATGAGGCAAATTCCACAAAAGAAGCAAGCAAGACCCACCAAGATTCTTTGTCAAGTCTTGAGGAAAACGAGGCCAGTATTGCTCAAAGAAGATGTCGTACGTGACCAGTTCTTTCTTGTTGTCGCCGGCAACATCCGCAATGTTTTCAATGTCACCTTCTAGTAGTTGACAAAGCTGCAAGAGTTTATCAATGAGGAAGTCACGACTGACAAGAGAGGTAGACGCACTCGCTCAAAGGTCAAAAACAGCGGGAAGTGCTCGTCTTGAAGTAGGCTGAATTTTTGCGGCAAACAGGCCTTCCAGGTCACATCATCATCAGCATCGTAAAGCATGCTATCTCCCTCATTCTGTAATTCCTTTTTCTCTGCAATCTCCTTCAGCTCTTCTTTCGATTTCTTGGCCACTGCGAGCGATTGTAACAGCTTCGAGAAATATTCTTCAACGCGCGTTGCTAGGACACGCGACTGAGTAACAAAGATCTGTCGAGGCCTAGCCACCAACGAGATTTCTGACTGTTGGGTATAGGCGCGCTCAATTCCCAGCATTTTGAACAGCATTGTTGTTGTTTTCCTTATCACAAAGATCAGGAGTATTCGTTGGAAGAGCCACGGTACCTACCCCGTTCCACTTCGACCAATAACATAGCATGAGTGTGGGTGTTCAATAATTTCTTTCTCTTGGGGGCTACAGAGCAGGTGAAACAGGTTCATAGTCTAGGAGATTGGATAGACATACGTGACGTTGAAGACATGAGGGATGTCAAGATCAGCGAAGATGGCTATGGATGCAAGTCAGTGCGTTGCGTTCGAAGTCAGACGGCGGGACCTACTTTTGAGCAACTCCTTAGATAGGGGGACGAATTTCTCTAGGCTAAGAGTAGCTGAGCCAGACACTCCTCCTTCAGGACGCATCTCAGACTTACACAAGCAGCGAGTGAATCTACCGATGCGCTCGTTCTATCAAAGAGGACTCCGGTACTGATCAGAGTGACGTACCTCTTCAAGGTCTTCTTTCGGTATCTCGGGGATGAGATTATTGTCAGAGACCTCTTTCTCGGGAGGTGGGAAGATTGCGGGTGATATGACATTGTCGCCTTTATGAATGGGCTGGTTCCTGAACGTGCACCGATCGCGGTATGTCTTCCCTTTCTTTGAAAGTTGATAACCCATCGAATCCCAGAACCGTTTGTCGATCTGTGCATGGGTATAGATACCGAATATTTTGATCGCTGCATATCGTCAATACTTAACTCGAATCAGAGGTAAATATAGGAGCATACCTTGACGTTCTGACTGCTCGCCAAAGAGCAACATTTTAGGACACTATCTTGAGATTTGCTGGAATCCAGTAAATAAAACTTACGTCGTTGTCATACTCTGGAATACAGTCAATCTGATACTTTCCAAAGGTGAGGGAGAGCTAAAGTCACAGTTGCAATCAGACTTACAACTAGGCGACTGTCACGGGTCATTTTTGCTTCGAAGACCGGAAACTGGACATCAGGTTTGTTCAAACGCTTCTGATTGTCGTGAGAGAAATGTCCGTTAGACAATTCTCTAGGCAAGAGTTAACTTCTGTGAAAGCAGTGACCAACAGGACGTGGGGACGCACATAATCTTCTTCATGACGATCTTGAAGAACTTTCCATCGCTCCTTCGAGCGCTTCGCAGATCTCGGTCAGCCCGGGATGAGATCAATATCTGCCATTCTCCGAACCCGGAGGCGCTTTCGAAATATAGTGCTCTGTAAGAATTACAGTCAGATTGCCCAAATTATCACACTAGTTAATGTTTACTCACGGTGTCGTGGGTTGGATGCAAGGATATGCCGCTGTGGTTGAGTCTGAAGCGGAGCCGTTGGCAGGTCGCTGGTTCCTTGCCTCGGTTTCGCCTGCGTTGGCGGGGATCGAACCAATAGCCATGCTTTGAATCGTCAAGCGGATTCCAGGTTCTCGTAAAAGGTCAAAGTATTCCTGTATTTCAATGAATTAGTTTGCATCTACTGCGCTTTGGCACGAGACGTACCGAGAGGGTCCTTTGCAATATATCCATCAAAGAACAGATATTGAGGACAGCTTCTTCTTGTGTCTGAGGATCAGTAACGTTCAACCGGGCGAATTCTTGCTCCTCCAAGCCACTATTGCGCCTTTTCATGTTGCATGCCTCCGTTTCGTCAAGGACGAAATCGACCATATATTTGACAACGTGCGGAATTCTCTCCACCTGGGATCTAGACTCTGAAAGGAAACGTTGTCTTTCCCGATCAAAAGGATATGGAAGAAAAGGCAGGAAATGCGAGAGCCTCTCAAGGATTTCGCAATGGATCGGGGCTGGGAATTCATCATACAAGCATCCGGGGAAGCTTTCCAAAAGCCAAGCT
Source organism: Candolleomyces eurysporus (assembly GCA_027579435.1). Classification (NCBI taxonomy): domain Eukaryota; kingdom Fungi; phylum Basidiomycota; class Agaricomycetes; order Agaricales; family Psathyrellaceae; genus Candolleomyces; species Candolleomyces eurysporus. The sequence continues at coordinate 54,508 of JANBPK010000810.1, read as the reverse complement.
GAAAGGCGGTGAGACCAACTTCCACCTTCAATTGAACGATCGGTAAGACCATCCATCGTCAACGACAAAAGGATTAAACTTACATGCCAGCACGAGTTCGAGTAATTGTTTATGCTTGGCAGCGTCGAGGAGCTGTCTCAGCACCGTTTCAACCTGACTATCAGAAAGCAAAGAGACATCTAATTCGTCAAGAATGGCTTGAACGTCCTCGACTGATTGGGCGCCTGAAAGTTCGGAACATAGCTTTGACAGCCAGCGTTCCTGAGGTGCGTTTCGGGCGTCTGGTTTCATAGCTGGACACTGGTGTAAAGAAAGAATCGATGGAGGGCGTCGACCCTTTATGTAGCTTGATCAATTGAGTGTCAAGATTCGATCTCAATATAGTCACTGTTTGACAGTCTGGGCTCCTTCCGGGGCTTGTATAAACTGGTTGCTTGTTGGAGAATCTTCTCGAGGTACAACGAAGGGAAGCATTGAGACAAGGATGAAGATAAGCTGCATATTGGGCATTCCGCAACGCCTTGTGCGGAAAGCCAAAATTACGAACCGGGATGTGGTCCACTGTAAACATGGAAAGGACGCCTGACATTCAACACGTAGTGTCACACGGAGTGAGGCGTGACAGCAACGGACCCTAATAGCACCGTTAGTTTCGCACCATTGCGAAGGGGACTGGCTATGCATTATTACAGGTCTATTCTACTCTACAAGAGCTCTCTAAGATAATACAAGATTAGGTAGGCTACCTTCCCAATACAAATTGCAAATTAAAACATAAATATTCCGACCATCAATGTGCCTCGTCTTGGAGCAACTTCTCCACCATCTCCGACCAATCATAATCCTCAGCATTACCCAGAGTGGGTTTTTTCTTAGCAGGCTTCTTCGGTGGTGCCGCATTTCCTTCGAATCGAATGCCAGACTCCTGCTGTGCAAGTCCCTTAACCTCACCAAAGTCCGTCGTAGCTTGTGCCCTGAGGAACGCAGGGCTCGGTGACCGGTGAACCAGGCAATCAGGATTTAAGAATCCATCCAAGGACCCAACGCAAGATTCGGCCTCGGTTTCCGGCATCGCACGGCCATCCTTGTACAAAGAACCGCCATGCGTCTTTTCCAGCACTTCGACGATGTCCAGACTTTCTCCAGGTGGAATGGGAGTAGGTTGGGAGGGTGTTACGCAAGGCATGAAGACTTCTTTGCGCAGCACCTTGTCGACGTCCACTGCGGAGAAAAACGCGACTCCTTGAGGAAGGTCGTCCATCCCTAGGCGATACGCGAATATCGATCGTGTCCACAGGTTGGCGATTTGCAACGCCAACGCAGCTCTGTACTTGTCCTCCTCCTTGACGAGATAACGCACTTCGTCGTGTACGGATATCAGGTACCGGGCGTCGATATTGTATTTGACGGTAAGGTATTGCATGGATGCCATGAGAAGATGAAGGTAGTCCACCCCAGATGACTGAACGACCCAATTGATACGAGAAGGGAGGTAATCCGATCCAAATCCGGTGGGGAGAAATTCTTTCGTAAGGGCATGGGTGACACCACACCCGAGTGCAGGCGTTTGAGGTTTGTCCGAAAGAGCAATCTCTTCCAACTTGTTGAAGAGATAGCTCTCTGTACCGCCGAACCAAAACTTCCGTTTGAAAATATCGGTGCGATGCGTGTTCTTCCCCTTCGTCGACGCGTACAGATTCTCTGCGAGCTTCTGTGCCTCTTCTGGCAACATCGAGGGATTGGACTGGAGAAGGAGGAGCACAGCGTGTCGCATTCCTGCTCCGTAAATCCGGGAATAATTGAACACCTTGGCTTGGTCTCGAGAGATGTTTAGGATCGACGCCGTCTTGGAATGAAGGTCGGTCCCGGCAGCCTTGGTTCCTTCTAGGGTCATCCAACCGATGGCAGTCGCTCCATGCAACCCAAACTGAGCATCTCCCATGCAGCTCGAAATCCAAAGCTCCTCGCTATCGACATCAGCGCCGACGATTGCATAACCCTCCGGTGCTCGAACCATGGCCTTCAATTCCGACCCGACCCTATTCTTCTTCGCATTGCTGGCGGTCAACCACGTCTTTTCAATAGCTCGTCGAGTAACCGTTCCCATCGAAACGACCTGCGGGACGATGATGCCCCACTTCGTGTTTCCGTCTTCGTCTTGAGCGAAACCAAGGTTCCTGTTCTCCTTCTGCCAAACGACCATCTGGTTCATGATTCGGTCCCGCGCACTGATCCAATAACTGCACACCGCATTGAGCTCCAACGCTTCCGTTGCCTCGCCGCCTGGACTCCGGAGGACTCCGTCCTGCGCGTACGTGATGAAAGTCTTCCCGAGTGGGCTACCAACGTTGGCCTTCTCCCCGTCCTTGTGCGGCAGCTTGTAGAAGAGGTACCGGCCACTGAGCTTGGCTTCGTTCAACGCGTCGTCGGCGGGGTCGTAGAAGTCGAGAGGCTTTGCGCGAATCTTGAAATTGGCAGAAGTGGGGACGCGGAATATCCAACCATGTTCTCGGGAATGATGAAGTGGCCAACCCATCCACGATAGGCGAAGCAGTAGAGGGGCAATACGAGTTCTGACGGTGATATCAAGGGAACCAGGGGGCATGTCCTTCTTTGGTTTTGTAGCATCCCAGTACCACTTTGGCCACAAGATCGGTGGAGGTTTGGGTGACTTGACCTTTTTCTCTGATGAAGACCAGTCGAGTTGGGAAACCCATGGGTCGTCCACGTCTTCCTGGTCCTGATATTCTTCGAGAGTGCGCCCAGCCAGTGAGAGGATCCGGCCACGGATTTCGTCGCTTCTATCACCCTGGGCGATGCCCAACAATAAGGATACGTCTATAGACGACATTCGTCCGGCGTCGACTGCCTTGATAACATGCTTCTTGGAAAGGATCTGTCCGACTCGCTTGCTACCAGCAGTCGGCAGCATGCAAACAGCGTCGTCTTGGATGTAATGCCAGCGGTCTTCTCGATCGTATTGCAAGGGGTTCCCGTCGAAGGATAGCCGCAGGAGGAGGGGTAAGATCTGCTCCATGCACTTGTTCGAGAACGGGTCCTTCTTCACTGCTGCAAGCCACGAAGGAGGGGCAGTTTCGGCTGGAGTAACCTGATAACGTTGGCTTGAGTCGGTGCCAAGTATATTGCAAGCAAATATCACTGACCTCAGGTACCTCGTTGACAACACCCCTTGACTTCTTCGCCTCCTTGGGTGTCCAATCGAGTTGGCTTAACCACGGGTCGTTTTTCCAAGCTTCCTCATTGTCCGTCAAAGCAAGAGCCTCCTCTGCAAGCTTGACAAGTTTCTTCTGAACGTTATCCTGCATGCTCCGATAAACACCCTCTGCGCGTTCGAGATAAGCCTCCCATTCTTGGTTGACAGGCAAGAAGCTGGACCCCATCACCAAAACGCCCGAGAAGGATACAGGGTGCGGGCAGGCCTCGAAAAACGCAGGCAGGACAGTCTGGTAGACTTCATGTGTCACTGCAACGTCGCTCGAGCAATAGTCTAAGAATTCGCTCAGACGCTCGAGGACCTGCTCCGGCGTGCAGTCCAAGAGGTCATTCCTGATTTCTTTGTCGAGGTTGATGTCGCAGTAAAGCTTGGCCACGTCCTTCAGCGAGTTGGCAGCAGTCACGTCTTCCCACCGTTTCGCCATATCCTCTGCATCCATCCCTGATTCGATAGCCACGGCGCTTCCCTCGAGCAACGGTTCGGGGTCCTCGGTTTGGAGGCGATGGAGGTTCACGGAGAGTTTTTCTTGCATTTCTTCCAGTTCTCGCCTCTTGTCAGGGTTGGTTTCGGTCGTGAGCCTGTCTTCGACCAACTTGATAAGTTCGGCGAATGCGGTCATTTCTTCTTCCCGGCGCTCGACTTCTTGGTCCTTGGATTTCCTGTACTTCATCCAAGCTGGCCGCTGGTGCGAGGAAATGCCGCTGACGGCGACGTGGAGGGACATGGTATCGAGGAAACGCGTCTGAGTGCCTTCTAATCTGTATTCTTCTAGGATGCGTTGGCGGTCGTAGGAAACGTTATGACCAACGATGACGCGGGGAGTGGTCTTGTCGCCCATCGGAACCAGATGGTCTGGGTCGTCTGTCTCCTTGAGAAGCCATGGGGATATCCAAGCATACCAAGCATGCTCCGAGGCAGCGCAAGCCATGACAGGGTACGGATGATAGTTGGGTAGAGTTTCCACGTCGAAAGTGAGGGCAGTGTCCGGTTTTCCGTTGTGCATAGGGAACTCAACGGGCTCGAAGTAGCTTGATCCGTCGGGTCTAAAGACGTACTTCGTCCATCCGCTCTGTACCTCCCAGTATTCGGGCTTGGGCGGCAATTTCGATTGGACATGGGCTTTCGCCATGGACAACCATGGCTCCGCGGTATGGATTCCAATTCGATGGAAGTGCTCGAGAAGGTTGGAGCCTTGTAATGGGGGCAGTTGGAAACCGGTATCCGGGAGAACGGAGCCTTGAGTAGGGTCGAGGCCGTGCATTGCGAGGTGCTCCTTTGCTATCTGGACATGGGCTGGTGGAGGGGTGGGGAACGAGACATCTCGAAAGATTTGAGCGTGAAGCTTTCGAGATAAGAGTTGAACGCCAAGTTCATTGCGTTTCACTGAAGGTCAAGGTTAACATTTATAGTGTATGACGATTAGCCGGCCAGCGTACCATGTTTCTCGACTTTTGGAACCTCCGTCTCAATAGGCTTGGTTCCTCTGTCCCTTTGTGAAGAGCTCGGAGGAGCCGTTTCATTTCTTCCGGCTGGGAGCTGCTTGAGAATGTGGATATTTCGCTGGAAATTATTGGGACAGGGAAATGTGAGGATTTCCTTCAGACCCCTTCGCGCACGGCCCCTTAACATCGAAAGAAGGGTCTACACGTGTATGATTCAGCATTTAGCAGAACATGAGGGTAAGGGTGCGTCTTGAGCTGCAAGACGTTGAAGGGAGAGGGAAGAGATGGAGTTGACGTGGTTACAAAAGTTTGATGCGAATTATCTGACGTCGGTCTCAGTAAAGATTGGCGAAGAGCCGAAGCAGGAATGGCATTTTAAACTCTCATTTATTCCACCGAGTTAGCCGTATACGCGTTCTGTTGTACAAGATTTAAAATAATATACGTTCCTACGGTTGTTGCCTCGAGGATCTCTTGCAGACTAGGCATACGCAAACCGGGATACGCTGAAGCCGAAGGACGTCATCAACATACGAACCAGCTGCTGCTTTGAACTTCTGCAAGAGCTGCTTAGCACCCAGTCCTCCTCCACGGTGCTTCTTTGACATCCCTGACAGCAAATTGTTCAGCCTGCCATTCCCCCCNGGTCATCCAATGGGACAACTTGACCCCTGCGCCGTTCCATGCACCACGAATTGTGGGGAAAGCTTTCAGGTCTTCCAACAAGCTCTTCTTCCGGACAAGATGGAACTGGTCTGGGATCTGCGTGGCGCAGTCAATGTCAAACCAGATGCTGCATGTGTGGCAGTAGATATGCTGGTCTTCGTTGGGGCGATACCCTTTCTTACACCGGCATGTAAAGGCCACACCCTGGAATTTGGCCGCATATTCAATACATCGGTTTATCCTCTACTGCATAGCTGAGAATTGAGATGGTGATACGTACGTCGAACCATCGAAGGCACGATTTCCCACTATCGTTCTTGACTACCTCGGATCTGGAATAGTATCTCCAGGGAGGTATTTCCTCCGGGATTTGGTGCAAGGCATCCTTGAAACGGACGACGATCACATAACCTGAAAGTAAGTGTGCTTTTAGTCGACTAGACACTTCGGAGGAATGCAGGTGTTGAGCAGTAGTACTTACTGTCAACTCTATCAATGTCGACTACAACTTGCCATTCAGAGAGAATCATTTCCGTGTCCCCCATACTTTCCATGAGTTGGCAATCACTGAATGAACCTCTGTCAGCACATCCTATAACAACAAAAGAGCGCAGACCTTTTGGACAACTTGTAACTGTCCATCGTTTGGTCAGGCGTAAGCCACCGACGACATATGAACCAAACAACACCTTCTGGGGACATGTGAATGGAGTCTATGAGCACCTTCGACCAATCCGTCTCAACTTTTGGATTCGGGTTGACACGGGGGCGGGGGCGCACAAACAAACTAATGTCAATGAATTGATGAGTGCGCAGGAAAAATGTGAATCTTTTCAAGACCCACCTGCTACCCTTGCATACCTCCCATGAGGACGCCACTTCGCCTTGGTCATCCCGTTCAGAGGTTAGAAATGCCACTCGCTGTTCTGGCATGCTTTGAACCAGAGCAAGGGGAGGTAGTCCCGGTGAAGCTGGCCGAGGGGGCGACCGGGAAGCTCGATTGACTTGTTGTGAGCTAGCACCAGTAGGAACTACGGGAGACAGCCGTGTGGGAGGAGGGGGAGGAGTAGGAGTTGACGACGGTTGCGAACTCGCAGACGGAGACACCCTCGCCCTCTTAGAACGAGTGAAATATTCTGATGCTTTCCGCTTTCCCGATTTTTCGAGGGAAGGTTCGGGAGCCCTGTGTGTACCCTAAGGCATCCAAAGTCATTAATTAGCAAGCCAGCCCGTAAGGAAAGGAACTAAGGGCTCTCGCCATTTCCGACGAGTCATCGTCGACATACTCCAGTCCGTTGTCCCAGTATCCACCTTGTGCCGATTCTGAGCCAATAGAGCCTGAAGCCTCCTGTTTGCTGGCATTGCTTCCCGAAGGTGAGGGAGAACGTTGTTTATCCCTGTTCACCGGCACATCGTCTACATGGCTTTCAACTTCTTCTTGCGCACCGTCCTCAACTATTGTCGCAGGTGGATTGTCTTCTTCATTATCAAGGTCAATCTTGATCACCACAGGCTGGAAATTAGGGTTTAACAAAGATTAGAATCGTAGCGATGATAGTAAAGAGACGGATTACCTCGCGCTTCACCTCGCGCTTCACCGATCGCCTATTGCACTGGTCCCTCCGAACTCAAAGTTGGTGAACATGCACTAGGAATAAGGAAAGAAAGAAACTACGCACAGAGGAACAAGCGGAGCACTTTTTTCGCACCTTTTCTAACTCCCCCTCCAGATCCCGGGCTTGCTTTCTGTAGTACTCCGTCTCTTCGCGTCCGCGTTCCAACTCTTTCCTCAACCTCTCAATTTCACTTCTTTGGAAAGCTTTGTCTTGTCGAAGTTCTTCTATGAATGTCGCTTCCATAGTATTCATACAAATGTCAAAGAGTACAAATGTCAAAGAGTTCAAATCACTTATCTTATCAGTAGGTCAAGTTCACACCTTAATACTAGAGAGAACGATTTTCTTCTCTCACGAGACTAACTTAGATATTTCACCCTTGGGTTGAACATTGAGCTTCGGTGACGCTCGATATTACTCCGGCTCCGAATTAAACCTCTGGAATATATACAAATGGGTATGGTCTAGTAGCAGCTGGACTAGTCCTGAGGGGGGACATAGGGTTCAACAAGCAACGTGCTGAACTCCTTCAACTTCTCTGGCCCTCTGACCTCCTCAGTGAGCAGTGGCAACTGAATGATATGGAAGAACTCGTCGTAGAGCTCGTGCGCCTCGGCGAGGTATTTCTGTTGCATCTTGTGTCGAACATGACAGTGTTCGCAATTAGAGGCTAGGCAGGAAAAGAAGTTAGCGAACAGGAAACGATGACGATACACGGTGTGGAATGGAGAGGGTGTAGAGCTTACATTCCTTGGGGAAGAGGAGCTGGTTGACGACAATGTTATGTGTATCGATTTCGTACGCCGTCAACTCCTGCACCAGTCGTTCCGTCTCGTAAAGAGACAAGAACTCTGAGATGCACACACACACGAAGGTGGTCTTTTCCTATGAGGTGAGAAAAGGACATGAGAATCATCCACCCAGCAACAAGAGAAGAGGGATAAACGTACGGGATCCTTGAACTGGGTGTTAACCTCAGTGATAACTGCTCTCATGGACTCCAGCTTGGCAAACATATCTTCCTGGGAAGCAGCTTCGCCACCCATCATGCTTGACATCTATTAACACGAGTCAGTAAATATTTATCCTTGTCTGCGGCGATGAGGCAGGTGCACTATGTACCTGGCTGATCATAGGACCGAACCTCGATCCGAGAGTACTGAGCTTTCCAAGTGCCTTCTCCAACACGGTGGGGAAAGAAAGGAATCGGAGTGTATGTCCCGTAGGAGCTGTATCGAAGACGATAACGGAGTATTGCATCGACTTGACGTGCCTGAAAGTTTAGCCAGTTAGGAACGGTCCGAGTGTGGGGGAGGAGAGAGACGTACTTCATGATCTCAGCAAAGCTCATGGCTTCGTCGACACCTGGAATCGCGAACGCGAGGTCCTGCATCATAGAGCCCATCATTCCGTTCGAGTCGGCTGTAGGTAGGGAGCAGGGGGGATTTCAATTTTTTGAGCCCCAGAGGGCGAATAACACGCACATTGCTCCACCATTTCTTGGATGGCGCTCGTAGGATCGATTTCCATAGCGTAGAGGTTATCGAACCCATTGACCTTGGTCGCATCTTTGGAGAACTTTTGGCCAAAGGCATCCGAGAGGTTATGAGCGGGATCAGTGGACTGCGGTGAGGTGCGTGGTGATCAGACCCATGCAGCGTGGTTGGTAGAGAGGGAGGCATCGTACAATTAGGAGCACGGATTCTCTGCACTTGGCCAGTTGGATAGCGAGAGAGCACGATGTAGTGGTCTTTCCTGTTCAACGAGGGCGCTCAGAACGCAGAAGTTGGGTTAGGCATGGCAGACCGATGACGAACCTACACCACCCTTTCCACCTGAAGAAGTAATGCCATTGATTCTGAAATTCCTTGATAATAAGTAGATATGCAGACGTACCACAGAAGATCCACTTCAAGGTCTTCTGGTCCAAGATATTCTGGAGAGTTGGGGGCAAAAGTTCTGGCGAGCTCATGGTGGATGATAAATGAAGAGAGTACGTGTCCCGTTTCATTTCTACCTTCAATTTGGTCACCGCACCGCGTCCATCAATCAATCCCAAACTAAACCACCATCATGTCCGAAAAACCAGCAATCGTCTTCCGAGGTTCGTCGTTTTTCAAGCGACTTTCTTGTAAATATATAACTTGGGTTTTCAGCGCTCCAGGTGGCCAATGAACACAGGAACGCGTACGGATTGCGGTACAACGACTACCAACGATATCGGTGCGACAGACTGTGCACTCCTCGTAGGCTTTTCGCTGATATCGAACAGCAAACACTGTGCAAATCGTACACACCGTCTCCGGTCTTCTCTCAAGATAACACATGGCAAGGGGAGAAACTTTCAAAAGCTCCCAACATTGACGACGGAGAATCTCAAGGAGGGACAGTAAGTTATGTTTATCCCAGTTCTTATCATTGATTTGCTGACGACATGTGTAGCCTGCAACTCCTGCTCTTCGAAACCGAACGAGCCTGGGCATACGCACAAGAACTCAACACCTCCTCTCTCCAACCCGCCAACGACGAAAAAGCCGGCACACTGCGACACAGTGCGACTGGCCGCTTCCGGCGAGCCGTCAACTGGTCCACGCAGCTCCTCTCTCACTGCCAAGCACTCTACGCCCAAGGATCGCTCTCTGCTGAAAACCTTATCCAAGCTACGATTTACACCGTGATCGTCAACGGCCGCTTCTTGAGGTACAGAGATGAGTTTGAGGATGCACTCGTTCAGTTAAGCGTGGCGAGGAGTCTGTTGGACGAGTTGGCTGGGGCCGCTACAACGAGTCGGGATCAAGCTCTTGCGGTCCTCTTTAGCGATGAAATCGGTCCAGAGATTAGGCATTGCGCACATGAATTGGGGCACGCGAAGGCGTACGATATCGACGGGATCGTTGCGCAGCTGGGGTCTAACCAGAAGAACGCGATCGTGGAGAACTACGATACTCTTGTTGCTCAACTCAAGTCGCAAGGCGAAAAGGCCGCACATGGGGAGTCGAGGAAGAAGCTGAAGGAGCTTATATGGGAGGGTCAGCCTGTGCCTGTTAGGAACCCTGAGCTGGTGGATGTGTTGTTGAAGGTGCAGGATGGCGAGGCGAGGCTGGCTGAAGCACAGGGACAGGCTGCTGCGAGGTCGAAGAAGGGGATTGCTGCGTATGATGCTACCCTCCTCGCTCTGAGTGATGCCGAAGAGCTTGCCAGGAAGCTGGCGGAGGCACATCAGGTCAGATCCTCCCAATGTCTTCCTGTTATCGCAATTGACGCAAACGCCTCTAGCTCACAAGTTCTTCTGGCACCTCGGCCTCAGGTGGTCGAGATATCCATTTCGTTTACGCTTATATCGTCTACCAGCTCCTCCGGTATCGCATCCAGCGTGACTTGTTGCTCATCTCTGCATTGCTGGGCTCCCAGCCAGAGAGCAGCAAATCTGCAACCAAGCCGGTGGTTGGGCAGTCGGAAGCCGTTGACAGTCGGCTTTACCCAGCTGTCGTCAAATTGCTGGACACCATCTTGCAGAGTTTGAACCAGATGCGGACTTTGAGCGTGGTAGACGATAATCCTGACCTCGCGTCTGCCGTAGATGCTAGGGTATCGTTTACAAAAGCTCGACGGTACGTCATTTTTGATCTTCAGCCTCGACAACCATATTGATTGGATATTGACTAAAATCCAGATGCGTATACCTCGCTCGATGCTACGTTCCGGTAAAGAAGTACGCAGAGGCTCTCACCCTGCTCCAACACGCCAACATCCATATTCGCGAAACAGCATCACATCTTTCTCTCACCAATACCGATAACATAACGGATGCTCACCCCGAATTCTTCCCTATCGAAGCGAACGACACCAAGGAGGTAGAAACTACCATCTCCACCGACGGTACGCGGTACAAAAGAGACTGGTTCGCCTATAACGGCGGCTCGGTAACTCAAGATCCCAAAGGCTACAAAAAGCCACTGTTCTTCGACATCGCGCTCAACTATGTCGAATTGGACATGGATAGACTTTTGGAGAGGGCTGGGAAGGCGCCTGAGGCTCCTCCTCCTGCTGCGCCTGTGCCGGTTGCGGCGCCCAAGCCTCGTCCTGCCCAGCCCCAGGCAGTGAAAGCTGAGGTGGCCACCCAGGAGAAGAAGCCGGCGGTGCAGCAGAAGGCGAAGGTGGAACAGGCAGAGGCGAGGCCAGAGACGCCTCAGCCTCCTGCACCTTCCAAGGGTGGGTTGAGCACGCTGCTTGGAGGTTGGTGGGGTCGTAGTTGAGTTTAAGTAGTATGCATCTTTGGGAAGAAATAAATTTAATTGTCATGGTTTAGTAGATATGATATGAGTTCCTGAACGACGCGGACGTTGACACTGTTTCCGATTAGACGGTACTTGGTCTTCGTCGAGACTGATGGAGGCCAGACGAAAGAGCGTTCATCGAACGCGAAGATTCGGAGAAGCTCTGAAGGGGTGAAGTAGCGCAGGCGGAGACGGTGTAGAATTTCGATTGCGTCTGCCTTTCCCTCGGACTGCGCTTGCATGAACTCGTTGAACACGGTAGTTGTCTACAAGCAAAAAGAAAAGTCAGGCGGACGTGATGAACGAATACGTCGATCTTACGTCTAGTTCTTCGGTTTCCTGTAGGATTGACCCTGTCCGCTCGACCATATGGGTATAGCCTCTGGTAAAGCAACACGTTCTTTTGGAAGACGGCAACACGATGTCGAACAGCCGGCCCCATTTGGTGAGGATTTTGTCAGGTACTCGACGACCTCCATCGACTTCTGAGTCTAGATAATGCTTCAAAGATGTGACTTCGGCATCACTCTCCTCAGGTAGCCCAGGAATATGTCGCCAGACCTTGTCTTCCTTCGGAAACTCCAGTGGGCGCTTCCTGGCAAGGAGGTAATATCGTAAACGCGAGTTCGGGATCCCGTATTGTAGGGGCGTCAAGAGTAATTCCAAGGTGTTGTACCCGATCGACCGAAGAACTCGGAGCAATTCTTGCCTCGTTGTTGATGTCTTTTTGGCGTCAAATCAATCGGACGGACGCTCAAGATAAGAGACTGGGCACCTCGAAGCCAGCGACATTCTCAACCAGGATGTACGACGGATGTCGATCGGTTTGGGCTAGTTCGGGAAGGACGGTCTGGACGACGTGCAGAAATGACTGGGCTCGTGGATCTGCTGCGCCTTTGGCTTGGGGGTTGAGGACTGTGTAGGGTTGGCAGGCGGGGGACATGAGCCAGAGGTTCGCGTTGAGATCCGCGAGTTCTGCCGCGGTCAAGGCTGAGATATCCTTCTGCTTTATCTTGGTCAGATTCGGTGCGAGTCACAAGCGGTGGTAGGCACCCTGCTGGAGATGGGACCGGGGAAATTGGCGCTGTAGACCTGGCAGGATGTGGGATCCCAGTCGTACGCCTTCAGGACCTGCGCATCGGGACGGCTGTTGGACAGAGCATGGTGGAGGCCACCTGGACACATGGTCAGCGCTGTCCCCGACGACGAGCAGATGGAATACCTATGCCAGAATAGAATTCGAGGGCCCGAACACTGGACATGGTGCACGATGATGCAAAGGCGGCCAGGGTCGTTTCTGATATGCAAGAGGGTGCTGACTAAGCGATAGAATTCAACTTGGTTCATCCGCTAATTGGTCTCAGGCTTTCTCTCTTGCCCTTTCGCCCATTTCCTCCTCCCCCCGACAGCGAAACCACCCAAGACCGCCCCTCCATCCCTTGCAGTTCTGCAGAGAGGGTCCAGGTCGTCCACACACACCCTCTGTGGCGTCGCCTAGCCGCACTCCCCATATCTTTGTCGCCTTAATTGGAAAATGTCAAGCGAGGCCCCGAGCACCCGTTTGGCCGTCGATAGTCGCTCTCAGACACCTCCCAAGCAGCTCAGCATGGCAGATAATAGACTGGATGAGGCTAGGGACCTCGGGCGTGCGGACAGTTGGCCTTCTGGAAGCGATGCGGGCTCCAGGTGCGCATACCAATTTTCGATCCCAACTTCATCGTGTATAACCTCTCCCGGCCTCCAGTTCGCAGTACAAACACCCGGAAGGGCTCCTTCCTGCGTTTTCGTCGACGCAGTATACCCATTTGCCCACTCCTCAGAGGTACGAAGATGCAGTCTCCAGCCTGCAAGCCGGCGTTTGCTGATTGCGCTACACTATCTGGTCCACCATTATTGTTTCCTTCCAGCCCTTCTGGAGTCGATCTCTTGGTTGTTTCCGCCCCATTTTCTCCAGAGTCACCTATACCACTATCGTGCGTCACCCTCGAACGAGACCCCTGTGCCGCGACGCTCAACTTTGAAACCTAGATCTCAATCCTTCAACGGTTCCACAGGAAGCCTTCAGCGACTCTCACAGCGGAGGTAACGAAGCTTACCTTTTGTATCAGCAACCTTTTTTNGACGCCCTCTTAGCTTCGCCGATGAAGGAAATTCACGAACACCCTCTCAAATTCATCAAGTGCTCACCCCAGATTCAAGGTAAAGTGTGGCATGGAATTCGTCATGCCACCGTGGCTAACTGTCCTCACAGTCCTTTTGTCTCGAGGACAGCCAGTTCACGACAGATTAGTTTTGCGACACCTATAAATAATTAGTATGTGGGAAGTCTTTTGAGCTGAACCGCGACTGACCTTCCTTTCATTTAGTGACACGCCCCATACTTCACGGTAGGCAGTCAACTGCATTCGTCACCGTGGCTTCTGAATTAACAATAAATTGCAGAATTAACCTCGAATCATCCATACTGAATACCCCTCCTACCCTGAAACTGGGCCCTCAAGCCCCTTCTTCTCCACCGGAAGCGCCGCCTCCTACATCGACGTTATCCTCTCCATTCATGGCCAAAGCCACCACCTCGGACCGAAACAAGAGGACTCTACCAAATCCCGGTTCCTCACAACCTCAGGACATTTTCTCTCCTGTAAACCCGGGCGAAAGCCAGAATTCTGCAACCTCACAGTCAGCGCTCGCCAACTTCGTGCTGCCAGGTGGGGAGATGGAGAGGATTCGGCAAGCAGAAAGAGAGAACGTACTTGCTTTCACTAGGGAAGCAGAGGCTCGCCGTCCGGATTATTTGAAGCGTGCCAAGCACGATTCGAACGCGATGGACGAAGACGGGGAACGGCCAGTTGGAATCATGGAGACACCTATTAAAGGCCGCCGATTGAAGCTTTTCCAGGAGACGTCGGAAGAGAGCTTTGAAGAGAGTTTGATGGCGGGCGGTTATGGGCGCTATGTGAGGAGGCGAACAGCTTATGCCATAGTCGAAACGCTGAAACATTTCTTTTTGTAGCGAACGGCCGATTGGGTTCGTCAACCTCAGCCTATCTCCTTTCCGGCGGGCATTGCGGGAGCTTCCAACATCATCCAAAAATTGGAAGCTGTCGAAGAGGTACCAGAACAGCCGCCTACAGAGAAGGAACTCAAGAAGAGGAAACGCCTTGAAGCCTTCCGTTCAAACCGCTCTGAAGGTAGTTTGAGAAGTAAACTTTACCCTGTCGAGCTCGAAGGCAAGGGTCGAGTTTTACTTGACATCCCGAATGAGATGCCTGTGGTACCTCCTAGTCCCGACCCCAGTCCCAGCAAACGGCGAAACACCAGACGGAAAAAGAAATCCGTGGAGATTTCATCTAAGGACAAGCGAACAGCGTTGGAACAGGCTACTGCATTTGCTGGAGAAGACACGACGGATAAGCCTAACTGGCCAGATGCTGAATTTCCTTGGCGGTTACGAACCGAGGAGAGAGCAGAGGCGGCCAAGGCTGAAGAGGAGGAGCGTCTGAAGTGGATTGAGCGATTTTTGGATGCAGAGTCGGACGAAGAGGATGAACCGGCGCCTACTCCCAGTCAGAGTGATAGTGATTCGGGGAGCCGCAATATTCAAAACCTTCCTCCTCCGAGGATGGGTCGTGGCAAGATGGTACCCCTCCTTTCTCATCCTGAGGATCCTAGAAAAGCGTACCAGAAGAAGAGGACAACTTTTCCGACGGATCCAGGCGACGCACTCGCGGCTTTGCTCGCTAAGCGGAGCGTCCGTGCGCTTTCTTACCGCCAGATGCGCAGACAACGCGAGATGAATGAAGACAACGAAGATCTCGAAGAGCTGTGCATTTGCCGGGGAACCGATGATGGCCGCGAGCTAGTCCAGTGCGATGATTGTCGGACTTGGTACCATCTCGCTTGCATCGGCATTCGGGATATTACTGAGCTCGGGAGAGAAGAGGACCCCTGGTTCTGTCGGCGGTGTATGACGCGAAGCCGTTCGCCGTCGTCTGAGCCGGAGGTGATGAGGATGAGCGAGCCGACTTTTGCCCCGACCGACGAGGCACCCCGCGAACGCTCTTCCGATGCCACGCTCTACCACCCGTCATTGCAAGACTCGCCTAATTGGATGCCTCCTTCGCGTATTCCCAAGACTCCGACTCGCGGCCATGGCCATTTGGGACCACTAGCATGGCCTGATCCCTCCTCCAAGCATGCGCCTACGACGCCCAAGGGTCAGAACCATCGCGTCAAAGTCCATACTCAGCATACGCCTGGCTCGTACGAGGGATTCCGAGTCATTCATGAAGACACGCCTTTTGATCCGAATTCCACACCGTCAAGAGGTCTGAGGTTCTCCGGATCCGGACCTTTCTCAACACCCAAGACGAACTCGATGTGGGCGGGAAGACCTAGTGCGGGGCCGCTGTTCCAAACTCCGTCAAGGCCCACGCATAATAGGGGGNATTGGGAATCGGTCGTTTGGAGGTCCGGGTAGTTTGTCGGCCGCGTTGGATGATATGGGCTCGAGAGCGGATTCCTACTATCAGAATTTTGGGCCGCATCGTCTTATCGAGGAGTCGCCTATGAGGAGGACCAAGTCGAGGGATGCGGCGACTGCGAGGAGGCAGCTGCAGCCTTATTCTTCGATGTCGGTATTGGAGGAGTCGCCTGTCATGCGGAACAAGGGGAAGGAAAGGTTGGTGGAAGGAACGACGCGTTTGTAATGTTGTTGAATATGTCTGTCTGTTTTCTTGGTCTCTCGCGTGTCGTTGTAGTGGGCTGTTGGCTAATTAACGAGTAGACTGTGATCACGAACTCTTGTTTTATTCTTGACGTCCTGTATAGCGAGCAGTCAGTTACCATTATATATATAGTATCAGAAATGTTTATAGTTACCTGTACATGCGAAGTTGGGATAGACTTCCATAGACGCGTCCTTGGGAGAAAGTGACCGACGAGCGTGACAAAACGCGAGCTGACGTGACAAGCGCGTTTGTGACCTCTTCCACGACCATCATGATTTCTCCAGCAGATAATCTCCGGGTTGCCATCGTATGTCTTGTCTTTTCTCAGGAACCACGAGGCGCAGTCTGCTTAGAATACGGTTTAGGCACTAGTAGCTTTGAAGCACAAGCCGCCTTCACAATCTCTGCCATGTGAGTGCACACCACCCGTATACAGTGCCCATACGACAATCTTACGGTGGAGCCCGGGTGAAGCATGTGTACTCGATCTCCAGTCCACATTTACCCTCACAGGGTCTTCTCAACAGCAGCATTCAATTGACCGTTTGTGGAGGGCCCGTGCCATGCAGCTGGAGAGCGAGTGTGCCATGCTTAGGGAACAGCTCCAGATCGAACGACGGGAAAGTGAGTGTCCCGCCGTAATCATATGGACTGCTGCATAATACATTGACTTTTTTTGGCTCATGGTCCTTGTGCTTATCCTTATGCCCTGCTGTGACGCACTTTATTTCTCTCGATCGATCATACCCGCGCGGAACAGAAAATGTTGCTGTTGCTGCTGCTGCGGTGCCGGGTGCTACACCGGTACCTGGAGGTCAATTGGACAAGGCCGTTATTTCGTCATTGGGCCCGGAACCGGCAAATTCGTATTCCCAGCAGGCTGTACCGGACTCGCAGCCTGGTAAGAAGAAGCAGAAGAAAAATTCGAAGCAACAGCCATTACAGCAGCAGCAGGCCGCCAATGCGAATGCTGGGCCTAGCGTCCAATCAGAGGCGGTGGAATGTTTAAAACAGTTGCCTGCCAGCCTAACCAGTTCCGGCAAGTTGTTTTTTGCGATGTCGACGTCCATCGGTGTTTACCAACTACAATTTATCTTAGCCTCTGGACGGTCGCCCATTTTAGCTGTTGACCAGCTTGTCGCTGCCTGTTCAGCCGTCACCAACCGTGCTAAGAAAAAAGATCTAGTCGCTTCGTCCTTCGTCGTTGCGGTCGAGACCATTTCTCGGGAGCTCGGCTCTGCAGTAGCATCTGAAATTACCTCGGGATCTTTGAAGGCTTTCGACGTCTACACCGCCGTTTTGAAGCAAGTTGTGGCGATAGCCATACCTTTGACTAGGCCGCCCCGCTCCAGCAAGGTTTCAGAGTCTAGCTCGAATTCAACTAAAGCTACTGCGACCGGCAATCGGCACCCTGAACACCTAGAACGCTGTCTTCGAGTGCTTTCGAAGCGAATCTTGCTTCCTTGTCTTCAATCGTTCGTACCCTTGTCAATCCGGTTCTTACAAGATCTACGAGAAAGAAGTGCGAAGGAAGTCCAAGACGTTCGATACCGTATACTTTCCCTCGTCCGAACTGTGCTCACGGCGGCCTTCTCCTCTCAACCCTCGCTGACATTAGAATCCTTGAGAATGTCACTCATCCTGGACACCCTCACGGAGCTGAGGCAAACTCTGTTTCAAGGCGGCTGCCTTTCCGGTGGCGAAGGCTGCGATCACAGGATCTGGTATCTTTGGCTTGGTGGGCACCCTACCATGACAAACCGAGGTTCGGCCGCGGCTTCTCCTGAGAGCGCTCTTCCAGATTACGAGAATCATATAGCCAAAAAGGACGGTGTCTGGTTTCTGTGTACGGTTTTGCATTTGCTATCTTCGTTTGATGGGCTTAACGACTTGATTCTCCGGTACCGCTCGGATATTGGAGAGGAAAAGGAACAAAAGGCCAAGGCGGGGTGGGATGGAACATGCGAGCAGATGCGCAGGGCTGTGGTCGATGACGTGTTTCAGCTGCTTAGTAGGTGCAGAAAGGCGTTGCCGACAGGCGGACACAGCGGCGGATTCGCTTCTTCAAGCTCGACGACGAGAATGCGGCGTGATAGCTCACAAGGCGCGAAATTGACGGAGGCCTCGCAAGACGATTCTCATGCCAGCCAAGCTCCTACGCCTGGACAAGAAGCGGAGTCCCACACCAACGAGCGTGATCGGGAAGTTCTTGGACGAGGAGGGAAGTGTGGGGTTGATGAAGCCCAATACGAGATGGTATTGGCTACGTCGGAGAGGCTACTTCTGGTTTACACGGCATGAATGTGTCTCCGTCTGGGTTGTGCTGTTGAGAAGTGCCATCTCTTTTTCAGGCTACTATTACTTACATACTCCCCCGGAGACGACGATATCAAAACTTCCGTTTCAAACACAAATAGAGGTTCTTCGATTCTTTTGAAGTGTTCTCTAATTTCAAGAAATGATTCAACGTAACTGGGTCCCGCAACTCTGTGCTGCGAAGATGCGATATGGACGGGACTGTATATGTCAAGAGGCACAGCGATGCTGCTGGGGGATACGAGGGCTATAACCTTGCAAGCAAGGAACCGTATGTTTATTTATGGTGTACTTTATCATTGATTGCTGTGGATTCCCCCGTGGCCCAGTGATCGGCCCTCTCTTCTGTTGCTCCTTCAACCCGTCTTCGTCATCATCAGTATGCAACGTGCATCTCGGGCTCTCGGAATCAACAGATATACCTCGAAATGTCTATCTCTGTTGGGGCAGCGGTGATGATCAGTGACTCTCATTTACGACGACTACCTTGATCGTTTAACTCTTCGAGCAACTCGACACACCTTCTCTCTTCATCATCAGCATCAGGGGGGGGTTACAGTGTGATGATCACTACGTCTATAGACCGATCTGCATGGAGCTTTTTTGAATTGGGCTGCACTGGTATATCCCTTTCTTGGTCTCGTTCGTGATGGTGATGCGCCTTGGGAGGGTTGCAATTGTCAACGTTGGAGCTGTTCGATTGTAGTTAGTTTTCGATGATGATATTTACTGTAGGAAGGAACTCTGTTGGGAACGACCGCCGTCCGATGTCCGGTTGCCCCTTGCCATCATCTAATACTATTCCAGGCGAAGGAAGTTGCATGCATCATAGCTTGCCAATATGATCGGACCTCTTCTTTCCTTCCAAGTTCCCTACTTATTTCTCTCTATGGCAGGCATGCGTG
Organism: Candolleomyces eurysporus; assembly: GCA_027579435.1. Lineage (NCBI taxonomy): Eukaryota > Fungi > Basidiomycota > Agaricomycetes > Agaricales > Psathyrellaceae > Candolleomyces > Candolleomyces eurysporus. The sequence continues at coordinate 35,321 of JANBPK010000810.1, read as the reverse complement.
AGATCTCTCGATCCATCATGCTCAGGACTCAGGTTCATCGACGTCTTGAATAAATGCTTCCTTTGAAGTGGGATGACGTTTGTCCTTCATCTGTGTGGTTGGCAAGGAAAGTAATTGGCTTTGTACCTTTTTGATGGCGATCTCGTATGTGTTCTTGTACGTCTTGAAGATAGACAATTGACAAGTGGCGTGCACGAGAGTGAGAACTATTTAATTGAATAGAGTAGACCGTTCATTGCGAACGACAAGGCTGTCTGTCAGTCACCCACCCTACCTACAACCGGCGACTGACGTGCACAAACGAGTATCCCAATCCTAGGTTTGCAAGTTTTCGCTTCGACGCCGATACGTAGGGTAGAAGCACGGTAAAAATTTCTGAGAAGGACGATCTTTATCCATGTTTCTCGAGCGCTCTTGTTCTTCTCTCCGCCTCTTCACCCCGGCGACCATCCTTTTCCAGCTATCCACATGCATACAGTTCCGGCGTACGCACTTTGGCATTGAGTTGCTTGGATATGTTATCGCTTATCATTCATTCAAAACCAAATAGGAAGTAACGCTGGCTCGGAAACAGTTCTAAACGAGCATGGAGGTACTATCTAAACCTCTATCTATGACTGCTATCTACTCAGGATCGTAGTATTGAAAGTGGAGCGGAGGAAGGAGAGAAATGCTTTTTGAGTAGATGGTGAGAAAAAAGGCTCGATCGAATTCCGAGGTCCACGGGCGCCTCCACAGCCTCGTTCCCCATGCACCGCAAGAATACAAGGGTGAGGCGTTTAGACGAAGCCTCGAGGCAGGGTGCGGAAGGTAAATGTCGTTCAACGGAGCGTTCAACGGACAACGTGTAACCCAAAAGATTAAGTGGCCAGCACTTCGCCTGTGCTGGCTGAAAAAGGTTTTCTCCGAGTCTAAGGCGAAAGGGTACACGCGTCTATTAGGATGGGGGAACTTGACGGAGGCCTGGGGCTCTTTGCCGTCATTCATTCATCATGATATCTGCTGCGAGGAGTGCAGGGTTGAGTTGAACGCGTAAGTGCGGTTGGGTTCTTCCTCTGACGTGGGCATATTGGGCAAGGGGCCGGGAAAACGTGGTAAGGGCTGAACTTGTGGGACTGAGCTTCCATCGACACGAGGCAAGATTGACATCAGTGCTGAGCCCCAGAAAGAGTTGGATGAGAGAGATAACGTTGATTCGGTGTAGAGTAAGTCAAGCTAATCTCAGTAGTATGTCATGATATCCTGGACATCATTCGGGTTGAAGGCTATTCCGTACGTCATGAACACTTATGAATTCATGCTTGATTGAGGCGGAGATGCTTATGGGTCTAGCGTGTGTAGATGAAAGGTGTTATAGACGTTGATGGGAGCTGTGAGCTCTCGCGTTATGTTATTCTGAGGCATTCAACGTGCCAAAATGAGCATGGTTAACCTAAGTTCCTGTAGCTGTTATACGGTTCCCATAGCACTCTGCGAAAATGATGTGCACTGATGAATTTGAGTTTATTGAATTTAATGAGACTTATTGGTATTCGGAGGGTATGTATGTACCTATCACAAAAAAAGGGACGGATGCCGACACGGACAAGCGAGTGTTCTCTTCCGTCTCGATCGCCCGGAGCGAGTGTGTACCCAAGTGGGTAGTGATCATCGAACCCCCTGTCCCATCTTGGAAGCCAGACTATGCTATGTCTGGAAAAGACTTTCATAGGCCCCTCCACGTAAAACACTTCAGTTAATATACTTGAAGGTCAATATATTCACTTTTACGAAAAGGAGTTTCCACTGCATGGAGCCAATATGGAGCTCTGAGAACGACTAAGGAACACTTTATATACCGTGCCCAAGTTGGAAAAGCTCCAGCTCAAAGGGCTCCCTACGCAGCTATAATATTAAATCAGAGTAGATTGTTATATCCAAGTACGCTTTCGTGGATATATATAGCTTGTTCTGCCAGTGTGCCGCCTGCTAGCGCCGTGCGTTGAAAGAGACTCCAGCCTGGATCTAGCCCGAGTTCCAGCAATTCCGAGTACTAGGTTTCAGCATCGGCGTCCTTGTGTAAGTAGGGGTAATATTATGCTCGAATGGTGGAGCTCTGAAAACCCTCTGTACTAATGACCCTTTATTGTCACAGGCTCAAAGCCAAGCATTTAATTCTTTCCTCCGTTTGAGTCTCTACAGGGGTTACACTGAACCCTTGGTGCAAACTCATACGGTACGATCCTCGGCAATCGCGTCCCTGCATGCATCTGGATGGCAATCCAAGCCACTGCAATTGAATTGGGTATTCGTTATCAAACTTTCTGCCTCGTTTCCCTGAGGTGACAATTCCGATCACTCTTATCATCAAGCCACTGGGACTATCGCCCCGATACAGAGTGCGAGGTGTGCGTTGTCGCGTGAAGTCGGGCCTGACATCTCCATCGCGTACGACAGCATGAATGGGCGGATATAAATTGCGAGGAGAAGCGAGATGATAACGTCCGCAGTTTCGTGAAGGTGAGAGACTCTATTTGATGCCGACGCCGCTGAGAGACACACTTGCTGTAAACGTCACCATGAATTCAGTTGAAGACCAGTATCACGCCGCCTGCGCACTGAAAGATAAGTAGTATATGGCCTGAAGTCAGTGTTCCGAAGAGATTTTCTCCCATTTGCGTTGAAAACTTCTGTTAATCTCAGGAGGCTTGTTTGGGGGAGGGATTGCCGGTTCGGTGGGACCCACATCCTTGATTGGATTGATCTCAGCCAAACAAGCTCGGGGCGCAAATATGGACCTATACTATACTTATGACGATCCCGAGTGGGTTGAGATTTATTTCAAAATAATCCACTCTCAGCCCATTATTATTCACGTAGCTTGGGTGGGGTGCAGCATCGGGCCTGGCTGGACCCACATCCCAAAACCGTTCAACATGGGCGGGCCGCCACTCGTGATTGATCGCCCAATCAAATCGCCTCGCACTCTCGCTTGGCCGGAACTTGAGCTCGACGAGTTATTGCTTCTGGCGACCATCACATCGTCTGTCACGATATCTTGGGATTCATCAATAGGGTTACCCTCGACTTATCAGACCCTTCTTTGCAGTTTACTTTGCTAGCCACATTGATCTGCGGCTCATGGACACACGCTGATTGAACTTGATAGAAGCACGTTCGTTTTACTAACCAAGTCACGGATCCCCTTTGTCCTTCCTTTGCCATGCCACACAACCGGATAGATACTCAGCCAGCGCTGGCACGCTGATGGTGCCCTTGGTCATCTGTGCACGCGACTCGAAATTCTGGAAGAATTAAACAGTTTACTCGTTGCAGTTAATGTGACCGGGTGAAGAATGCGAATGTCCAAAGTAGGATTCACTTGACTTGACTTTTGACATTTCTGGACGCCCAGGTCCCTTGAAGGACGGTCCCTCTTTTCGCTTTTTCTAGATCTCCACAACTCCTCAAACCCGTTTGTGTCTTGAACACCTTTATTCACCGACTCCCGAGGGCGCTGAGAAAACCCCCACCGGCAGACGACAAGCTTGTGAGTGACAAGAGGGATATCGATACATTCGACAAGCGGGTCGATGAGAAATCGTCATGGTTAACGACGTCGCTTCGCCACCGCGAGCCCAGGTGACTGACCCNGGCGGCGGGGCGCCCCCAATTTTTCCCTCGGNCTCTGAGCACAGCGGGAGCCCAGCTGACAGACCCGGCGGGGCGCCCAAGTCAGTTTCTCTGGACTGTGACATAGTTCAGATAGCTGGGTATACCGTCGTCGACAGAAATTTCTCCCGAAGGTGAGTAAGGGCTCTTGATAATACCCGTTGACAATCGAGGGCGATAGCCAAAAACGGCCGAAGGAGCCTTTGGAGCGGGTTGGGTTGTGCCCTGGAATGCTGTTAACCATTCGGCACCATCGCGCTCAGCTCAAGTGACCAAATTTTCGAAACTTCCAGCGCGAAGGTCAGCGTAAGTGGAGTAATGTCACGGCCATCCAGTCATTCCCCTTCTCTCGAACCACCGTACGTTAACGTTGATTTGTCCGTTTGCTCACCTTCTCCCGAAAGCTATGATTGCCAGTGCAGTGCCCAGTGTGAATAAAAAGAGAAACAAGCTCGGATTTTGAGTGTCGCTCGACCGGTCCAAAGTAAGTGATTTCGAATTCGAAATTCCCCCGCCCCGGTAACAAATCAAATCGAATCGAAATCGACAATTGCCTCGAGAGAAAATCAAAAGTTGCACGTCACGCCTCTTTTATGGAGTCCGGGGCTTATCACTGAATTATTACAACAAAAGTTGATGAGAGTAAGTAGGGTTACTCCGAAGTATTCGCTAAAGGCAGCGTAGCATCTTGGTTGAGACCCTAGCAGCGCGCGACATGTAGCCAACCAGTGTGAACAAAGAACTCGAGGTTGTGGGGACAGGCGCAACCGACCCACCTCGGAATAACCATCGAAGGAAAAAGGTGCGCGCATACGATCAGAAAAGTCGTTTATTCCTCGGATGAGATGTGCCCCTCACCCTCGCTAAAGCGTTCGAACGCACAAGGTGTCCGAGTCGCAGCGTGAGGCACCTCGAGTGTGCTCGCGTGGCCACATGTATGTGCCCAAGCCCATACACCTCAAACTCCGTGTTCCGTGACCAGGTGATAATTGCAGAAGTTACGACCAATATGTGATACTAGATATCCCGGTCTCCAGGTGAAGAGGGGATAGCACTCGAGTGATCTTTGGGAGGTGTGCATACCCAGTGGTGTGGAATGGGTATGTACTATGGAATGCAAAGAGTGACCGACCGGTTGGCCGACTGGTGAGGAATTCCCGGGCGTGGAGTTGGTTCTCGAGCCAGTGCATCCAGTACCTGTGATTTCTGACACGGCGTGGCGGTACGCAGCACATCGCTGCACAGGTCCTGTTTAGGGCACGGGGAAGAAATGGAAATATGGAGGCCTTTTCCGGAAGGTGCTACAGTTATGCAAATAGGAATGAATTTTGGGGTCTAGAATTGAAGAGAGAGAGATGAGAGGATTACGCGTTCATCGTACGCGTCGTACGTCGAGGCTTTACAAATGGGATAGACCGAGTCAACCAGCGTCATTAGCTTCCATTCCCAGTCGGCGGGCGGATGACTAGAACTAGAGAGAATTGAACGAGACTTTTAGGTGTAGTCGGGGAGAAAGAATCAGGGGAAGCATGTCAGGGAGCAGTTTGGAAAGGGGGAATAGGTCTTGGGTGTATGGCACCACTCTTCTCGTCTCAGACCCCGACTCGAGCTGAGTCCGTCGCGACGAATTCAAAGTCACGCCCGCCCTTACTCATCCGCGCCCCCCGAGTGTCGTGACCGTCTTACCGATCTACTGTATGGATCAAATATTAGCCCATCCCGCTCGAGTCTTTCACCATCTGTCTCGCGGTGATTGGGTTACCGTTAGGGAGGTACAGCCAAAGGAACCAGGGCTGTGTGTGCCTGTGGGGCGAGCCATGCTACTCTGCGATCAAACATGATCGACTGCCAGCTCTTCTGAATAGGTTTCTAAGAAAAGGTGCGATCGAAGTTAAAATTCGGTAAAACAGATTATTTATGTAGTAGTGGCAGTGGGATGCCGGTCATCGCACTGCGCATAGCGGGTAGGGTAACCTAGGCCGTATGCCGACCCAGCGGAAGAGCAGGTTATAGCACGTAGGAGGCTTGAGCTTCATGTGCACTGTAGAAATGTAGATACGGTGAGGTTGGACCGCACATGGAGAGCTGGAATGTACGGCATTGTGGCATATGGATGGTACGAGGTGGCACCAGAACCCGGCTCTTCACCGGTCACAGTGCCGGGCCCCACCCTCCGGTGAAAGGAAGGCTTGCTTTCAGGCTTAAAGGGTTTCGAATTTGGGGACTACACTTTCTGGTTATCTACTGACGTCGACATGAGGTGGTGTACCCGAGATGAGTATGCATCTCGGACACGTTGCAGAGCCAGACACTCCTGGGTATCCTGAAACGGAAGTTGTAGACGCTCATGGCCGGGTAGAAGCTAGAGCGCCCCGCTTAGCGTTTAACGTATACGTAGCTACACCACTCAGCACCAACGGGACGACTGGACATTCGGAGACACAGATTTTGATGCGAAAAACAAGGAATTCCGTCAATAATTACATACCGCTGTGGGGGAGTGGATAACGATGGACTTGGGTTCTTCGAGGTGGGTTCATTTTCGTACGCCCTATGCAAAAAATGGAAGCTTCAAGTCAGCAAACCGAATGGATGCGATTGGTGGAGAACAAATGGGAAGGTATCATGCATGGCGCATCAGTAAGCCGGTACCAAATGTCACGTTAATTGGAACGCTCTGCAAGGCACCAAGAGACCAGTATGTAAGTAATTGAACCCGTTTGAGGCTAGCATAGAACATAGGAATCTTCCCTTGGGAGGCGCATATTGTTGGCAAGGAAAAAGCGACCCTGGTGGCGGGACGTCGTCCAAAGTTTCTCGAAGGGAGGACTGAATGCGCCGTCTAATAGGATATAGCAGCTCACGAGACCCTGGTCGGGATGGATGATTGATGGATGGATAGATAGGTGGGGAGGGGAAGGCGGGCTCAGGGCTCGGAGTCGGACCGAGGCAGCGGCGCGGCGTGACGTGCAGGATGCAGCCTGACCAAGAAGAGGCTCAAAAGTTCCCCAGAAAGTGGCTCGTTTGTGAACTGTGGCACAGGACAGCAGACAGGATGTGCTGTGATTAGATGGTCGATTATGATAATCGATATCAAAGGAGTGGGCAGGTCATCCGGGGCAGACTATAGACCCCAGTGTGCCAGCGTGGCTAGAGGGGATTGCAAAGAGGCTACATGGGGCCAAGCTGGGGGAGCACGCTGCAGGCGTAGCATTTGAAAACGGGCGTGGATACTATTACTATGGCGGCTGCTGATGGGGGGCGGGCCAGGGCCTGGGGTGCGCGGGGATGGGAACGGACGATGGCAGCGGTGTACGAGGTGGTGCTGGCGTTCTTGCAGAGCGCGAGGGGTGTCGCGGGGAGATGGACTCAGAAGCTGCCCAGACGTAAACCCGCGCACACGAGAGCCGCGGCCAAGCGGAGCGGAGACTGGCCCAGCACGGCCCGAAAATAAAAATGGGGAAAAAAATATGTGTGCGGCGCTGTCACGCGTGACGAGTGACGCCGCGTGTGTTCTTCCGATGGGATCTCCGATCTGATCTGATCCCCATTCGAGCAGGATCCCGGAGACCCATTTGGACGGTCAACTGTGTCTATTAAACCATCCATCCAATCTCTGTCCCACAATTCCTAGCGCTCGCCATGTCCGCCCTCGCTGCTGCCCTTGCCGCCTTCGCCTCCTCCCAGCCCCTCGTCGTCGCAGACAGCGACGACCACCCCGCCGACCTCGACCTCCGTCCATGTATGTCCCCCACGGCCACCGAGCCGTCCCCCNGACCCCACTGATGCCCTCCCCCCAGCGTCCCCGGTCTCTCTCCCCTCCCTCTCCCACAGCGGTGTCTCCTCGTCCTCCTCCAGTCTCTATGACGTCCCCGCCCCATCCGTGCTTGCCTCCATGGACCGGCCCAACGACCATCTCGCGGTTCTCCTGGAAAAGGACCTCTGGAAGGTATGTGTTCCGTCGCTGTGGCCGCATCAACACCATCTGATGTCGTGTCTTAGCCCGACCGTCTCGCCTCCGTGTGCGACAACTTCTACTGCAGAGTCTCCTTTGGCCTCTTTGAGCGCAGACATGTGAGTGTGCGCCTTCTCTGTGTCCAGCGACGCGTATTGACGTGGCCTTTCAGCATTGTCGCAAATGCGGCGGCGTATTCTGCGGGGCTTGCACCCAGCGCACCACACCACTCCTCGACACTTCGAATCTCCCCTTCGTCCATCCCCCACGCAACCACCGCATCGTGGAATACGAGTCGCCCGAGTCTCCGATCGTCAACGCGCGGGTATGCGACGACTGCTACGACCAGGTTTACGGCGTGCGCTCATCACCCCATACCCCCACGCGACCCTCGATGAAACGCTCCCACTCACATCCAATCTCCATGTTCAAGATGCCCTTGAGCGCCCTCTCAAGACGTGACGGGAGCGATAGCTCACTCTCAAGCCGCGGCTCCCTTCCCTCCGACTCCCCCACTTCCCAACGAACACGCTCGCTTCGCCCATCTGGCAGCAACTCCTCCCTGAATACCACCCACTCGGCACACAGCAACTCGTGTCAACGGACACGAAATACCTCCACTCTCCGTACTGCCCATCTTCCTCTTTCCATCCAGCTCGAGCGTTCCTACGGCGAGCTCGATGCCTATCCACTAAGACGGTCGTCGGTGCTGTGCAAAGCCACTGGCGGCGGCCGGTGGGAACCCAAACAATCGCCGGTCCTCGACGGCTACCGACCACCCGTCGTCGGTGGCAAGGCGCCATACGAGTTGGAGATGGAGAGAGAGGAGCGAGAGGAGCGGCGGAGACGACAGAATCCCATTATCACGGATGGTGAAATCCGGTATCGCTATATGAGTCAACGGCCAGAATCGGTGGATGTGGTCTTGTCGAGAAGATCACCACAGGCTACTAACTGAGCCGCTGCAAAAGTACTGTTTATTCGATTCATACCCCCCACCCCCCACGGTCATTCATTACCCTAATCCCTTCTGTACTAGTTGGTCATCGTCTTGACACGCTCCCACATTGCTTATCGCTTGCACTATTATTATTGTTGTATATTCTCGTTGCTGTTTGTGTGCTTATGGCTGTATGCTCTCATTGTATTCGTATCTCCTTCATCATGCATCGATTATGTCCTCTCTCGCGCGCTACCCCATCATCATCTTGTCTGTCTCAAATACTACTTGTATGCACTCTAGGTACTAATACATATATTAGCCTGGGTCTCTTTTTTTATTGCTATCTATCTGAAATACACTGCATTGCCATGAACGAACTCTGAACGGAGCGAATCTGAGAGGCCAAGTCCTTGTGTGGCTGTGCAAAGAGGCCGCAGCCAAACAGACGCAAACGGAAGCGTCACGAAACGCGACGTCCAAAAAAAATTCGGACCGCTTGCTGTCATACTCGCTCTCCATGCTCTCTCTCAACAGGCTCTCGACGCTGAGGACTGGCGTCTCTAGGCCCCTCGCCGCCCTCCGGAGGGGAAACTCTGGATTGGCGACGCCCTCGAACGCTGGGTCGGCAGAACCACCACCACCCCCGGCAGCAGCTCCGGCAGCTCAAACAGCCAGCACCACCAAGCCAGCGGCGGCTCAGGAAAGTGCAGCTGCTGAGACCGCTGGCCGTCGGAAGCGCAAGTACAAGATTCCGACGAAGCGACCGCAAATTTCGCTGGAGAGTCCACGCAAATGGAATCGTCCGCTGGCGTCCGGTGTCGTACCCGCGTATGACCTTGCATTGCAATATGTCAGGGAAGACGGGGCAAAGCTCGTCACGGAGGCGACGGAGCTGAAGGGTAAGATTGACGGGCTGGAAGCCAAGTATCAGGCGATGGAGAAGGAGAGTGAGGAAGCGAAGAAGTTGGACGAGGAGTTGGAGAGTTTGAGGGAGAAGTTGCATATTGTGCAGGTGCAGAGCGAGGTGAACCTGCCGGATGTGAGGTGGAAGGTTAGGAATGCTATGGGTATGTTCCTTATGCTGGCTTCTAGATGAATTTTTATTGATATTGGCCTTTGCAGCTGATATGGCTAAGCCATCCCACCGGCACCTCCTTGAGCAACGGTGGAGGAAGGAAGGAGACTTGGATTTGTTGGTCAGTCTCTTTGTTTGGCTTTCCAATGCGTTATATTAACATATTTATTCCAGATGGAGCGTGTTTACCAAATGCACGTTGTTCCTGACATTCTTCCAGAGATTCGGCCCTCCGTCGATCTTCGCTTGGTCGTAAAGGCGGATGGTGTTGAGCAGATGAGGGAGCACAACAATGCTGTCTTCTTGTATGAACCTGGTGCTTTCTTGCGGCCGAAAAACGTGAGTCTTTGCAAGCTGTCATGCTGGTTTACAGGATTAATGTATGCGCATTTCGACAGACGCTTGAAGCCCCAAGATTGTATGCCAATGTGTATCATACCGATACTCGTTTGTATACGATGATGCTCGTCGACCCAGGTTAGTTCTTGCTAAAGGTTTCATCACGAATATAGACTAAATATTGTGTTTAGACGTTCCTGATCCCGAGAACGCGTCGTACACGACCTACCTTCATTGGCTCAAGTATGTGGGAAACCCTTCTACTGTAAGATCCTAAACTGACATTGCACTCAGACCCAATGTCCCTCTCTCCGCCAGCCACACCGGGCAAATTCTTGATCTGAACACCCACACAAAATATGTCCCTCCTCACCCTCAAAAGGGGACACCATACCACCGCTATACTCTCCTTCTCATCCCTCAGAAACCCCTTGAGCCTCTTGACCACAAGGCAGGTTGGTACGGTCGAAACACCGAAGCGCGTGCCCAGCCTGGCGTGCCTACGTCTCAGCAGTTGGATATCCCTGTGATCAAGGATGAGGATAGGTTAGGGTTTAATGTGAGGGAGTTTTGCAAGGAGTGGGGGTTGAGTGCGAAGAGGGGTGGTGGTGTTGGCATGTTCAGGGAGATTTGGGACGAGTCCGTGTCCGCCATTTACAAGGATGTTCTCGGTATGTGTCTTTTCTTGTATGATTTGAGAAAGAGACATTTGGCTGACTTTCTTTTCCTCAGAACAACCCGAGCCTGCGTATGGACGACCACCTAAACCTGATCGCTATGCGGATCTCAAGGGTAGGAAGAAGTATCTTTCGTAGGCTCCCTTTCTCCATACTGTCGCCGTAACGTCATTCTCTACCTACTCATTTATTTGATTAATCTGCCTACGCTCCATAATTCCTTGGAATATAGACGTTTTCAAAAGTCAAGCTCGGCGCGGTGGCCAACTCTGTGTGTTCACGGGGTGGTATCCTTGCTCCAAGTTGACGCTCCGACTCCTCTTAGCCGAGCGACTATTGCATATGGTAGCGGAGTCGTTTTTCTTCAGATCTTATCGACTGCATTCTGTTGTTCGCTTCCACCTCCAACTTCTTTTCTGCGAACTGGAGCCCTTGGATCGATATACATGGAGGGCTCTTGGTTAGCCCTTGGGATTGCGTTGGAGTGTTCCTTTGATTGGAGTTGGAGTAGGTCTGTCAGGATTCAATTAGCGTCACCGGTCCATCCGCGTTATCTTTCGGTGTTTCTTTCGACTGTTGGAGTACGGATGGATACTCCTGGCGACGGATGTGGGGAAGACAAATTGGGCGCTCCGGTATCGGTGGCCTCCTGTTACGACTTAGCAACGATTTAGGGTTGTATCAGTACGCAGAAGAGGATGAAAGCTTGTGACGGGTACGTTTTTGGGAGAGCTATCTCTCACCCACACTCCGACGTCGGTAGTCCGTTGTCTCTTTTTGTGTCAGGGCCTCGGTTTCGGACGCGTTTGTACGTACGACATGGCAATGGGCATCCAGGGCTGTAAGTCGCATCTGATTACCCTCGATGGATGAATGCTGAAGCCTTCCCTCTAGTGTTGTTGTTGACACGGATCGGTCGCTTCGGAAGGGGTTACGTATGTCCTTGAGCAAACATCTGCGGGGTTGTGGGCGAATTCCCCAACGGCATTCCTTTTTGATTATATGGCCCGGTGGGCGCATTCGTGAAGTGATCAGAAGGTTCGAATGTTCGTCTTGTGGCGTTTTCATGGGTGTGTCGTCTGTATTCCCCATCTCTCAGCCTCAGAACATTTCACAGCTTCGGAGCGCTTCGGAGTATCTCCCCTTGTTGAGTCTATAGGTTCCTTTCAATGTGTCTTCAACCGTCCTTCACTTGGCCTCTGTGATAGTTTCCGGAGGAAAGGAAGCGGAACCCTGGATCCTTTCTTTCAATTTAGCTTGCATTTCGGAAGAATGTGGTTGGTTATGGTTGATGCCCTGGGGACATGCATACGCATCGGATAGTATTTGGAAGACGAAAGTAGTCGTGGAGTCGATCCGCTGTCTCGCGCGAGTGCGACGTCGGGTAGGCGTTGTCCGCTTCGTATCTATGTTTGTCACTGGTTCTAAATCACAGGCCTTCTGATTATAGCTTTGAGTAGTGTTTTGTCGACTGGCAATCATCGACACAGTACACTCATACGCAAGCTTACATGAAGTATGGAGTCCGGCAACCAACCTGGAAAAACCTAGGATTAATGTCCAGGAAAAAGACCTCTGGGGGAATTAGAACTCGCGTGAGTATGAGAAAGTTAACCAGTCGACCTTGTTCTCTCTGACATCTAAATAGGGACATAGGTCTCAGGCAATGATGCCTCGTGGCAAACCTTGATCATGATGGAGGATATAGTGAAGACGAGACAATTGTGTCCGAGGTAAGGGGGCTGGAGGCTACGAGAAAGGTATGTACAGCACGCGGTGGGTCTTCCGACTTGTACGTGTTTTCGACTTCGACTTGGGAGTTTGAGAGCGCTGTGGGGCTTGGGAGGTGATGTGCGGTTTCAGTATTTGGAGAACAGTTTGGATCACAACAGTTGGTGCGTTCGATTCGCGATCTGTGTCCTCTGGTGGAGTGGTCAAAACAATAACTCGGTTGTGGGTCCTTGTTCCCGCTTTCTCTCTCTATCTTTGTGACCAAGGTACACTATTGATCTCGTTTAATAGGTTCGGCGTGGTATGAGGAAGCGCGGCTTTCCTGGTTCGCGTAAATACGCAGTTGTACGTACGCGATTGTTTGAATGTGAGTGTACTCCCTTTTCGTCAAGTTCACTGTATCTAACCGTTGCAACGCGGGTCTGATGAAGCTTTTCTAGGCGACCAATCAACACATATATGCGGTACCTCTTACGCGTCGTACGTTACCTCTCCCCTCCTCTTGCCTTCCGCCGGCGGCGGGAGTGTCGAACGCGGGTCCTGATATCCCTGAAAAGCGGGTTAACTTGGATCATAGGGAGATTACTACGCGTGAATTGTATGAATACATTACGCCAGGTTTGGCGGGCTGGTGTTAAGGAACGTGAAAAATCTGGTACATGTCGGAACCCGATGACAGTTCCTCGGGGCACCCGCTGCTCAAGCTCAAGTCGAACCTGAATACGCTCACTCGGCACTGGCCCATTCGGAAAAATCATACGCGCCTGGTTCCAATTCAATTAAGTTGCACCTGGGACGCAGGCCGACCTACCCCGATGTATTGTAAACTTGGCCGATTGCAAAGAAGTCTGGTTCCGTTTCCCCTTGACCCTTGTTATCGGCTTAAGTATGTCACGGTTACGCCAATTGCAAGCGTGCTCATTGGCTCCTTTCCGACTTTCCTTGGCTTGGATGCCAGATTTATCGGATCGCTAAGCTTTGTCCTCTTCAATACGATCAGCGTTGATGGTGGCACGCGAGGCTTTTTCGTCGGTTTTCACCTTAAAAAAGTGTGCTTAAACGTCTGCAGAACCTCGGGATTATCGTCGTTGTGCCTCAATGAAATCAATGATTTAAACTTCGGAGGATAACTTAGACTTTGCATAGGTCCGTTGAAAGGATGGGTTGAACAATGTCGGAGACTGACGTATGTACTCGTTAGAGCCGGTTTGCTGCTTAAACCCGGTACCGCGCAGATATAAATCGAGATGGCATCATCAGTATACATACATAAAGTGCAGGATTCTACTGGGTGCAATACGGACGATACCGCTACGAGACGCTACGAACGAGTATGGAGACTGTAGCCGAATTTCAATCAGATCTTGGAAACCCCGGAAGCAACTACTTAGGCCGCTTGAGCCTGCTTGGCCCATGATTGAGCAGGCAGGGCAATGGGCATAGTAAGGATGCCATGCCACTGGTCATATGTCTCGGACTCCGGAGAACAACCAAGGATACTTGAAGTCATCCCCAGTAGGCTGACCACATAGGATTGGTTGGTTGCAATCGTACGATGGGATGGTTAACCAACCGTTAGTCACTGGAGAACCGGATTGTGGGCGGAGGGGGAAAAATCACCAGGTTCTTCTCCATCGAGGACGGCGACAGATCAGAGTTGAAATTTTCAACATAGAGCAAAAAGTAGGCATGACAATTGGTTCAGCGACCCAGGACGGCGTGTAATGTTGATGTGGTCAACGCTGGTAAACGTCGCTACCATCTCGTTGGAGCTCTCCCCTTGTGTTCAGAAGCTATTTGCACAACGGTTGAGACGCGCTTCAACAAGCTCGCGTTCGACTTGGGCATCGGCAACACGAATAACCGGACTGCTTCACCGCGCTTCGCGCCAACAACGAGGCATGGTCGCAGTTGGTCGCGGTCGCTGGACAGGCACGCTTCTCGCGAGGTATTTCGGGGCGGTTCGGGCCCATACCATAGTTTTTCCAGGACCTCATGGGTTCAGGCTCAAGCGAGGCCCGGTTCCCATCAAGATCGTCGTACGGCGCGTCTTCGCCACGTGTTGGCACCTTTACCAAGTCCGATCATTACCATTGGTATATGTACGTCAATCGAATGGTCTCCTACGCGAAGTCCCAACGTCTTGTGAGGCCAAGGTTTAAACAAGGCCTAAGTGCGCGTAGTCCCCCCCNTTCTGAGAAGTAGAAATTTGGGGAAAATCCTGACCTATCTGCCTGAGGATGAAATCAAATTTAAGTAGCATTTCGACTGCCTTCTCTCTCTGCTCGTAATCCAGATTAAGGGTATGTACTAGGTTCAATCCAATCGAAATGACAAAATCATATTTCATTATCTTTGCATTCTAAAGATTGAGAAACTGTCAAAAAGAAAGCCATGACCGTTGGGAAGTCCAATCCAGTGTGGACGGATTCCGAACGGCGGTGGACCACCACCACGAAATACGCATTATTAAACCATGCCTGCAAACTCCCGAAAGACCACAATCGCACTCTCCTCAAAGAGCCAGAGATTGTGTATATAAATCCACCTTTCAAAGGAGAACGACCGAAGGTACCAGACATCCAATCTTCCGGCGAGAAAAAAAAATGAAAAACCATTATCACACGACCAAATATTCCTCAAAAGAATAACTATTTATCGACTTCCAAGGGTTCCATCCAGCTTTCCTAGCTTTCAATCGAGGTCTCCAAGCGGCCTTGTTCCTGTCCAGGGTCTTTATGTTCCACTGATTGTAGAATTTCTCGGCTATGGGAACGAAGGGGCTTCGGTCGATATCGTGTCTATTGAATTTAAAAGGTGCAGTTGTAGGGCAGGTGGGGGCACGTCAGTATATTATTGGCATCGGACAAGTAGTACGGCGACGACTACTATTTCAAAGGTAGGGAGATATGGAAATGAGAGACTTACTGTTCAGTGGGCCACTTGTAGTTCGTTAGGTAGAACTCCTCGAGGGTATAGAACCTGGATAGGTTGAGGTGGGGTAGGAAGTCCGTCGCTCTTTTGAGACTGTGTAGTGACCAGGCGTAGATTAGATCAAGAGGATTTTTAGACACGTACGTACTCCGCAGAGTAACAACGGAAAAGAAAATGGGACGTACACTCTGGCAGAATCCACTGATACGATCACGACCCTCGTCAGCGCTCTATTGAGATGCACCTCGTTGAAAATCGTTTCGCAGCCCTTTGGAGTTCGAAGACGTATACCACAAGAAATACGAAGGGAAAAATAGACGAAGGGCGATTTAGTGACTATCGGGGACGTATTACGCAGCAAGAGACTCACCGACATCGAGGACCCAGTAACCGGTATAACGAGTTCCTTCACGTTCTGGCATAGAGTTGAGAGTAAATTGGGGACATGCGACTGAATGGCAATTGTGAGAGACGTCAATTTGTAGCCGTGATAGCTCAGGAACGTTGAGTAGCCCTCCATATATCCTGGGATCGGGAGCTCCAGTGTTCGGAGTGCGGGTAGCCTATATCGAAAAGCGATAGGAGGGAGGGGAAAGGGACAGAATCAGTGCCGAGTTCCCGCCATAGAGAGGAAAGAGAGATCGAGATCGTGAGTGGTACGCACTCCATTGGAGATAACATATGAAGGAACGTGTTATCCTTGGACCTATAGACCAGACGCTCGAGGCACGGGAGCGCATCGCTGTAGGTGATCGCTCCCTCCAACGTTTCAGGGTCAAAGGGCGTCGAGCAATGCCATATCAAAGACCGGAGGTTCTGGAAACTCCATAGAGCGCCCATGAGTTCAGGGCACGATGGAAGTAACGACGTGGAGGATGAAGAGGATGACGGTCTACAAATACTACCAGCTGAGTCGTTGCTCAGTTTGAAACCCAGGACCTGTAAACTATACCCCGCCGCGGAGGAGAGCTGTAAGAACTCTTGGATGGACAGGGTACACCATGTTCTTGTCGGCTCTCCGCCATTGGAGATTTGTTTCAGGTCGTCTTCCCAGTTTGTTGGACCGGGTGGAATGAGGGATACGAGATTCGGGGAGCGAGAGCAGATTTCGTGGAGTGGGCCGTCGTAGGTAAGAGATGCGGCCCATCGGGATACGACGATGACTCGGATGAATCGGCCGTACGTGGTGCTTGAGAGTACGGTGGTGAGAGACTGACATTGTCGTGGAGATGCAAGTCGGACAACTTCGTAGAGTAGAGGAAGGGCGATTCTCTGGTTACGTATAGTGTAAGTGGGGTTTCCGAATGAGGAGCAGAAAAAAGAAAAAGAGAGAGGACGTTTGACGCACCCAAAACTCCCAAGATACGAGGAGGTAACGAACGGGATGTTTGTTTACGGTCGTATAATCAAAAAAGAAGTTTGGGTAGCTATGGGCCCAGTCAGAGCTGCATTTTGTATTCCAATCATTATGTTCCGGGAGTGCGAGTGCATATCGCAGGATTTTGGTTAGAATCGTCACTCTCGACGTAGGATCACGAGAGAGCGGGTTCGGGCGTGCTTTCGAATGCGATCTGGATCCGTCTTTCATTTTACGAGAGTTAATAACAGGCTCCTGATCTGGCGTCGCTCTACGATGCGCCGGATTCGGTCAGTGTCAAGGAGCCGAGAAAGAGGGAGATATGAGGCTACCTCTCGTTTGGCGCCTCCAGTTTCTTCGCCACGTCTGGGTGCTTGGCCTCCATGGCTTTGATAAGCGCCTGTTTCTGCGTTTGGTCGCGTAACCAGATGCTGACCAGGGACTTGTGGTTTGAAAGCACCTCCAGAAACTCGAATGAGGGTTCAGGGAGATTGTTGAAGTGTAAATGTCGAAGGTGCTGACAGGAAGGGAACGTCTTCATTAATTTTTCCACCTGGTACATGCTAGGACGCTTCACAGCCGAGTAATGGAGGCACGTCTACATTATGAGTAGGATTGAGCCAAATCGGTTAGCACGGACGAGTGGCGAGAACGAAAGTGGGAATGGCGCACTGACAAGCTTCTTCCAACAAGGAAGTCTTTCGCACAGTGCGTCAATGAACATTCTCCTGGCTCGTGACTTGAGACATTCATCCTTCAAGATTATCCTCTTGGGATCGATAAGCAACAGAGCCTTCGCGAGGCCTTTCCCGATATCCGACGAATACAATTTGAGGTTCATCCACACATCGGTGACATTGGGCGTCAGTTTGAGTACATCCGCTACGACAGAGTACCATCTTTCTACTCGGAGCTTCTTGACGTACTTGCACAGTTCAGGGCGGTGAGCGAGTGTCCACCAGAGCGCCTGGATTTGGGCTTTGCTGCGGAAGACGACGGTCGCATAGAGGAGAGGAGTGCCGATGCGGTGCCACTGCTTGCAGACTTCGAGTATAGCCCTCGAAGGTGTGTCGTTGAAGGTGACTTTGGCGAATGGCGACTTGCTGAGGGCAGAGCAGAAGTCTTCGTCGGGGATAGAGAGAGTCTGGGAGAGAACCTCCTGGATCATCTCTTCGGGGAGGTTGCGGAAGATGTTGTGATAGAGCATGGAGTCCATATCTGGTTACAGAGCCGGACGAACCAAGTAGGGAGTAGGGCGCCCGGAAAGGCCAGGATGAAGAGGGTCGATGTGCTCGCAACTCGATGGAGGGTTAAGAGGGGGTCCCTAGCTAGCAGAGCAGCGGAACGTGGATCAGGGCAGGCAAACACGAATGAGACGCCAGCCAGAGATTAGGACCAGATTATATAGTCGCCCAGCGACCCCGCAACACGGTGGCAATCGCCGGGCACAGGCAGCATGACGGTATTGGCCACAACGCAATCATACGAAGCTTTATGAAAGCCTTCTGATATCCCCGCATCGTAGTAGGTTCTGGAGGCGTTTGGACGGTTTCGTCGAGTGGCTCGAACATGTGGACTTCGAACAGTCCAAGTTTATGTTAGTCTCGATTCCCACTGGTCTTTTCCCCGATTCAGAACCCGCCTCCCAGTGACATTGAAATGTTCTTACGAAAAAGGGGTAAAGTGACGGACGAAACCTGGATTCAAGCGCTGTACTAGGATCTGATGACAACTTGGATCCCGCTATCGAGCAAAACAAGCTCGAAGGGGCAGAGACGCTCAGCCTCGGCATTCTCGGCACCGCCACTTTGGAAAGCCGCCGGGTATCACCGAAGGTTGAAGTTTGAGTTAGGGGCTTAACGCGGTGGCATAGCTATTGTTGGAAGAAGAACAAAACACAGACCGGCCGCTTTGCTCGACACCCACCGCCCATGACAACAGCTGAAGCGGAAGTTATCGATCTGACCGGCCTTTCGGACTCCTCAGAGTCTGAACATGAAGAAGATGAAGACAACAACAACCAGGAAGACGAAGAAACCAGCTCTGAAGGCAGTTCCGATGTTTCAGAAATAGAGCTTCATCTTGACGAAGTATCACGCTCACAGTTGCATGCAGCGATCGCGACAGTCTCTGAAGCGCGCCTCCGACACGTCCTCAAGAATCTAATCAACACGGACCAGGCGGTCGAAATCGCGTTGACCCGAGAGTTTGTTACAGTGAAGCGAGACTCGAGGGCGGTTGTGCCGCGGTGGGAGCGGTGCATGAACTGTGACTCTGAATACGACGTCAACGCTGCGCAAGAGGACGACGAGTGCTCGTTCCATCCAGGTGAGTTCTCTACCTCTTCCATGAGCTCTTTATGTTTTGTTGACAGCCGAGACGCGTAGGTGATTTGGAGGTCAATGAAGAAGAGTTTGCCGACTGGGACGAAAATTGTCACGGACCCATGGACACGGCCGCAAACCGACGAGAGCACCCCGAGAATTTTATGTGGTCCTGCTGCGATACCGATGGCACAGCGCCAGGTTGTGTTGTAGGAGAGCACAAACCTATTGAAGTGTCGAAAAAGAGAAAACGGGACTAGGTCCATGGGTTTACTAGTAAGAGTCGCGTCTCTCTTCGCGGTTCAACCGACTCAGTATCTTTTCAGGACTCCTGGTACACAACGATGCAGTTTCTGCTCAAAGACGACATGCCCCTTGCGAGGCTCACAAGTCGGTGTCTTGGCTGAAACCCGATAAACCCTTTTGCGAGTGGTTGATCGAATTGCTCCACTGTAGCAAAATTGGAACGACAAAGCGTCGCAGAATTCGAAGTTGAGCAAGGGCCGCACGAATCGCACCGCTCTTTGGCCGGCTATCGCCATCGAAAAGGGCACTGTTGCATTTTTTGTACGTTGTCTAATACGTAGACGAATGTACATAGCGTCGCTTCGGGTGTTAGCGCTGACCAGATGGCTGAATTGATCACTAATTATAAAGCGGCAGTGTGCCATATGTCTTGTATCTTCTTCCACTTCCACAATGACAGCGCTCGAAACCGATCCCACGACTCAAGCAAACTATTGGCAGGTCGCCACCCAGAACGTCGCGTTCGAATGGCAGGTCGACTTCAATACGAATACCATCAGCGGGTCTGCGACCCATACACTCGCTATCAAAGAAGATGAACCCCACGAAGTTGTGTACGACGTCTAATATACGCCTTGGAGGGACGTATGACGAGCTTTATTATAGTTTCGATACGCTGGATCTGGAGATTGAGGAAGCAACGGTTGAAGGAGAATCAGTTAAAGTGAGTATTCGAGGCAATCTGCATGGGTGAAAACTGACGATGTGTCAATCAAAGTATGAGCTAGGGGCGAAGCATCCTGTCATGGGATCGGCGTTGCATCTCCCTCTTCCCTCTGGTTTGAAGCAAGGATCGACCGTCACTGCGGTGATCAAGTACAGGACGAGCAAGGAGGCGACAGCGTTGCAGTGGCTGGACAAGGAGTGAGCAGACAGCACCAAGCTCCGTGCCTGATGAAATGAATTAATTGGCGTGCCTGCAGACAGACTCAGGGAAAGAAGTTCCCCT
Organism: Candolleomyces eurysporus; assembly: GCA_027579435.1. Taxonomy (NCBI): domain Eukaryota; kingdom Fungi; phylum Basidiomycota; class Agaricomycetes; order Agaricales; family Psathyrellaceae; genus Candolleomyces; species Candolleomyces eurysporus. The sequence continues at coordinate 15,080 of JANBPK010000810.1, read as the reverse complement.
TCCTCTTCAGCCAGTGCCAGCCTATCTACGCCAGGGCAGTTGCACCTTTGCAGGATACGCCTTCCAACAAGATCGTACGTACGCCATTCGCTTCTTCTGTTGCTGCGATTCTCACAATCTGGATCCATCTTAGACCTATGACGCCAAAGTGACTTCTGTTCTCCCAACCTTGCTGTCTGCCGTCCGAGTGTCTCCTCCTTCTGACGGGCCGGCCCACGACGGCAAGGAGATCGGCAAGGACCCAGTCACCTACACTTACAGGCAGCCCGTTCCCATCCCGTCGTACCTCCTCGCGATTGCAGTAGGCGATTTGCGATATCGCCCGTTCCCTCAGTTCCAGGACAAGAAATGGAAGACGGGTGTTTGGGCCGAGCCTGAAGTTATTGACAGTGCCTATTGGGAGTTCAGTGAGGATACTGCAAGATTTTTGGCCGAAGAGGAGAAGGTTGTTTCGGAGTATAGGTTTGGTGTTTATGACCTGCTTGTTTTGCCGCCTTCGTTCCCTTATGGTGGAATGGTAAGCATTCCGATAGCCCCTAGTGGTGCAGAGCACTCATCTTTTAAATAGGAAAACGCTTGCCTGACGTTCTTGACACCCAGTATGCGTTCAGTGTCGAGAGTAGTCGTCATTTGTCTGATCGATTCGCAGCACTCCTTACCGGAGATCGTACCCTCGTCGATGTCGTGGTCCATGAGCTGACCCACTCTTGGTTCGGAAACGGAATCACGTACGTCTTCATTCGCAGAAAGATTCCCCGATCTAATATCGTATTTGCGTAGCCATGCGTATGCCTCGCACTTCTGGCTCAATGAAGGTTGGACCACCTACATGGAACGTCTGCTCCAACAATTCCTCCACTCTCCTGCTCACCGTGGATTCCAATTCCTTATTGGAGCCAAGGCTCTGAAGGATTCGCTAAAGGGATACGAGAACAACCCGAAATACCAGCGTCTTGTCATTCACTTTGAACCGGGTGAAGATCCCGATGATGCGTATAGCAGCATTCCGTATGAGAAGGGGGCCAACTTCATTTTGCACCTTGGTAAGTCTGCTTGGGTGCTGAAAGAGCGAAAGAGCTAACGAGAAATGCAGAGAGGACTTTGGGAGGCCTGGAAGTGTTCATTCCGTATATTCGGGACTACGTCAATACTTTCAGCGGGAAAAGTATCACCACTGCTCAGTGGAAAGAACACCTCTACGGCTTCTTTGAGAAGAACGGTGGTCCTGAGAAGATCAAAGCTCTCGATAGCATTGACTGGAATGTACGTCTGTCTGGTGTCCACGTACTGGCTCGCTAAACTGAGACCCGTGTAGGCTTGGCTCTATGGCGAGGGAATCGACCTCCCCGTCGAAATGGAGTATGACCTCACACTCGCGAAGGAAGCCTACGAACTTGCCACCCGCTGGGATGCTGCACGCTCCGTTGAGGACACGTCCCGATTGTCGTTCAGGGAGAGCGACTTGAAGAACTTGGATTCCAGTCAGATCAGTGAGTTCTCTCTTCGGTCCCTGACGAAAACATCGAACGGGACTGTACCTTCATCTTAATTAACTAACATGTTGTATCTAGTGGCGTTCCTCGAGCGTTTGCAATCCTACGCTAACCTCCCTGGCCAACTCGTCTCGCACCTCGGCTCTTTGTACCACCTCTCGACATCGCCCAATGCGGAGATTCGGTTCAGGTTCTACGGAATCGCTCTGGCGGATCCCTCCTCGGATGCAGCGAAGCAGTTCGCCGAGGAGGCTGCGAAGTGGGTTGTGGGCAATGATGATACTGGAGTTGTCAAAGGCAGAATGAAGTTCTGCCGACCAACTTTCAGGGCAATTGCGAATGTGAACAAGAGTCTTGCAGTCGATACGTTTACGCCCAACAAGGGCGCGTTCCACCCTATTGCTGCGAAACTGATTGAGAAGGTGAGTCAGTTTGCTGGAACAAGTGTGCTTATGACGCCAATAAAAATTCTACAGGACCTCGGTATCGCTTGATACAATTGTAGCCAGTACAACAACGAAGAAGGAAAATTAGTGTAGCCCTGTATGTATCGTAAAACATATCCACCAAAGAAATCTTGAACTGCTATCCAAAAATATCTGAACGAACGGTTTACTTGAACCCTCCCCAAATATCACCAAACGCATCGTCCTTTTTGGCAGCAGGAGCAGACGGAGTAGCCCCACCAAACGCACCAAACAGATCCTGAGATGGATTAGCAGAGGCAGCAGTGTTACTGGACCCCCAAACATCGCTCGTATTGAAAAAGCTCGATTGCGCAGCGGGAACAGCAGACGCAGGCGCAGTAGCACCCCATACATTCGATTGGACGGGTGCAGGTGCAGGTGCGGGTGCGCCCCACCCGGAGCTGGCACCCCAAGCTCCAGCGCCAGTGGTACCCATCATGCTGGTCGGTTGGGCAGCAGCGGCAGATTGAGGCTGGGTTTGAGCGGCGGGGGCTCCACCCCAGACTGCACTGGCGGGCGAGTTGAAGGAGCCAAACGTGGCAGATGCGGCTGCTGTGGGTGGAGCGGAGAAGAGTGCCATTATATCTTGCTTGACATCTTTCTTTGGCTGCTGTTGAGCAGCGGGGGTGGAAGATGGCGAGGGATTGTGGAAGTCCAGGGAGAATAGATCTTGCGCTGCGGATGCTGGAGCCTGCGGAGCTGGCTGGGCAGGCGCAGGGGCTGCTACGACGGGTGGAGGAGTAGCAGTCTGGGGAACTGCTTGATTACGACTGGTGTAGGCTGAAGACAAGAGCTGATGAGGCTGCGGTTGGCGATTTGTGACACCACGAGAAGAGAAGCTGTTGCTTGGGGCATGAGTTGGGGTCGAAACGGGTGGAGCAGCTTGTTGCTGAGATGGCCCCGGTGCAGCGGGTTGGTCAGCTGGAGTGGACGATCCACCTTCGAGGGTGGACGGATCGGAAGGAGGCGCGCCTTCCATTGCCCATCTGCGAGATTCGTACTTGGATCTGACAAACGATTCCATTTTACTGGCGAGATAATGTCAAGCTAATGTCGGATAAAAGAAACAGGCAGAAGAGACGTACTGGTCCGGCGGAATATGTCCAGGCTTCAAATGGGCTTCCCAGTACAGGTTCGCTCGCTTGTTCCCCCACTTCTGAATAGACTGTGACGCCAGATAAACGATCAAGTCAAAGCGTAAAAGGAGGGAGATAAACGCACATCCATCTGCTCTGGAGTCCAAACGTCCAAATCTACGGACTTGACCTTGCTGATGTGCGTGCCCATCCCTCGATGGATACCTGAGCATCGGATACACAAAAACACGCCCCTGATGATAGTTGAGCCAGACAGTTAGAGTAAGTCGGATGGAGCATCGCGTACAAATTCCATGAAGCCCATCGAGGATCTGGCAAAGGAACACGTCTATCAGCCACCATCGTCGAAAAAACACAAAACTCTCCATGATGGCTGGCTCACCATTTCTCTTGCAGTCGGCGCAGACCTTGTTCTCTGGCCGCTTGACAAGCTCTCTGAGCGTCCGAGAGTTCCTCTCCGTCGTCGCTCTGTCTGGTTTCGACATTCTAGACGGCTGAATGTGGATTGGTGGGGAATGTGGTGGTGGAGGTTAAGTTTAAACGGGTGACAGACAGCTGTCGGGACTCGGGGAACCTGCGGCAGTGCCCGGTGTCTTTCAGATAAATGCCGGCAGTTTTCTCTTACACCTGCAGGTATCAGAGCACTCGATTCCTTGATTAGAATGTATTGTATGTAACATACGAGAGAAAAAAAAGAGGGGAAGGGGTGTACAACGTCCACTGCGCACAAAGTATCACAACATTAGCATATTTACGCCGCAACTTCACAAAGGCGGAACTCAAAAACCTAATTTCAGGAAAAAAGGATTACCGAAACCAAGGAGAGAGGAAAAAGGAAAGAGCCATATTCACGTCACCTTGCTCTTCAATGACGAGGTGGCGTTGGAAGGGATATTCTTTTTGAAGGAAAGAGAGGGTGTGCTTGTGGCAGAGAGAAGAGAAAAAGAGAGAATTGCATTCAAATGTCCGTCCAATCAAATTGCAAAACGAGGGAGAGATGCCTTTAATAATATGCGTAGTAGGTACTGCAGCAACAAAAAGAGGAGAAACGGCGAAAAAAAAAAGTAATAGGTGCATATGTGAGCATCTGGCGAATTCCCACTGCGCCAAGGCAGCTGTGCGCGCCAGGAGAAACAAAAAAGAGTGGATAGAAGAAGAACAGAAACGAGGACCACTGGCCAACACCCGAAGAAGACGAAAGATGGGACAACGTTTCTCGTAGGGTATAGATAGATAGGGATGCGGGGAAGGCGAGAGAGATATTGCCCTGTTCCAGGAGAAAGAGAGAAGATATGTTGCGTGATAAGGATATCTTGCGAAGACATTAGATCAGACAGCTTGATGTCAGGTTGCGTTGCTTGAGAGATATAAATCTTGGAGTTGCGTAGGGTCGTGAACGGCGAATCCAAAAAAAAAAAAAGTGTGTCGTTAATGATGCTTAGACGAAGAATTGGGTACTAGAACGGTCAATTAGCCACTGATCACAACCAAGAAACCATAAATACGTACTGGATGCGACTGGCCGCATGTACTTCCATTTCTTCCATTTTGAAGGAATTTAATTCCTCTTTTATCCTCTGGGCCAACGCAGGTGTGAGGCGACTCCATGTGGCAGGTTCGCTCCGCCGGTCGTACATCGAAGCAGAAAACGTGTCGTACACCGCCAGACTTGTGGCAAAGGTCAAGCGCTTCTGTGGAGTCGTTGCAGATCGATGCGGGAGAGATGGTGCGGATGTTCCTATTGTGGACAAGACCGGAGCGGACGAGTTGAAACTGGGGTTTTGGAAGATAGCCGACGTCCTGTTGCCACCAGACTCGGAGGAAGAAGTCTGAACACTTGGAGCCGTAGGTGCAGGGACGTCAGGAAGCTCTTTGAGTTCCTTCACTTCTTTAGAACCAGTAACAAAAGACATCGATATCCGGGATGAAGACGGTTCAAAGGTGAGAGGAGGGAGAGATGGGATGATGGGACCAGATTCTGAAGTACTCCCGTGGTGCGAGGAGTGAGAGTTGTGCCGATGCAGACCATCGATGTGATCCGGGTCAGGGGAAGGAATATGGGCCAAGGGCCCAAGTTCTGACTGGCTCGCAGGAGAGTTGTACGAGTTTGACCGCGCCCGCACTGGGGGAGCATTAGGATTGTTAAGGTAGACTGTCTGATCAAAGTCAACGGCATCTGTTCATGTTGCGTGAGTCAAAACTTCAAACGAGTCAAAGAGAGAAACATACTCTTTAAAATACCCTTGGCTGGCGTCCGTGTTCGCTCTACGCTCCTTCGAATGTCCACTGCCCATGGCTCAACGTCATGATTATCATCCAAGCTCGTCCTCTGTAGGCCCTGTCGGATAGTAACGTCTTCTTCGTCTGCCCCTTCCACCTCCCAGTCCTCATCATCCTCCCACCCCTCAGCATTATAGTACTGATGTCCGTGCGACGATCCGTAATGGCCGTCCTCGCTCTCTTCATCGTCATCCTCCACAAACACCTTTGACCCATCTTCATTGATCCTGACGGTTCCACCGGATCTAGGAGATACGGCCCCGTTCCTTGTCGCAGTGTTCTTATCCCATGTAGGAACACCCGCAGCTCCATTTGCACCGGAGCCAGTAGCACTGCCAGCAGTGGCATTAGCTCTAGCAGCGTTTGCCTTGGCAAGAGCTTCATTCGCGGCGGTAGCAGCAGCAGAGGCCTCCTTTTCCGCTTTGGCCTTGGCTGCCGCCTCCGCGTTACTCTTGAGCGTATGCTGACGGGCAAGCTTGGCTGCAGGGGTCAACCCGTTCATGTCAGCACCGACGGTCCAATCGTTACTCCGATCCAGCTCTGCAGTCACATGCGATACACTGGCTTCGCTCGCTTGTGCCTTTGCACCCTTTTTGCCCTTCTTCTTCTTATCTTTAGAGTCGCTGCCTTCTTTATCCTTGTCCTTGTCCTTGAAGAGAGAAGTGATGCCAGCCAACGAATTCCGCCTTGCTAGGTTGCCGAGAGAGCCGAGTTTGCGTATCATAACGCTAGCGCTGCTGACCGTAGAGGAAAGTGAGATGTTATCCGTGCTGGCGTTAAAGCGAGCGTTGAACAAAGAAGCTGCCTTGCCCTTCTTCTTGGTCTGAATGGTTGCAGTGGACGAAGCGTCGTCAGGAAGGGGACTCCGGCTAGACTCTGCTGTGGATGAAGTGGGAGTATGGATCTCCGTGGCTGGAGCTTTGCTCTTGAGCTTGCTCGAGCTGGCGCCATTGATAGCAGAAGCTTTGATGGAGACATCATCGTCTTGTTCCATCTCCTCCTCCTTGAGGGTGGGATTGAAAGATAGAGCACGTCTCAATCTGGATTTTAGACCGCCACTGCGAGAGGGATGAATGGCGGTGTGTTGGGTAGACATCATGGCAGCGAGATCGCTGTCGTCACGGGACATGCGCTTCTCAGAGGCAGTAAAGTTTCCTTGTGACAGTGGCGAAGGACGCGTTAAACGCGGGGCCGGCGAGGGGTTGGATGAAGAAGAAGAGGAAGCTGACGTCGTCGCTGTTGAGGTGGCGGTGGTAGGCACAGAGGGAGTGATACCCGGTGCACGCGTTGAAGTTGCCGTCGCGGTCGATGACGACGAAGAGGAAGAGGTGTTACGATTATGGGGGGTGCGGTGGCTACTCGAGGCGGAACCCGATTGCGCTGGTGAAGGCGTGTTACGGGGCGAACTAGAAGCAGCGCTGGAAGCGGTGTTGCTTCGAGATCGATTCGCAGAGGCGGAGGAGGGAGAGTTGTGGCCGCTTTGACCACTCTGGTTGCTGTTTGTCCTCTGGCGTTGGCTGCCATTGGAGTTTACCGATGAGGTTGAGCCTGAAGCATCGGGACGCATGTAGGGAGCATGGGGAGGGTGATTGATCGTTGGACCTGGGCGCCGGTCACCCGTATCGGAGGTATTGGTATTGTGGGACTGCTGACGGTTGGGGCGACGATAGGGATGGAAGCCGGGGTAAGGGGCCTGGTGCTGGTCGGCGGGGCCTGCTCNTGTGGGCANTGGGGAGGGGGGGTGCCACTGGGAAAGCTGTTGAAGGGAGATGGTATGTTCTGACCAGCAAAGTAGTCGGCTGGACCAGGAAGAGATCCGCCGGGCCGTTGCGAGGGCGAGTGGTGCTGCGGCGACATGCCAGGGAAGCCGTGCTGGGCATTGAACATCATCTGCTGGTACGCCCACTGGGCCAGCTGGACGTTCGCCTGGTCCATGTAGGCCGATGGAGGGGCGAGCTGGGGATTGAAGGGCTGGCCGGGCTGTGGTTGGAGCTGGGGCTGATAGAAGGAGGGGTAGAAAGGGGTGGCATTAATGGAGGGTGTCCATTTGAGTTCGGATGGTTCTGGTGAAGATGAGAGGGTCTTCTTCGACGGCCTCCTTGATATAGTCCCGGAGCCTAGGGTCGTGCCTTCCTAACTGAAATCCGATAGTTGGTACGATGCGGGAAAGGTTGTTTCGAGTGGGGTCTTGGGAAGAGAAGAAGATTGCGCAGCCTAGGATTCCTGAGTCGGCACAACGTTCAGCAATCGTCTGCTGCAAAGCTGACTTGCCTGCTCCTGCAGCACCCGTCATGCAGAGCAAGCGTTTAGGACTATCCCGATCGCCGATCCAATCCATGATTTCGCTGATCACCTCGACACGAGTATCTTCGTCGCACTTTGGAGGGTCGAACCTCGCTCCCGAATCATAGAAAGCATTTGACGCTATATTTTTTAGCAGCATCTTCCAACCTTTTGCGACACATGACACAGGGTCAGCAGATGAAACGGGTCGCAGAACATCGGATACCCATACCGTCTATCGATTTTTCTTGAGCATTATGCACATGCTGCGACGAGTCTATCTGAATGTTTCCGCCAACATTGAAGTTGCGTGCCTTTGAGAAAATCGACATGGATGCTGATGCTCCCGTGGATGAGGCCACATTCTCGGTCGCTCCGGTGTATCGTCTTTGAGTAACCACGAAGGGCACATAGGATTCCTCTCCCGAAGGTAGTTGGAGCCCTTGCAGGCTATCGGCCAAGGACGGGTCTGGGACAAGGGCCTGTGGATCTTGAGCGATCCGCAAGTCGTCTCGACGATCCTGTGCGCCGGACGACGACGAGAACAAGCGTCGAAACCAAGGTCTGAGTCGTCCTTTTCTCTTGGGTTCCGAATTCGAGGCCATCTTCGTGGTGTAAGAGCAAGGGCTGGCTGACGGTCGCAATTGCACATCAAGGCAGACATAAGGCCACCAGGGTACCCACGCTCGGTCCCAGAGCACCGCCTTTCCCTAGCGCTCATTAGACGCCCACCTTGACTGTGTTATCCGGCCAGCGCCGGGATCGGTCCTCATTGACATTGTCGAGGACACTAGAATGCCACCGGAATTGGCAGTGTCTCTAAGGAGAGAAATCTGCTGAGAGGTCATGTCAGAGAGCGGAGGAGTTAGAACTGCGGCAGGTCGAAACAAACGCGGACGGAATTTTAGCGAAATGGTTAGCCATTTCATGTCACGCGGAGGGAATCAGCCGCAGTGTTAATTCAGTTGCAATTATGGTTGATATCCGTATCAATCTCAACATTACTAGCACCGTTGGTGCTAAATATTCCGCCTATCGTACGCCCAAATATCAATGATCAAAGCTTACCGTGGTCGTTCAGGGCAGCCTCGACTCAGTTCTGAGTAGCCATATAGCACTCGAAATTGCTCAAGAACCCTCCATCCCGCAGATGAAATGCAGGAATTGAAGAGTTCGAGTATGAAGATGAATTTAGCGTAACATTCGGTGAGCCGAGGAATCTGACTACTCCTAGGGCTCTTCTCCTTTCTCCGTTTCTCCTTCTTCCGGGTCCTCCGGCGGCAGAAGGCTGAGAAGGTAGTCGTCCCTGTCCTTCGCGAGACGGGTGTTAAAGAGCTTCCTCCATTTGTTGTAGTAAGGTTTCAAAGCATCTGCCAATCCGGGTTCTTCGAGTTCGTTCTGCACAGAAGGAAAACAGTCAGCGGACGACCTCGCGTATTGATACATACTCAAGCAGACAGGCTTACTTTCAATCTTTGCATGATGGAAAATATCATCACCGGGAACTCGATCTCAAAGAGAGTGAAATCTCCTGTCTTTGATAACATTTGATCAATCTTTCTCCATCCGTCGTTGATTGCTAAAGCAATAATTTGTCGACCACTGAGTGTTTCGCCTCCGTTGGAATACAACGCGAGGGTGACAACCGGATTCTCCTGGGACACACTGCCGAACGTTGCACGAGTGCACCCTGAAGAATAAGTGGACACAGACATCGCAGATGTTTGTATTGACTCACTCGGCTCGAAGGAAACCTGGTTGATTACTTGCACAAGGCCCTCCGAAACGTATGCTTTAACCTGGGTATCTGTGATGAACAAGTTCTTGGAACGAGATTCGCTATCCAAGAATTCGGAGAACGACCGGTGATAGAAATGCATTTCTAGATATCCCGGGATGTCAGGGCGTGGATGAAATACGACAAGAGAGTGAAGGTCGTATACAAGAACTTCATGGCCATTTCTTTCTAGGTTGAGGATCTCGTCGAACTCGCGGGCGTCCCAACTCCTGTTGCCGACATGGCCAACAGAGTTGATGTGATGAGCCCTGAGAAGAAGCAAAAAGTTGCGCCCTTGGTTCGTGTCGACGGCCTCATACGACTCTTTCGCGGCAGACAGGATGCCGGCGTAAAGCGCATCGAGAGGTGCAAATGGCCTCGCTAGCTGTCTTTTTCCCGGAGTCCATTCAACCACCGTCTGGAGCCTATCGACCGGAGAACTGCGGCGCTCCGAGACGTATTTCACAACCGTCGCCGCGTACACGAACTGCCCGGACGCAGCCATAACTAGCTTCTCGATGACATCCACGCTGGGCCATGACTGGGATCGCGCTCGAGGGTCGTGGCTTCGACTCCCGATGTCTTGAAGCCGCCTCCACAAGTAGCGACGTATATCTTTCGTCGCGTCATACTTGTCGCTGAGTTGAACATGATACGCCAATGGGTGGAGATAACCCCGGATCTCTGAATTCAGCGCGCTGCGAATGGCCCATTCGGGTCGACTGGCGATGAAAATGCGAAATGGGAGATCATTGTCGAGAATGCAATGCTTGATAGTGGAGAGCAATTCTGTTTGTTGCTCCTCTCCGGAACATTCGTCGAGACCATCGATAAGCACGGCGTGGGGGAAACTGCCGGCGTCGAAATCGGCATTTGCCTGAAGCTGTTTGAATGGGCGGACGACGAGCCTATCCATCTGAGTTCGGATAGTTCTAGTGAAGATGGGAGGGTCTTCCTCGATGGCGTCCCTGATATAGTCCCGGAGCCTGGGATCGTGCTTCCCTAACTGAAATGCGATAGTCGGTACGATGCGAGATAGATTGTTTCGAGTGGGGTCTTGGGAAGAAAAGAAGATTGCACAGCCTAGGATCCCCGAGCGGGCGCAGCGTTCGGCGATCGTCTGCTGCAAGGCCGATTTGCCTGCTCCTGCAGCACCGGTCATGCAGAGCAAGCGTTTAGGACCCTCCCGTTCGCCGATCCAATCCATGATTTCGCTGATCACCTCGACGCGAGTATCTTCGTCGCATTTCGGGGGATCGAATCTCGCCCCTGAGTCGTGGAAAGTATTTGGGGCTATGTTGTCCAACAGCATCTTCCAACCTTGAGCAACACAAGGTCAGCGGATGAAACGGGTCGGAGAACGTTGGATCACATACCGTCCATTGATTTATCTTGAGCATTATGCACATGCCAGACATGCTGGGACGAGTCTATCTGGATATTCCCGCCAACATTAAAGTGGTGCGCCCTCGAGAACATGGATATAGATCCTGATGCTCTGGTGGATGAGGGCACATCCTCGGCACTTCCTCCGGTGTGTCGTCGTTTAGTCCCCACAACTGGCACACGAGATTCCTCTGTCGAAGACACGCTGTCTGGCAAGGACGGGTATGAGACAAGGGCATGCGGATCTTGACCGATAGGCTCGTCGTCTGGGCCATATCGCGCGCTGGACGACGTGGAGCACAAGCGTTGCCGCTTTAATCTGGGTCGTCCTGTTTTCTTAGGTTCCGAATTCGAAGACATCTTTGTACGGAAGAGCAAGAGCTAGCCGAGGGTCGGAATGCCATCGAGGCAGCTATGTGCCATGTACCCACGCTCGGTCCCCGAGCACCGCCTCAATATTAGACGCTCACTTTAACGACTATATGCTATCCAGGGGCAAGATTAGGGCTAGCAACCGAATTAGTCCCCATTGGCTTTGACAAAGACACTAGAATGGTACCGAAAAGTCTGTATCTGGGCATACATCGAATGCCCAAAAGCAGTAAGCAGAGCTTCAAAGGCTCCAGACGTTTCATCTGAGGCACACCCGAATGAAGACGACCTCCAGATTCCGAAGTTAATTCGTACCCCTGCTCTCTCACACCTGGACATCAATCTCGAGGATTGGTTAGGACCGGATACCCTCAAAGCTTTGTCTGCACTTTGAGGAAGACTGCGCAGAAGATGTCGCCGAATTCCGAATCCATCCCATACTCGATCAGAATATTAAATTTGTACATCGGTTCGCGACAATGGGAACGTGCTGAAGATGCCCTCAAGGGATAGATAGTCAAGTACGCCGGTCTGTTTGACAGCTGCACGGTCGAAACGGCCATGATTGTCTAGGATCCGAGGAAGGATAGGATAGGCGCTGGCACCGAGTCCGAATCAGGAATAGTATCGGTTGAATGACCTATTCTGAGTTTGACCGGCCAACTTCCTCGACATCTATGAGTATTAAATTTAGTCTATTTCGAGCCATTTATTTATTTACAGGCTGATTTTCTTGAGCTCTACGTAACCCAACGATACTACTCGGCATTTTGTTACCTCCTTCCCAATTCCAGGCCTTATGACTTGTAGTCGTCGACGAGTTGTACCCTGTGAGGCAATGATGAAGGCGGTGAAAAGAAAACAGTCAGCAAGCTTCCTCATAATCAAGATGATGAGTTTAATTTCAATCATTTCATAGTAACAGGTATCGTCGGCAGCACTCTGAGTCCCAGCTGGAACCACCAATTGTTGAAGCTTCCTCCATTCATCGTTTTGGGTTAAGGCAAGATTTTTTTTTACTGATGAATGTTTTGCCTTTGTTAGAATATGAGGGTGGCCGGTGCATAGCGATCGAGCACACTGCCCAAAGTTAACGATTACTGCCTGAAGAATCAGTGGACACAGACACTTCGGGTATTTATGGACTCACGAGGCTCTAGAGAAAACCGATGGATTCCTTGCACAACAGATTGTGGCTAGCAGCCGGTTCGCTCATCCCCATAAACGGCATACAGGCTCTCTCTTTCTAAGTTTGTCCGGAGCCTCCGTGACGCTCGAATAGCAGAGGGGACCTCTGGGTCGCGGCGGTCACGACTTGCGATACTCATGATGCGGTCGTGCTTGAATACCCGCGGCAGAGGAGGTACCCGCATCCGAATCGGTGAAGAGTTCCTTTTGGAGGGAGTCGGTGCCGATCACGGCAACGGACGAAGGTCGAGGGAGGTGGCCTAAGATTTCCTTGAACTCGCGGAGCTTGAGCTCCACTATATGTGACCCAGGGCTCTTCCATGAGGGTTGTATTCCTGCAATAAATAGTATGAGCGATGAACTGTGGAAAGGGGTCTTAGAGTCGCACCTGGTCCAAATCGATAGCATCCAGCTTGTCACCCGTAACACCATGGAACAGACCGCCCCTTGTCGTTTAAGAAAACCATCTTCATTTCGAACTTCTTGGCCAAACTTCCCGCAGCAATGTCGGTGTCGATTTTGAGAATCTGGTCCTCGTTGCTCGCATCCAAACCGGTCAAGATGGGGCGAGCACTGGCACGGGTAGCCGCTTCGATGGGGCGGTCATCAATCGTAGTAATCTTCCCGACTAGACCGTACTTGTCCTTGTCGAGGCAGCCGTCTGAGAAGAGGCCAGAGGTGATGGAGCGGGCACGGGTACCCAGCTTTGATCACAGCAAACTTGGCTGGTTGCGAGGGGTGGGACGAGGACGAGAAGATTCGGAGGTGGCGTCCAACCTCCCACTTGGTGCTAATCGAGTAAAGGAGCCGAGCGATCGTGTCCTGTACATTATTAGTATTGCACACTCCAGAAACAGCAGAACTGGGCATACCCTGTCGGTCTGTGGGGTGCTCTGAATGTACCGCTTCTGAACGACACCAGGACGAGCTCGAGGACCAAACAAGCAAATGGCGAGCAAGCCAGAGCCACGCCGGCCAGCGACCATCTTCGCTGCTGGTATTCGCAGCCTGGTTGTGGCGTGCATGGTGTTCTAGTTTTGTTCGTTCAGCTCGGTAATGACAGACCCGAGGGGACGAAAACCGGGCGGGGAGGAGTTGTTCGAGGGAAAAGCTAAAGGAACGTGGAAAGATTATGTTCCAGAGTCCTCGATCGGCCGAGGAAATAGCCATTCGCACCCTTTCAATTGCACATAATAGAGTCAGCACAAGCAGCTAGTAGACGTCTTCGTTGCCCCAAATACCAATGATTGAAGCTTACCGTCATCGTTCAAGACTGCATCTGCTCAGTTCTGAATATAGCCAGAGGGCACTCTAAATTACCCGAAGACCTCGACACCCGCAGATAAAATGCACGAATAAAAGGGTCGGATTATGAAAGTAAATTTAGTGTACGACTTCGCAAACTGAGGAATCTGACTCCTCCTGTGGCTCTTCAACCCCTTCCTCCCGTTCTCCCTCTTCCAAATCCTCCCACAGAAGGGATGCCTGCTCATCCCCTGCGAGGCCCGTCTCAACAAGCTTCCTCCATTTGTCATAGTAAGGTTGGAAATCCGCCAATCCGGGTTCTTCGAGTTCATTCTGTACAGGCGGCAAAGAAAGACAGTTAGCGAGATTTCTCGCATTCAAGATGATGGGCCTACTTTCAATCGTTGCATAATAACAGATATCATCCTCAAAAACTCTTGGCTCCACATCAGGCCAATGTTTGGTACCAATTGATCAAACTTTCTACATACACCGCTGTGGGCTAAAGCAAGAATCTTTTGACCACCGGGAATTTCGCCTGCGCCGGAATACGACACGAGGGCGTTCACTGCATCCCTATCGAATATACTGCTTGAAGGATAAGTGGAGGCGGACATCACAGACATTTTTAGTATTGACTCGCTGGGCACTAGGGAATACCGTTCAATTCCTTGCACAAGGGCTTCCAAAACGTACGCTTTAACCTGGATTTCCGTGATGAACAAGCTCTTGGAACGAGTTTCGCTATCCAAGAATTCGGAGAACGACCGGTGATAGAAATGCATCATGATGAAGGTTTCCGAGGCAGGGTGCGGATGGAATACGACGAGGGAGTGTAAGTCGGAAACAAGGACTTCATGGGCACTCCTTTCTAGGTTGAGCATCTCATCGAACTCGAGGGCGTCCCACGTAATACCGACACGACCGTCAGAGTTGACCTGATAAGCCCGGAGGAGATGCAAAAAGTTGCGCCCTCGATTTGTGTCGACGGCCTCGTAGGACTCTTTCGCGGTGGACAGAATGCTTGTGTAGAGGAGATCAAGAGCTTCGAATGGTCTCACCAGCTGTCCTTCTTGCGGTGTCCAGTTAACCACCCTCTGCAGCCTATCCACCGGAGAACTCCGACGCTCCGAGACATATTTGACAATCGTCGCCGCGTACACGAACTGCCCGGACGCAGCCCAAACCAGCTTCTCGACGTCTTTCACCCTAGGCCATGACCGGGATCGTGCTCGAGGGTCGTGGCTTCGGCTCCCGATGTCTTGAAGCCGCCTCCACAAGTAGCGACGTATATCATTCGTGGCGTCATACTTGTTGCTGAGTTGGATATGATACACCAATGCGTGCCGGTCACCCCGGGTCTCCGAGTTCAGCGCACTGCGGATGGCCCATTCTGGTCGACTGGCGATAAAAATGCGAAAGGGGAGATTGTTATCCAGGAGACAATGTTTGATGGTGGAGAGTAATTCTGCTTGTCGTTCTTCACTGGCAC
>JANBPK010000081.1:0-17849 GCA_027579435.1 Candolleomyces eurysporus | reverse complement strand
CGTTCGGAGGCCGTGTCCTCATCGCGTTGTTAAAGTTATATCGTGTCGAGACCGTGTTCTCACTTCTGAAGTCGAATCCGTGTATCGTCGAAGTCTGTTGTCTACGAAGTTCAGCTTCCGAAGCAATAACATCGAACCTGGTTGAGCCTTAGCTCCCCCCTCGAACTTGCGATTGCAAAGTTTACGTTCCGAAGCCCAAGTCCAGCTTGACTTAGAGCTTTCCACTATACCCTTGCCTGCCTCTTATCTTCCAAAGATACTTGGTGTGTTTGTTTTGTGTGTGTGTTGGTGTTAGAGTTTGGATCTTCGTCTTGTTGTGTTTTGAGCCTTAGAACGCGACCTGCGCATCAGCGGGATACTGGCGCATCAATCAATGCGCAGCGACAGCGATTCAAAACGTGGGAGAAAAAAGGAGAAAATATAGCCAGACAACAACGCCCGCCGCAGGAGGACGGCGTCACATCTAAGTCACATGTCAAGAGTTCCACAATCCCGACCAGCAAAGGCTCAGATATGAAAAGAAGAGAGAGCAGCGAGCGATGAGTACAGAAGTGCCAAAAACGCGACCATGAGTGCAAAACCCGCCAGCGCGCCGACTGGTRCATCCGCTCACAGGCGCATCAACCAACAATTGCGCGCAATAGCCGCCAGCGCGGGATACCGGCGCATCAATCAATGCGCAGCGACGGCGATTCTAAACGTGGGAGAAAAAAGGAGAAAATATAGCCAGATAACGACGCCCGCCGCAGCGGGACGGCGTCGCATCAAAGTCACGTGTCAAGAGTTCCACAATTCCCGACCAGCAAAGGCTCGGATAAAAGAACGATTGCTTACTTACGTAAACCCTCGTAACAACCTGGAATGTGTGAGATGTATGAACTATTTAGAGGATACACTTACCTCTTTCAGTTGCTCTTTGCTTTCTCGCTGCTGTTTTGGCCATACTGGGATCTCTACACCGCTTGCATGATTTGAATAGGCTTGCACTTACGTTCTCTCGAGCTGGAACACGGGCTGTCTTCTGGAAATGGATGACTTCCTTGATTTTACTGCAGACTGAACATTTCTCGCGAGCCCGACAGCGTGTACAAGGCGATCTCTGAGTCGGATCGCTATTGAGAGTGCCTCTTAGCGTTATAGAGTGGCAAAGAGAACATTCTACTAGGAGGTGGCCTTGTACGGAGCCGTTGAGCCGGTTCAGCGGTCGGGATCGAGTTCCTTTGGCATGGTGTCAATATGCAATCCGCATCAAGAAACTTCACACTGGCACCATACGTCCAATCTCCGAGAGCAGGTCGGCTGCTCACCAACTATGGTCACCTTTTCGCCCCTTTTTTTTAGATATTCATGTACAATCGTGCTCCTTAGGTCTATGTACCGAGTTTCAAATGAATCCGTATCGATTACATTGAGCTATGGCGTCGATATGTTACCAGAACGCAGGGGGGGTATTACGATTTGTCCTTGTTTGGCTCCGCCAAAAGTTTGCCCCCAACCCCCTTACATAGATTGCTCGCTTCGCTCGCAATGAACGACGCAAGCTAGTAGCAAAGTACTATGGCGATGAGCCTTCAGTGTATCTTTCTGTTGTTTGCTGGTTCTGACTCGGGCGTGGTTCAAGCTGTGTAAAATCACATAGCTAGTCCGCCACACAATTCCCCAAACCTCACCTCGGAAGTCAGTCTCGGGCACGGGTCGGCCGAACCACATGGCGTCCAAATAGGAGTCGGTAATTGAGCCACATTGGGGACACTCAACTGTTGCTTGTTCATCCATTCATCCATTCATCCATCTCTCCTCTCTAGACGACCGCTGTACAGAGTCGTATGGATTCCCAATCGCTACCCATTCGATATGGTATCTGKTTTTTTCGTTATTCATTCGATTCATCTATTACTCGGGCATGATTAGAACCAGTCGCCTAGAGACATGGGATAATGTCGGCTTGAGATAAGGTAACGGCCTCGTTGCTTTGTCCTTAGGAGGCGGACAATAATAAATGCATAGACGCCCTTTTCTTATGTTTAGTGAACAGCCGTTATATTCATGTGGAATAAAGGTATGAACACGCTCATATCAAACATCTTACTATAGCAGAGAGAATACACAAGCGTCTTGGTATGTCGCCAGGACTAACGCCTCGCATCGGTAGCTAAAACGTATCCATCCAGGTAGAGGTCCTCCACCTCTACCCATCCATATGCATTCGTCCTATTCACGCAATTGGAGTGATGACAGCAGGTGGAACCGTCTTCGCAGGCCCCGTAGCCGTCGTCGTTGTAGTAGCCGGATGACAATTAGGTGCCAAAGTATGCGTCCCAGGTCCATCCCAACACACGCTCCAAGGTGGGATGATAATCTCTGGATCAGCAGTGGGCAGAGGAGCGTCTGTAATCGTCGTCGTTATCGCGTTGCAATTCGCTTCCGGGACCATGGTGGCGGGCGCGGGTCCTGCTTGAAGTGGGTTGCACCCAGGGAGTTTGTCGAGGTCTGTACACATAGTATCGGTCCGAGTCGGTTCGCGGGAGGGATGATCAGAGATTCGAAAACATGATGTAGAGTATACAAGAGAAAATACGCACATATGCCTTCAACCTCCTCTTCCACCTTCACAGCTTGTCGACACGCGTTCATCTCCTGTGTGCTCTGTTGGGTGAGGGCGGGGCAGTCGTCTGGAATCCCGGTCGCGCCTGTGCATACGTCCATCGCGCGCTTGAGAGAGTCGCCTTCCCATCCGAAGACGTAGTCCACGTGTCGGCCGAATCCAGTCCTATTTTTTAAAAGCATNGTGAATTTCAAAAATTGAGCAAATGAATGGAGTGTAAGGCCTGCCGAAGCCTTACTACATTCGGCCACACATATACGACTTTGGGACTCCGACGACTGCTACTATTTAAACGGATCTCGTCTTGACTCGTCCTGTATCCTTTCTTTTCCCTTTCGAACGCAGAGCTCTACCATCTCAACTTGTCTGAACTCTTAGTGAAGACCACCCCACGCCGGTCTTACACTTTTTTTTTAGAGATGGTAGAGCTCTGCGTTTGNAAAGGGAAAAGAAAGGATACAGGACGAGTCAAGACGAGATCCGTTTAAATAGTAGCAGTCGTCGGAGTCCCAAAGTCGTATATGTGTGGCCGAATGTAGTAAGGCTTCGGCAGGCCTTACACTCTCCCCTCCTCCCAAGCAAAAGGCGTCAAATATGTTACGCTCACTGTCGCTCGTGCCCGTGCTGATGCTACTAAACGCAACGTCAAGTTTGGTTCAAGATTGAAGGCCAAGGATTCTGGAAAAGCAAAGACGGTTGCTGCTACCGCTGTCATCGAGGAGGAGGAAGAGGATGTCGAGGAAGTCACGGTTTCAGCTATCTCAGGTGCTGTCGATTACGAGTCCGAGTCTGACGTGAGTCGCCGTCCCTCTCGTTTGTCCTCTCCCTCTCTTGCTTGGAAGGGTCGCGTTTGGGACCTGGATGGTATTCCTACAGTCTCGGCCGACTGTCTTCTCGATTGCGGCTCACAACTTGTTCTAATTAGTGAAGCTTTCGTGCGTGCCGTCGGCCTCGTACCTTTCCAGCTTGCAAAACCGATCAAGATCAACGTCGCAATACCCCTTCTTCCCGATTCCGAAGCTTCGCTTAGAAATAAAAGAGAAATTGTGTACAATACTGGTGTTTCTGTGTCTCTCTCTTCTTTGGACAATGCCTGGTCCTCCGTACAAGCTACTGCAGTTGTCGTTCCGCATTTAATTGATAACCGTGACATTATCCTTGGTCTCCTTTGGCTCGTGAGTAATAGGATAGTAATGGATTATGAGAAAAACTCGGCCTTGGCTAAATCATCCGGTTACAATCTGCTGAATCCTTCTTCGGTTCCCTGTTTGCCCCCGAGTCAGCGCTGTAGTTGGACACGGAAGGACATTCAGCAGACCCGGCTGAATTTTCGTTCCATGTTCAGGGAGCTAGAGGCTGTATTGTGGCGTAGGACCCTGGCCACCGAGTCCTCTATGGAGGAAGGTCGGGTGTTTCCTGACCGAAAACCGGAGATAGTTGCAGCTATTTCTGCTAGACTGGTGACACTGAACGAGGAGGCCAAGATGGCCTCCTTGACTAAAAGGATTAGGACAGACTATGCAGATGTATTTGGTCCAGTCCCTCGGGTTGCCGATTTACCCGAGCATGAGTGCTGTCGGGTGCACCTGAAGGACCCGAACCTGCAGCTCGATTCCCGATCCTATCCCTCTCCTCGCAAGTATCGAGAGGCATGGACTTGATTGATCGACGAGCACATTCAGGCGGGCAGATTGGTTCCTTCGGCATCACAGCACTCGTCCCCTGCCTTTCTGGTGCCAAAGGCTGACCCAACCGCAGATCCTCGACTAGTGGTGGACTACCGAAAGTTGAATTCCAACGTTGTCCCGGACGCTTATCCTTTGCCCAGCATCTCCGAGATTTTCTCGGATTGCGGGAAGGCTAAGTATTGGTGCAAGTTTGACATGACTAACTTGTTCTTCCAAACTCGTGTTCATCCAGACGACCACCACCTCTTCGCAATGAATACGCCCATGGGCGCTTTCGACTGGGTAGTCATGCCAATGGGCTTCAAGAATGCGCCTTCTATTCACCAACGCCGCATGGCGACTGCCCTGAAAGATCACCTCTGTTGTATCTGCCACATCTTCATCGACGATTGCATCGGATGGGCGAACACACTGGTGGAGCACAAGGCAAATGTACATAAAATCCTGGATGCGTGCCGGTCCAACGGTCTCTACCTCAACGCAAAAAAAATCTGTGGTTGTCGCATCTTCCGTCTCATTCCTAGGCCATGTCATCGACCGTTCTGGCTTGCATGCCGATGTTGGAAAAGTGGATAAGATTGCCAACTGGCCTGTTCCTCGCTCGGTGAAGGATGTTCGTGCCTTTTTGGGCCTGGTTCGTTACCTATCCGCCTTCTTGCCGGCCCTGGCGGAGTACACGGCCGTTCTGGACCCACTGACTTCTAGCTCGCTGAAGAACAGTTTTCCAGATTGGACTCCTGCCTTCCAGCAGGCGTTCGACACGATAAAGAAGCTGGTCTTGGGTTCTGACTGCCTCACGTTCATCGACCACGATAATCCTGGCAACAATAAGATTTTTGTCACGACTGACGCCAGCAACGTCGCCACTGGGGCAGTGTTATCATTTGGTCCTTCCTGGGAGAAGGCTCGTCCCGTTGCCTTTGACTCCAAGGTCCTTTCGGCCGCCGAACGCCGCTATCCGGTCCACGAGAAGGAGCTGTTGGCCATCGTGCGAGCACTGAAGAAATGGCGGGCGGAGTTACTTGGTATGCCTTTCCTTATCTACACCGACCACCGCACTCTGCAGTTTTTCCAGACGCAAAAAGATTTGTCCCAGCGCCAGGCTTGGTGGATGGAGTTTTTGTGTCAATATGACGGTCGTATTGTGTACCTCAAAGGTTCAGAGAACGCCGCTGCTGACGCCCTCTCACACACGCTGTTTGTGGAAGACTCCATCTCGGCGCAGGAGCGAGCTCAGTCCCTGCTTGGCCCTGGCTTCGGCGACGGCAACAACGACAACGTATTCTCCGTCTGCCTGGCCATCGCAGCAGGTCCGAGTCCGCTTGCTGCTGCAGAGGCTGTTGCAAGTCTTGAAGGGGGGGAGGATTCTGTCAAGCCCTTAGCCTCACTGGCCATTTCCCTAGAATCACCTTCCCCCCGTTTCCGGAAGCTTGCAGCTGGTATTGACACCAGTTTCCTGGAGAGGATGAAGGCAGGGTATGGTGAAGATCCCTGGTGCTTGAGGCTGGCGAAGGTCAAGAGTAGCCTGCCAGGCGTTCGAGAAGTGGATGGTCTATGGTTTATTGGGGATCGCTTGGTGGTTCCGCAGATTCCGGCTATACGCTCCCGTATTTTTCAGCTTGCTCACGACTCCCTAGGTCATTTTGGTCTTCGCAAGTCATATGGCGCCTTGCGGGATTCGTTCTACTGGCCCAGGACGAAGGAGACTTTGGAAAACCTGTACCTCAAATCGTGCAATGAGTGCCAGCGCAACAAGGACCGTTGTTCAAAGGTTCCTGGACTGTTACATCCCCTACCAGTCCTGACTGCGGCCGCTGAGTTGATAGCTATGGATTTCATTGGGCCATTACCTGACGACAACAGTTTCAACTGCGTCCTCACCATCACCGATCGCCTGGGTTCCGACATACGCTTAGTGCCTTGCTGAACGGATTGCACTGCTGAGGAGGTGGCGGCCCTGTTTTTCCAACATTGGTACTGCGAGAACGGTTTACCGTGCTCGATTATCTCGGACAGAGACCATCTGTTTGTCTCGAAATTCTGGAAGGCGCTTCATCATCTGTCAGGAATTAAACTCGCTATGTCTTCCTCTTTTCATCCGGAGACTGATGGGTCTAGTGAACGCACTAACAAAACTGTCATTCAGGCAGTACGTTTTCGTATTGAGCGGAATCAGAGAGGATGGGTGAAAGCTCTTCCTCGGGTTCGGTTTGCCCTCATGAATATGGTGAACACCTCCACTGGTCTCTCCCCATTTCAGCTTCGGCTTGGTCGGTCTCCCAGGCTCATTCCACCAGTCGTGCAAGAACCTACAGACCCAGTGGATGTCCAGGCCGCTGACCTTATGAAAATGCATCAACTTTTGGTTTTGGAAGCTCAGGACAACCTTATCCTTGCAAAGATTAATCAAGCGTTTCATGCCAACAAGTCTCGTGGTGAGGAGTTCGTTTACTCTGTCGGTGACAAGGTGCTGCCCTCGACTAGGAACCGGAGGAAGGAGCTCAAGGCTGGTGATCCCTCCCGTGCCACCAAGTTCTTGCCCCAGTGGATTGGACCTTTTGAAGTTACACGCGCAAATCCGTCCGCCTCGACGTATACGTTGAACATGCCGTCTCATCCGAGGCTATTCCCAGTGTTCCATACCTCCCAGTTGAAGAAATATCACTCCAACGACGACAAGGAGATTCCTGTGCGGGCGCACTTGCGACCACCTCCCTTACAATTTGAGGATGGGACTGAGGAGTTTTTCATCGACCGCATCGTGGATGAACACAAGACACGTCGGACATCAAGATATTTGGTGTGATGGAAGGGTTACGGTCAGGAGGATGACTTATGGATTTCCGAATGGGAGCTTGAAGGCACAGACGCGCTTCAACGGTGGAAGGACGGTATTGGAAGTGGTAACTAGTCTTCTCCTTCGACAGCGGATCCGGCTATCCTTTGGGACCCGGTGACCTTTGGTTCTTTTGGAAATTTTCGCACAAAATCCTTTTACTGTATATTTTGACGCCTTTTGCTTGGGAGGAGGGGAGAGTGTAAGGCCTGCCGAAGCCTTACTACATTCGGCCACACATATACGACTTTGGGACTCCGACGACTGCTACTATTTAAACGGATCTCGTCTTGACTCGTCCTGTATCCTTTCTTTTCCCTTTCGAATGCAGAGCTCTACCATCTCAACTTGTCTGAACTCTTAGTGAAGACCACCCCACACCGGTCTTACATGGGGGGCAGGACAATGTGACGAGAAGAATTGAAGCAGGCAGAGGAGAAAGGTGGTGATAGGCAAAAACAGAGAGACAGAGCAGATGAAATGACTCACGGATCACCCATACTGAACACGAACGGCTGGCCCCCATCCTTGGGCCACAGCTCAGGCGTATTGAAAGGCCTCGTATCCCAAACGACCTCTATGAACAACAGAGGAAGTCGGACAGGATGCAAAGCCGGACAGTTGGTGCCAAAGAATTGAAGTCCGTCGGCGCCAGGAGTGCCTTCTGGTTGCGCAACATGGCTCTGGAATCATATTGATCGAGAGCGAGTATGGATCATAAGGTAAGTGCAGGTTCGGATGGAGGGAAGGGAGGGAGAGAGACGTACAGCATGGTCAGGCGGGTCAAGGGTAACTCTGTCCCAGCATCTGCAGATAGCAACACAGACAGTCAGCTCCTCGTCAATATCGAACCAGGTTGACTAGATACGCACTGAGGGAAGAAGAAATTGGACCGAATTCCTCTGGAGCATTGCTTCATCGGGAACCCAACGCTGTCCTCCGGCCCATTTCCAGGCCACCCAAATGGTCCAGGGTCGTCTCCATGGAAGCACCTGAATGTAACAGCCTTGGAAACAGTCTTTCTTGGGTCGATATTGTCCCTTTGACGCATCAGGTCACCTAGGATCATGCAGACCCTGGAAAGTGAGGTGTTAATGAGTATGTCATAGGTTCAAAAACATGATTAGAAAGACAAGTGGACAGAGAAGGATGAACGCAACACGCCTAGCAAACGGAACTATTGTCCTATTTTTTGTAGGTGCGTTAGGTTGGAAGTAGTAGATCGTCATTCCACCAGATTGAAGGCCCGGTCCAGTGTTATGATTCGACATTTGAGGGACCTAGAGCGATGGCTCGTTCAATATGACTCGATTGTACGGAATGGACGAAACAAGATGAATGAAGTGGGGTGAAGCAGAACGAAAGAAATGAACGACCCATTCAGATGCTTGAAGTACATGACTGCGGTCCAGTAATTTGATTCATCTTCAACGAATAGGCAAGTGGTGCAAGTTGATACATTTGCATGGTCGACAGCAGGATCCATGGCAAGGTCAAAGCTTGAAAGAAAGATCAGAGCGTCAGCATGAGCCTCGGTTGGGTTGGAGTGGACTCACGCATTCTACGATCCCAAAAGACACCCGTTTAATCAATTCTCAATATTAGTGTAACCATTCACAGGAATTTGGTTAGACCTTACCCCTCCAACGATTTGATGAAGATGCAGAGGGTGTGACGAGTCTGTCAATGAAATCAGCAAACAAAACTGAACGACAGGGAAAGGGTCCACAAGAATTGATATGGAGAGACTTACGGGTCGAACCGTTGGGTCATCAATTGCGAACATCCGAAACGAATGAACGCATATGCGCTGGGCGCTAGGGCAACCAATGGTAGGAGGAACTGTAAGTATAGGCTCCACATGCCACAGAGAGATTGATTGCTGGAAGTTGGAAAACTGGATGAGGAGTCGCGAAACTCGAAAGAAAATTGGCGAGTGTAAGCAAGGTGTATAAATAGGCTAGCTTTGATATCTCCCATGTAGGATGTGGTGTCAAGGACACCGGATTGGATTGGAGCTTGGGCTTTGCGAACCCAAGGGGGGGGTTCATGACACATGAGGACCTTGTCCGTCCGTGAATCTACCGAGCCGCGAAGATTCAGGCGGGGCTGGGGCGCTGAGGCATATCTGAATCACCACAGAACAGAGCAGGGAACGCGGAGGGGGCAGAGTGGGTTGCGGAGCCAGGAGAATCCATTGGAATCATGTTTCTGATAGCCAGAATGTTAGTTGAGTCCAAATATACCGAACCTGTGCGATAGGAGGATCGACCAGATCTTCAAAAGCGGTCCAAATGCAGCCTCTCAACCTCCTTGCTCAATGCTTGAGCAAAAGAGGCGGTTAAAAGGCCCAGCCAGGAACACCAATGAAGCAGGAGTGCTGTTGAAGAGAACCCGCACAGCATGCGAGGAAAGGGCAAAAATATGTCTATTCAGGGAGCTCGAAGGTACATGCCGTATGCATGTGAAAAAAAAAGAAAAAAACAAATAAAGCGCACCTAGGCCCAACCTCAAGAACGCTTCTTTGCCTTCCTGTCCTCCAATTGCACCCATAACCTTTGATTTCTGCCATCCAACAAGCCGCAGAGACGCAAGATGAGAAAACTAACATCCGCTTGATGATTTGAAACCCGAGATGGGGAGAGAGAAAGAGGATGAAGCTTAAAGTGATTCAATTGCAAAAGGTAGGCTTCGGCCAAGATATAGAGCAAAGAACCCTGTCAGGTGTTTTTGAAGCCCGTCCTTTTGTAAGGAACAAGGTAGTCGGTGCCGAACGGGCGATTTCAACGCTAGCTCACTCGACGAGGAAGGACAGCTCAACGCCTTGCACCGCAGGTTATCGTCATAGGCATCTTTGAACTGGAAGGATCAATGAGAAGAGGTAACGAGGTCCTCGGCCGAATTCACTCGCCCACCAAAGCTCATGGATTGCATTGGCAACCGACTTGGGGAATGGCCTCCCCTAAGAAGCCAAGACTGAAGCTGTCCATGGCGTTGCGTCTCTATACCACGGTCAGTCAGTTGTCTCCCTCACCATTGATGCGCCTTTTGAAACTTGCCTGCTTTGCTCAGACTTGAGTTCGTGTTTGCATTATCCAACCTTTCCCTCAATTGCTCACTGACTCCGCAAACCACCTACGCTCGGGCTCTGAAAGCACTCGTGTCGTCCATTGCGGATTCCGCTTTGAGGCTGGAGAGTTTGAGATTAGAACCAAGGGAGGCGTGAGATGGGATGGTGACGGTGCGCTATCTCCCTTTTGCCACCTATTCTTGTCGCTCATAACTCTCTACAGCTCGACACCTTCAATATGATTGTCCCCTTCACCTTTCGCCCTCTAAGAACTCGTCAATTCCATCATCCAACTGATCGTCTCAGCCATATGCTTGTCCGTATCAATCTTGTCGCTTCCATTGGACAAACTCCACAAGGAACAGGGCAAAGACAAGAAGAGAGGAAGGGGAGAAGCTATCGGCCTCTGTTTTTGCCTTGCCTGTATCTCCATGAGTGTCGAGCTCAGGATGCTAGTGGCCAGCTGGGTCGTCAAATTGTTGATACTCTTGCCCGCAAGGATGTCAAGTTGCAAGAGGCTGTTTTGCTTGCGATGGCTGCATTGAAGGGGAATAGGTCGCTAGGGACGGGTCCACACCCAAGTCCGGATGGTACGTTTCCTTATCACCTCTCTATTGCAGCATTCCATAGCCTGGGGAAAGCTTGCTTCAAAAGGCTTTACGTCAATGACATGCTTACCAGGGGTTGCTCAGATTCCATGATTGTGTTTCCAGTCTTTTTATCTCTCTCTCTCTTTCCTTGGACTCAAACACTGGTCTGTTTTCTCTGTTCACAGCTCTCGGTATCCGCTCATACCACTGCAGTTTTTAATGTGTTTGTTCAATGAGCACATCTTAAAAAAATCAGGTGCAAGGAATGCATTTGTTTACAGTTTGTGTTTAATGTGCCTACATTGGACACATATCGAGCAAAGTTTTGGCAGTAGCAGAAGAGGGCTAGACACATGCAATGCAAATTTGGATTTGCTTAGCTTGAACATTTGTATTGCATATTGTAGACAAAGTCAACCCTTGCATTTGTTTTGCTTAAAATGCACTCTTTGAACAAACACATCAAAACCTACAGTGGTAGCAAAAACCTGGATCTAGCAGGATGGTGGGGGGCAAATTTGGTTGGGAGGATGTGATTACGACACGTTGATACAACCGTGTTCGCTTTTTTGCGAATAAATAACCCAAGTTTATTGAATACATTGTTCATAATTCAATTAACGGTCATGTCTATTTAATCTCTATGTTACAAAACCCGTCCAGTCTTAAGATAACTCGCGCAGTGCGAAGGATAATTAAAGAGTACACTACTCTTGGGTTCATGAGAGTTGGAGTCTACTTGAGGACTGCCAACTTAGAGGCGCGCCCACCATATACCCAAGACTAGGGTTTAGTATGCTAGCCGGTTGGCGCCGCTTCAGATCAAACGGCCTGCCCTGCAGCTGAAAGGCTCAATCTCACTACTAAAGCAATAGAGGGGGTTTCCTAGGCACTAAAGGTACCTACCCTCTTGCGTGGCCTCACATTAATCGAGTATATTTGCTAGAGCAGTAGGGCGAGTCCCTAAGCACACAAAGAGATGCGCAGCGAGGTTTCGGCACATCAGACGGCATGACGGCTGGCGCGGCACGAGAAAGGAGCTCAAAAGTACTCTGAAAGGAAAGTCGTTCACAGAAAAAGATAACCCAGAGGGCGGTCACAAGGGACTTGCCAAGATAAATATATTCAGTTGATGGAGGTCCGACTCCTCCTCACGCGGCTCAAGCAAAGGTTCACCAAGGCAGCAGTTGGAATAACCGTAGACCGACCACCCTCAATCAACTTCAGCATCCCACTCGGCATACTAGAAAAGGCAGTCAGAATCTATTAATAGTCACAGCGCGAGCGCAGGGGTGGCGTGGCGGCGCCTTGGTGTATCTAATACCCTTTTTTTATCTCTTTATCTCTCTCTCTGAGCTGGGGCCTGGACTCTCTTTATTTATAAATCCCGTGTACACCTATTTATCATGTTCCAGTGATCGCTCAGCAGATAGTATATATATTGGACTCTCTTAGCATAGTTTTTCCTCAGAGAATTACTGCTGTTTTATTTGTGTTTACTTTGTGTTTGCAATCAGCTGGATTTGTGACTTTTATCTCGCACAGCGTGATACTAAGTTAAAGAAAGATCAAAGCTATAAAGAAGTTAACCTTAAGGTTAACTGTGTGATTATTGAGTACTCCTCGATTACTTGGAACTAGGGTGCACAAGAGAGAGAACTTGTAAATTCTTAATACTCTACACTACCCCCCNATACTCGCACCCCTGATTTTGGTGCAGCACGACTACCAAAGGTTTATACATTATACTTACCTCGCACGGCTCAACTTGGAGTTGGTGTTAGGTGTTAGTTGGTGTGTTAGTAGTCTCGCCGTATTTAGATCTCTTCAACATATGTTTCTGTCTTCGTTCCTCCTCCAGCATTGCTGAATATTCTTTTCTGCTTTAGCTGGCACATTTATGTCTATGGACCTAATGTCTCACCTATTGACTACCAGGCGCCTCACAGCATCAGTCTTGTACCCCAGTGCGCTGAACCTCAAGTCCTTGCTGACCTCTATTCCTGGCTACCCGCTGATCCAGCCTTTGCAGGTTAATTAACACAGTTCAGTTCATCATCACCGTCAAGTGATAGCCAAAGCACTGAAAGTGGTTGCAATGGGAGTTTCTTTTGATATGAGCTCAGACCCTGAATACCTTGACAAATGGACCAAAATTGAATAGGATCTGTTGAACTTACGTGAAATAGACGCCTGTTCCATGGCGCTTATTATGTAAACCTCTATAAATAGTATTACGCAGTAAATTCGGCATATAGTAGGTCTAGTAGTATTCTAGGTTCAGCATCCAGAGCAATGCGTCATAATGGTGTTAGAATTACACCTTAAGCACGCAATGCTCAGTCATCCAATGTGCACAGACCACTAGGTGACTTTGTGTGACGTTACAGTCACATATTCGAGTAGTATATAAACCATGTAGTTTAGTACGAATAAAGCTCGAAGCACTTTCTATAAGCAAAGTCAGTAGTACATCTCCTCAAGCATCACTCAGTAGCCTATCCATAAGTATATGGTATGTCTCAACAACATACTCTCCCTACTTGTAGCTGCGTGACACTAGGACTCGCACTCCCATGCGAGAAATGCTGTCTAACAGTTATGAGCCCCGCGCTTGTTGCCCTGCACTACAACCCTGTCGCTCTGCCCTCGGGCTGGACGCTGACTACGTGGGTAGTGTGGTTGTCGCTGACAATGTCACTTCATGTGGCAATGGATCGGCTTATGCGTTACGCTCCGTATGCCGCAAGGCTGGATGTAATAATGAATGAGATCGATTGGATAAATCGGTATCAGGCATCCTGGATGTTTCATCCGGTTGAAGCCTTTCGCATGCCGTTTTTTCTGGGGAACCAATACTACCCTAGCAACATCCTCGGACGTATGCACCCGAATCAGGTTGCGTGTAACAGTACTGACATATGCTGATTGGGAAACCAAATCCGTACGCTGTGTCAGGAAGTTCGGAGGAATGTCGCAACAGTGGCTAGTATTAGAAACCTGCTATCGTTGAGTAATGAGAATCTGAGGCAGAATTTTAATTCTCCGCCGAGGAATTTGTTACCAAGATGGTCGTCTACTCGTAGACGGACAAATCGCGTCAATCAAGATCAATCAGATCGTAATAACGCAATTAACTCAGTTGGAGGAGTTCCATATAATCCACCTGTCTGGTCTGGACGTGGGCGAGGTAATGGACTCCTTAACAGAGGATCACGTCAGCAGGAAACTTCTGCTCGCAACCGCCCCAGACCCCGTTCTGGAGGCAATCGTGAGGAACGACACAGGGAGACTGGCACCCGCCATAACCCCATTAATGTCGATCAAGAAGTTGTTTCCCGAGATCCAGGACCGCCTTCCATAAACAATCGTTGGGAAGGAATGGTTCCTGAGAATATTGGTCATGCTTTGGCACGTCACTTCTCAACAGGCTCCGGAGTAAGAAGAACACCTTCTCCTCCAGAGGGATACGTCATCCTGCAGAGAAGACGATTTGATACTCCCAGGCCAATCCCTGGGAATCGAACTCCATCTGCACCTGGTGGATCTCTTCCCCCCGAATCTGATTCGGACAAAGAAAACCAATCATCGCAGGCACCTGACAGGACCCTTGATGGATCTGACGATCCATCTCGGAAGCTTTAGATCGTAGAGATCCTTCTGGTTCATGTGGTAACATGGAAACATGGTAACTACGGCCGGAAGTACAGGTAAAGCTTGCAGGCGGCTCATTCTTTGCTTCCATGTGTTATTATCATGGAAAATCTGTACAAGTTCGCTGACATCTTTCTTTTCTAGATCTCGCACTCCAAGACCGATGCCGCCTACAACGCCATCCCCACCCTCAACGGATCCAACTACACCAGATGGGCTCAAACTATGGAGTTATACCTCCTTAGTAAGAGCATGTGGCAAATTGTTGATGGAAAGATCTCCAAGCCTACCGATGGAGATAAATTGGAGGCTTGGACTGAGAAGTCTGATTTGGCTAAAGGCCTTATCCTTCTCAAGATCCGGGAGGATCTTAGGAACGACCATATGAAGTCGGATGCTCCTAAGATCTGGGCCAATCTTAAGACCGCTTATGGAGCAACCTCCGACTCGCAGATCTGTTCTTGGTTCTGCAAGTGGTACAAGTTCTCCATTCCAGGTTCCCAGAGTCCACAGAAGGAATTCGCACACTGGGACCTGTTGGTCAGCAAGATGAAGGCTGCCTCCGTGGAAATCCCAGAGAAGATCTTGGCCATGCAGTTGGTAGCTACCATGCCGCAGGCCTATTCCAACATCGTGCCACTAATGGTGGCCGATATCAACAAGAAGGAGCTGACCGTCGAAAAGGTCAAGTCCTATATGCTTACGGAGTGGGAAAGAAAGCAAAAGCTGGGCAAGAAAGCCCTGGCTAACCGCATCTCCACTGTCCAGCGGAAGGGGAATACTCCCCTTTTCCACCAGCAGCAGAAGGCTTCGCAGCCAACTGCCTCCTCTTCCAAGCAGCGCGCGGATCAACCACAGCAGCAGCAACAACAGAAGAAGGAGAAGCGACAGCGTGCCGGCCGTTCCAAGAAAGGAAAGGCCAAGGCCAAGGCCAACACTGCTGATACTGGTTCCGGTTCCGAATCGGACACTCCTAATGCAGACAATCTTTTTGCATCCCTATCCCTTGCTGATCGCATTCAGCCTGCCACCACCACCTCTGTCACTGACACAATGTCGCTGGAGGACTCATTCAAACTCGTGCAAAAGAACCTTGCCCAGAAAGCAATTCCCATCGGCAAGGCAACTACCTCCAAGGGGAGTTCTTATCAGAATAACCCTTTCGCACTCCCATTCAACATCCAACCGCCGATCAACTCTCTTGAGTATGATCCGGCTCGCTCCCAGGCGCATTACGACGCCGTTCATACCCCCGATTTCCGGTCTCACTTCGCCTTTCCCCCTCTTACGTCTCCTCCTCGGGTTATCCCAGGAGTAACTGACGACCTTGGGACCCCCTATTCCAAGATTCCCAAGGCTCCCACTGCTTCCGGTTTGGGTTACATCCCGAACTATACGATCGGTCT
Organism: Candolleomyces eurysporus; assembly: GCA_027579435.1. Classification (NCBI taxonomy): domain Eukaryota; kingdom Fungi; phylum Basidiomycota; class Agaricomycetes; order Agaricales; family Psathyrellaceae; genus Candolleomyces; species Candolleomyces eurysporus. Next base: position 2,000 of record JANBPK010000081.1, on the reverse strand, counting down.
CCCAAAACTCCGTGGAGGAAACTCCAAGAAGTCGGCCGATCCTCGCCCGCCTCCCAAGGCAAAAGCTACCGTTACTTTGATAAGCGGTAGAGGGGCCGTTTCCAGGACTGTCGCAGAAAATTCGCCGGTCCAGCAAAAGGAAACACCCCCATCAGTATATCCTTGCGTCAAGAAATCCCGCAAGATAGCAGAATCCCTTGAGGTGGTTAAAACCACCGAGACAATGAAGATGCTCGAAAGAGCAAACTTCGATTCTGAGGAGCAAATGGCTCCAACTGATGAAGTTGCCATGGTCGAGATGCAGGAAATAGAAGCAAGGGATGAGGCCTTGTTTATGGAAGACGAAGACGCAGTCTCCATTTGTTCGGTGCCAGGAAGTCACAAGAGATCTCGATCTTTTTCGCCAGACTCCGAAAAACCGAATAGTAAGTCCGATAATTTGGAAGCTTCTATAGTCGCTGACTTTAGTCGCACAGAGAAGCCCAAATTGACTTCAGAAGACCTACCCACTCTTTCCTACGATGAGTTTCATGTGATGCCATTCATAGACAGTCCTTTCCTTGTGGAAAGACTGGACATAGGGTTCAACAAAATTAATGTCGTACCAGGGAAGGTTTGGTATAAGGAAAACGTGGAGACTAACGAAATCATTGAGACCGTGTGGAAGAGATCCTTTTGGATCACTGGCCAACTTAACAACTTCTGGGATGACCACAAAAAGGGATTCCATAAGGGGAAAACCATTTGGTTTTGCCCGGATTCCTACGGGGAAGTTGTCGATAGTATTGACATGCAACCCAAAGGAGGTTTCATCAAACCAGAAGAATACATGGCCGTGTACCGAAACACGGGTCTGTATCTTGACTATGGGAAGAAACCCATTTCGGAACCCGGAAAGGGGTACTATTGGTTGTGGCTCCCCGAAAGCAAGATGTGGAACGAGGTGATGAAGCAGACAGTCGGCACCTTTATGTATGACGAGGTGCAGTACCGACAGGACTGCAGTGAGGGCTCTATCATGGGAAGGTACAAGTCATTTACTCCTCTTTCCAAACTATCATTAACGCGAACTCCTACAGCGGTGACTAGTCATAGCGGTAGTAGTAGTGTATTCTTCGCCTGTATAAGTGCTGAAATAGAATACCTGGTTCTGCGTGCGGATAGTGCAAAGAGTGAGAAAAGTAGAGGATGGATCCTTGATTCTGGAACAAGTCAACATTTTACCAATAATAGACAAGATCTCGTTGATTATCAGATCATCGAGGGAAAAGGAGTTACTACGGCAACTTCGTCTATTGCAATAGAAGGCAAAGGAACTTGTTTCCTAGCTCTCTACATTGGTGAGAAAAAAATGTGTGATCCATCTCCACCCTGTCTTCTACGTCTCTAGCTTCAAGGAAAAACTCCTATCGCTAGGGTGGTTCCTTCAGAACGGTCATACGATGATGGGCGATCAATCTGCGATTGTCCTTCTCGATGAGAACAGCCAACTCAGTTTAGAGGCAAGGCCATATTCTCATGGGCGGACCGTTTATAGAACTCTGCCAGTAAATGTTAACCCGGTGGACCACTTTAACGCCCACACTGTCGTGTATTCTGCTAAGTATGAAACTTGGCATCAGCGTATGGGACACCCATCAGTGGATGTTCTCAGGAAAGCTTCTAAATTCACAAAGAATTTCCCGAAGGATCTGAAAATTCCCAAAGAACCCGGTGATACGACCGTGTTCGCTTTTTCACGAATAAATACCAATTTTATTGAATATATTGTTCATCATTCAATTAAACGGTCGTGTCTATTAAATCTCTATGTTACGAAACCCTTCCAGTACTAAGATAACTCGCGCGGCGCAAAGGATAATTAAAGAGTACACTACTCTTGGGTTCACGAGAGTTGGAGTCTGCTTGAGGACTGCCGACTTAGAGGCGCGCCCGCCATATACCCGAGAAGAACTTGAATACGTCTCATTCCTATATCCTTTAGGAGTATCGACGTAACA